>CM072700.1:2469438-2596299 GCA_036884735.1 Huso huso
TGATCTGTATAACCTGTATAAGTGATAACGTGTGAAGAATCGCTTAATTCTCTTATTAGGGGAATGCGCTTGTATGCTTATTTTGCACATGTTACACATTAACCTTGCATTGGAAAAAAGTCCACATTTTTCGGTTACAAAAGGTAGATAGAGATAGAGGGGGAAAAACAAGAGAATTGGAGAGAATTGTAGGTCTGGTGATGCCTTGATTGGAAAATATTTTCTTGTATAACACTGTTAGTTTATTGTGTTAATTCCAAAATGGGCTATCTGTTATTTGTTACTGTGTGTGTGTGTGTGTGTGTATGAGTATGTGTGTGTCTGTGTGTGTGTGTCTGTGTGTCTGTATGTGTGTGTCTGTATGTGTGTGTCTGTGTGTGTGCGTCTGTGTGTGTGTGCGTGTGTGTGTGTGTGTGTCTGTATGTGTGTGTGTCTGTGTGTGTGCGTGTGGAGTGAGGCGCGGTCTTTGCTATCAACATATACGTAGATATAAAAAAAAACATTAATAATTTAAAAATCTACAATTTATGCAAATGCATGTGGTTATGTTTTGGGGTGTGCAACTATTCAGCAACAAGCTTGGGAAAGCAGAAGGATGACTGCACAGTGATTGTGGGTTGCCCTTTCAACTGGCTTCATGATACGATACAGTTAACCCTTTCGAAATATTGAAAGTGGCTGAAAAGGTCGTTTTTGACACATAATAAATATATTTTTCATTAAAAAAAAAAATTCTGTTGCTTTCTATGGGGAAAGAATGGCATTCTCATATGAGATCCTCATGCATTTGCATCTTCAATATGTCCCCATATAAAGATCAGAAGAGAGCTTTTTTTATCCATGCATGAAAGAGTTAAGACAAGTAACTAAATACACATTTCACCTCCAAAAATGTTTTGGGAATGACACATTGTGGGGCATGCTCTTACGGTTTGGCCCAGGACAGTATGTACGTGTGTGTGTGTGTGTATCTTTACTACCTCTTGAGATGTATTACTAAAACGATCAGGTGCCGATTAAATTGTGACGTTATTAACTTGCTTTTTTGTTGTTGTTACCTTTAGTACGTTCTGCATCGCTACAAACATTTTCATTGCATAGATTGTGCTTCTTAGTGAGTTTCTCTCAATCAATCAGTAAGTGTGCAGGGTATGGTTTAGTTTCTCAATCAGTCAGTAAGCATGCAGGGTATGGTTTAGTTTCTCAATCAGTCAGTCAGTAAGTGTGCAGGGTATGGTTTAGTTTCTCAATCAGTCAGTAATCATGCAGGGTATGGTTTAGTTTCTCAATCAGTCAGTCAGTAAGTGTGCAGGGTATGGTTTAGTTTCTCAATCAGTCAGTAAGTGTGCAGGGTATGGTTTAGTTTCTCAATCAGTCAGTAAGTGTGCAGGGTATGGTTTAGTTTCTCAATCAGTCAGTAATCATGCAGGGTATGGTTTAGTTTCTCAATCAGTCAGTAAGCGTGCAGGGTATGGTTTAGTTTCTCAATCAGTCAGTAAGCGTGCAGGGTATGGTTTAGTTTCTCAGTCAGTCAGTAAGTGTGCAGGGTATGGTTTAGTTTCTCAGTCAGTCAGTAAGCGTGCAGGGTATGGTTTAGTTTCTCAATCAGTCAGTAAGTGTGCAGGGTATGGTTTAGTTTCTCAATCAGTCAGTAAGTGTGCAGGGTATGGTTTAGTTTCTCAATCAGTCAGTAATCAGTAAGTGCAGGGTATGGTTTAGTTTCTCAATCAGTCAGTGCAGGGTATGGTTTAGTTTCTTTCTCAATCAATCAGTCAGTAAGTGTGCAGGGTATGGTTTAGTTTCTCAATCAGTCAGTAAGCGTGTCAGTAATGTGGGTATGGTTTAGTTTCTCAATCAGTCAGTAAGTGTGCAGGGTATGGTTTAGTTTCTCAATCAGTCAGTAAGTGTGCAGGGTATGGTTTAGTTTCTCAGTCAGTCAGTAAGCATGCAGGGTATGGTTTAGTTTCTCAGTCAGTCAGTAAGCATGCAGGGTATGGTTTAGTTTCTCAGTCAGTCAGTAAGCGTGCAGGGTATGGTTTAGTTTCTCAGTCAGTCAGTAAGCGTGCAGGGTATGGTTTAGTTTCTCAGTCAGTCAGTAAGCGTGCAGGGTATGGTTTAGTTCCTGTGCAGTTTGAATCAAAGCCTGACATTTTGCCTCGAACTCCTTCCACTCACACACTTTACAGCTCGCTACCCTGGGGAGAGGACCTGGAGAAGCACACAACCTTTTCTTTTCTATTTTCCATTTTCCTTTTTAGTATTCAGAAGCTCTGCTGTGCTATTCTGAACACATAATTCTGAGTTTAATTGAGTCTATCCTGTGTCGTCCTTAATTAACAAACAAAAAGAATTGCACATAATATCATCTGTGGATTTGGGTAGAGTTGGAGGCTACGCTACTTCCCTCCCTCCCAGTCCCTCCTTAGCTCTTACCACCAGAGCTACACTGCTTCCCTCCCTCCCAGTCCCTCAGCTCTAACTACTAGAGCCACACTGCTTCCCTCCCTCCCAGTCTCAGCTCCAGCCACTAGAGCCACACTGCTTCCCTCCCTCCCAGTCCCTCCTCAGCTCTAACTACTAGAGCCACACTGCTTCCCTCCCTCCCAGTGCCTCAGCTCCAACCACTACAGCCACACTGCTTCCCTCCCTCCCAGTTGCTCCTCAGCTCTAACCACTAGAGCCATACTGCTTCCCTCCCTCCCAGTCTCAGCTCTAGCCACTAGAGCCACACTGCTTCCCTCCCTCCCAGTCCCTCCTCAGCTCTAACCACTAGAGTCACACTGCTTCCCTCCCTCCAAGTTGCTCCTCAGCTCTAACCACTAGAGCCACACTGCTTCCCTCCCTCCCAGTCCCTCAGCTCTAACCACTAGAGCCACACTGCTTCCCTCCTTCCCAGTCGCTCCTCAGCTCCAACCACTAGAGCCACATTTACACCAGCTTGGTTCCAGTCCAGACCTCATTTAGCTGTATGTGGAAAAGCAGCATGATGCCTGGTATACTCCCATGAATATCCATTAACTAAACTTAATTTGCCGTCAATTAAATAAGCCTGAAAAAGCAGGCGCCCGTGATTGCAGACTGGCATAAGGAGGGATTGATTTGCCTCCGATGTCTGCTGAGACTTTCTCTTCAGATTTAAGCAAAGGTTGAACGATCTGAAGTATTATGTTTTGGGGGGAAATGGCATAATTAACATTTCCAGAATTGAACTCGTTTTAAATCCTCATTATTATTATTATTATCATTATCATGAATATGACTATGGTTCTTGCCGTGAGCAATTTGAAATTGGGACGAGCCAAGCTGCCCTACAGCTCAGATTGGGTTTTATAGAGAAGCGAACGGATTAGAAAAAAACAAAAAACGTACCGGTAGGTATTAAAAGTTTTTAAAAGAGGTCAAGAGGGTCATTCTGTAATGAGCAATTGAAAAAAAGTTACATGCGATTCTAGCGGCTTGCTAACTTCAGTTTAAAGATGAATGTAATGTGTTTGCTCCAATGTTGAGTTTTTCGCCAGGGATGGAATTGAGACTCCCATTGCATAGCAGTCTGATCCATTCCTGGTTTTGCAGTGAGTTTAATAAGACACACCTGAGCTTGTTACCTATACACTATGGCTAATCAAGTTTGTAGTAAAACCTGGAATGGGTGAACCGTTATGCAATAGGAGTCTTATTTCCATCCCTGGTACCTAAAACTCAGTTCACATGGCTTTGAACTTCCTTTGAGCTTTTCTGGAGAATACTCAGATCACTAAGGGCCAGGACTTCCTTGTTCCATTCAAATCATTTTCTATGCAAGCTTTCAACCCGGATAGCCCTTACTCTCCATTCATATAGACAGAGCGGGCGGGCTGACGCATTGAAAAGCCACAGCGTCACATGATTTGAATGAGGCAGGCTGCTCAGTGCCTGGCGGTTAGGATTCTCCAGACGAGCTCAAAGCTGTTCAAAGCCGGGTTGTAGCAATTCCCATGCTACATAATGTGGGTGTAAGACTCACCCACCCGTCCCTTTAATTAGGGTCAGTAGCCTGGCCAGGTTAAAACTTCATTTCCCACAGTTCTTTGCAACCATCCTCTCTCCCCATTGGCTCATTCAAATATCCACTCCTCCAATCTCAGAGCTCCTTAGAAGCCAGCCCCTGTACTAAAGCTGGCTGACCAGGCCTGGAGGGTGACTCCCTTGCTCTTGAGGAATGTATGATCACAACAGCATTTTCTTGACTTAAATCTCAGTGAATCCTTTAGCATTTTTAGGTAAATGCCACTGCATCCATTAATGTTCTTTTGTTGCTGCACTTTGTTTAAACTCTTCTTTATGTTTTCGCTGTTACTTGTTTAGGTTTAGCTGTTTTTCAAGGTCTGTTTAGTGTTTGTTGTTTTGTGGGTTCAGGCTCCAGTTTTTCCTGATCCCCCTGATTTTTTCACTGTTCACCATTCAGCTCAGCACTACCAGACAGACTCATCATTTTCAATGTACTCTATTTTTTCATCACCCTTCCACCATCCCCATCACTGCTGGACTCTTTTCTGGACTTCCTTATCAGTTGGTCTGATCATCCCTTTTCTGTTTGCTTGGATTTTTTTTCTACTTTATATTTGATGCTGTGTTTCCTGTATATTTTGGTTCTGTTCTTTTTGTTACTTTGTATGGTTTTCAATTACACTGCTCGTTTAGGCTTAATTTATTTATCATCCATTGCCATCAAGATTGTCTTTGTAATTGTTTTGCATCAGTAATTGTTTCATTCATCTTTCTCTGTCTGTCTGTGCATTGATTTTGTGTGTGTGTGTGTGTGTGTGTGTGTGTGTGTGTGTGTTATTTGAGGCCCTCCAGACACTCCACCTGTTTTCTCCTTTGTGTTATTTTTTGGCTGCCTGTTTTTGTTCACTTTATTTTCCTTCTTACCTGTGCTTCTCCATACTTACCTGTTCCCTGCAATTATTTGTTTTCTTATGATGATTATTATTATTACTGCTTTCAACCTTTCTTCTTTCTTTATCTGTTCTAAACTCATTTGTTTTTGTTTATTTCATTTGCTGACATTATTGTTCACAACAATAAACAGGTTGTTTGTGAAATTGACACCTCTGACGTCCTTGCTTTTCCTGTCTGTCACTCTTGCTGACTTCTTATTATTATTTTATTATTTGTTTATTTAGCAGACGCTTTTATCCAAGTTGCCTTTGGATAAAAGCGTCTGCTAAATAAACAAATAATAATAAGGTGACTTAGAGACTAGGGTGTGTGAACTATGCATCAGCTGCAGAGTCACTTACAACTACGTCTCACCCGAAAGACAGAGCACAAGGAGGTTAAGTGACTTGCTCAGGGTCACACAATGAGTCAGTGGCTGAGGTGGGATTTGAACCGGGGACCTCCTGGTTACAAGCCCTTTTCTTTAACCACTGGACCACACAGCCTCCTTATGTAGTTAACGACTTATGTAGTTATAGGAATAGGGCCAGTACTATCTCCTTAGGGAGGATGGTGCAGCTGCCTCTCAGTTGTGCAGAGTGACCATTATAGGGTAGAGGAAGATTTAGAGCAAAATAAGAACTCAATATTGAAGCAACAGACCCACGCCGAATGATTGCAAACAACATTAAACAGTAAGGAAAAGAAATACAATTACTGGGATCCAGCTCTCCACAGGGGAAGGTCGCTGGTGTCGACTGGGCTGATTTACTGTTCAGAGTGAAACGAGTGAAGAAACAGCTGCTTGGGTTTGGGATGATCGCTGCTTTTCTTAGACTGTGTGGAGAACAGCAGCTCCACCCATAGCACATGACAGATACAATACAGGGTCCTTTACAATGAAAACTCAAAGCCATTGGCGAAGCAACCCAGCTCAAGAATAAGCCAAAGCAAACTAATCCTGGTTTTAAACTTGATTTGATTTGACTGTGCCAGCGTTCCTGATGTGACTCGGGACGGAGATCCAAAGGCAGGGAGCAGAGCAACTAAAGGTCCTCACCCCTCCTAATTTAAACTTCTGAGATCTACATGAAGTTCAGCATTCACTGATCTCAAGGTGTGACCAGGAGCATGAGGTGCAACAGTGCCTGTAAATATAAAGACCCAGAGCCGTGAAGGGTCTTCCAGGCAGTAAGCAGAATGTTAAAATCAATCCTGAATTGAACAGGAAGCCAGCGCAGTGGTTTAAGAGCCGGAGTGCCGTGTTGTGAACGGCGTGAGTCAGCACTCTGGCTGCAGCGTTAAACAAAAAATGAGAAGCAATGAGTGTTTGTTTGATTGTTTTATGTGAACAACAAGCCAGGTAATAAAACACAGATTTATCACTCTCTCAGTGAAGCGAAGTGACACGCTGCTGCCGCTGAAAACAAACATTACAAACACAAAACCCAAATTGACAATAAATCCCTTCGAGAGACAGGGAGGGGTGAGATTTCTTTACAGCAAGCCAATTCACTGAAAGAATACATATCTGCAAATGTAGTTCTTTTAACCTTTTCATGCATGACAGCCTCATATAGGCGACTGACACAAACTCTTCCAGTCTTTATATGGGGACATGTGGAAGACTAGCAAGCAAATGCATGATAGCCTCATCTGAGGATGCCATTTCCCCCCATTTTAAGTAAATGGAAACAAAATGAAAACATTTTCAATCAGAAATATATTTATTATGTGTCCAAAGCTCTTTTCAATATTTCATGCATGAAAGGGCTGGGGTTGTCTCTATGATATTTGCCCCGAGTTTGAGTTGAATTCTTTTTTCTCTTACACATCCACTGGCTGGAATGCAGATCAATGTAATCCAGGCTGTGAAATCCTAAGCTTGTCATTGGCTTCCTCATTCTGGAACAGCATGGGAGGCTGTGAGCTTGCAACTTTCAAAGAAAAAAAACCCTGCAATAGAGAAGTGTAAGGTACTGCAAGCAGGCAATAAAAATGTGCATTATAAATATCATATGGGAGATACTAAAATTGAAGAAGGAATCTATGAAAAAGACCTAGGAGTTTATGTTGACTCAGAAATTTCTTCATCTAGACAATGTGGAGCAGCTATAAAAAAGGCCAACAAGATGCTCGGATATATTGTGAAAACCTAGTATATTGTGTTCAGTTCTGGTCACCTCGTTACAAAAAGGATATTGCTGCTCTAGAAAGAGTGCAAAGAAGAGCGACCAGAATTATCCCGGGTTTAAAAGGCATGTCGTATGCAGACAGGCTAAAAGAATTGAATCTATTCAGTCTTGAACAAAGAAGACTACGTGGTGATCTGATTCAAGCATTCAAAATCCTAAAAGGTATTGACAATGTCAACCCAGGGGACTTTTTTGACCTGAAAAAAGAAACAAGGACCAGGGGTCACAAATGGAGATTAGATAAAGGGGCATTCAGAACAGAAAATAGGAGGCACTTTTTTGTATACAGAGAATTGTGAGGGTCTGGAACCAACTCCCCAGTAATGTTGTTGAAGCTGACACCCTGGGATCCTTCAAGAAGCTGCTTGATGAGATTCTGGGATCAATAAGCTACTAACAACCAAACGAGCAAGATGGGCCGAATGGCCTCCTCTCGTTTGTAAACTTTCTTATGTTCAAAAAAAAAAATCAACTCTGCTTGTAGAAGCCATACTTGATTACACTCAAAGTCAGCAAGCACAATTTGCATAAACATATTTGTTTTCTCATTTCTCATCCAGTGTGCGCCGATTACAACAAAACAAACACGACAACGGAAATTGGAACGCATGACTGATGCAAATAATGACCTGATTTGCATAAACATGCATATTAATGAGGGCAGTCTTACCAGCGTCCCGAACCTTAAAGCAGCAGTGTCCCACAAAGCTGGGTGCTACAGCACTCCTGCTTCTTCTGGTGCCAGGCCAGCGTTAGCTTGCCAGATAGTTTACATTATCGAACGCTAGTTTCATTTATAAATGAGTCTGAAAGCATATGTACTGCGTGTATTGCCTCCAGCAGCAAATGCAGTGCATGCAGTTAGTGTTCAGGTGGTTTGAAACTCACACTAACTCATCCTGCACCCAGCCCTGGGGTTCAGAACTCCCCTTGTTCAGGTGTATTATTGAAATGACCAGGTTCCAGGAATTTGAGCAGTCAGACCTCTGCTAAATCTGCTCTAATGAACTGATTACACTTTATTTAACAAGGGCCTTATTGTTCAAACTCCTGGCTCTTGATAATTTCAATATTAATAATAATATACTTCATTGAGGGGAGTTCTGAACTCCAGGACAGGGGTCACTGGTGCGCGGTGAGCCGTGGATTCCCCTGCCGACCTAAGCCCTCCCTACCCAGGCAGCGCTCGGCCAATTGCGCACCACCTCCTAGGAACCCCCGGTCACGGTCGGCAGTGACATAGCCTGGATTCGAACCCGCAATTTCCAGGCTATAGGGCGCATCCTGCACTCCACGTGGAGCGCCTTTACTGGATGCTCCACTCGGGAGCCCCCTTGCTCTGGCTTTTCTGTTCCGTACCATAGATTGTTACTGCTTTGTTGCCAGTTTGACAATGTGGGCAATAATCCTGACACTATGAGTGCACTAGAGCAGACATTTTAAAAAGAGCTTTGAAACAGACGTATAAGTGTAAGTGCAAAAAGTTGTCAGGATGTTAACAATGAAAAGAAAAATGACAGATACGTTATTTAAACAGTTGTAGCCGCACGTGGGGACGGGCAGCGTTATATTTTTCGGAACCCGCTACTTACTCTTTAAAGGTAATTATGAGTACGAGTCTCAGCGTACCCCTGCTCTCTGTAATAAAACAGCAGTATTGTTCTGTAAATGCGGTTTCAAGCTGGGCTAATCCTCATCTTTACTGCCTCCCCAGTGACTTTGGCATCTCTGTCATCGCCTCCAGTCGACAGGTTCCTGAACTCTGAAGCTCAGCCCAAATTAAAAAAGAAACAAATGCCCCCATAGATCAGAGGCCTGCCTGACTCCCTCCCCCAGCACAGCCCCACCTCCCTCCCCAGCACAGCTCCCCCTCCCTCCCCAAGCACAGCTCCACCTCCCTCCCCAGCACAGCACCACCTCCCTCCCCCAGCACAGCCCCACCTCCCTCCCCAAGCACAGCTCCACCTCCCTCCCCAGCACAGCACCACCTCCCTCCCCAGCACAGCCCCACCTCCCTCCCCAAGCACAGCTCCACCTCCCCAGCATAGCCCCATCTCCCTACCCAGCACAGGCCCACCTCCCCCAGCACAGCACCACCTCCCTCCCCAGCACAGCTCCACCTCCCCAGCACAGCCCCACCTCCCTCCCCAGCACAGCTCCACCTCCCCAGCCCAGCTCCACCTCCCTCCCCCAGCACAGCCCCACCTCCCTCCACAGCACAGCTCCACCTCTCACTGCTCTCATCCAGCGCTTTTTTCCTTCACGCTGATAAACCACTTAAGCAGATTGCAAGGGCTGCTGGCTGGAGTGCCGTGTTATTACAGCAAACTAGATATTTGAGAAAAACAGAGGGACTCTTCACAGAGAGATGGGCAGTGTGATCCCAGGATCAGAGCTGAGGAGGGACTGGGAGGGAGGGAAGCAGTGTGGCTCTAGTGGTTAGATAAGAATTATTGCTCTCTCTAGTTCAGGGCAGGCTTGAGGCACAGAGACTGAACTGCTCTCTCATCTAAGATAAAGGCTTTTTTTAATGAGTGCAATCTGGGGGAAACAATTTATTGCAGCACAGAGTGCTTTAGCTGAAGCGGCTGGTTCCAAGGACAGACGAGGATCCTGTCTCAGCAATAATGCGTCTTAAAATAGCACTGACTATCTGAGCTGCCTTATCAGATTCCTTTTCATGATGTATGTATTTCTGTTTTGCTGTTCGTGACATTTTCTCTAACTGCCTCTATTGATTATACAAAGCTGCATGTAAGCAAAACATTACTTGGATAAGGCACCATCTGCTGGTAGCAACAGGTATATCGTGTCGAAATTGATTGTGTGTTTAAAAGTGGCCACGAGAGGGCGCTTTGGACGAAGATTTATTCTTACTGTGCAACATTAATCCCAATACCGTATTCTTCCTAAAGTTGCAGTCCGACAATCTAGTTTAAATATACTGCTTTATAATACCATATATTGATGTAGGAGTCTGTGTGGTCCAGTGGTTAAAGAAAAGGGGCTGGTAACAAGGAGGTCCCCGGTTCAAATCCCGGCTCACTCGCTGTGTGACCCTGAGCAAGTCACTTCACCTCCTTGTGCTCTGTCTTTCGGGTGAGACGTAGTTGTAAGTGACTCTGCAGCTGATGCATAGTTCACACACCCTAGTCTCTGTAAGTCGCCTTGGATAAAGGCGTCTGCTAAATAAACTAATAATAATAATGTCTGTGTAACAGGGTTGAGTGCAACTGATTCACATGCAAGTGTTAAATCTTACAAATACAAATGCAACTGTGACTTAGTCAAATGTATTCTTCAAACTATATACTGAAACTCCTCACTAATAATTGCAAAAGGAACACTTAATCTAAACATGGCAGCTTTTCTCTACCAATTCAAACTACTCCCTGTTATAACTCCTTTAATACTTCAAACGCCTGGAAGTTCTCAATTAACCCTGCAATTACTGTAACAATGTATCACTAATAGATGTATCAGTAGTTGGTTAAATAGGATAACTTGATAAACGCATTTGACAGATTATGCAAATGAATTTGAAATGCGTCCTATGTAAATATTTTGCAAACAGATTTGAATGCTAATTCCGATGCAGTGTATATTGCTTGATTGCATTTAAATCCAATGCACCCAACCCTGAAGTGTAACACGAATTTGAAAGGAAGTTATTAACAAACAGTATAATGTATCTGTGAACATTTACACTGGCGTCACTAACCTTGAAGCAGAATGATTGGGGGTGGGACATTTAATGCCCCTTTTATCATCCCCCCCCTTTACTTACTAAATATCTTGGTGCCCCCGAATAGCTCATCCTCTCCTCTTTAATTTAAATATGTGCAAAAGATTTTGATGATCAGGACATCTCGCAAGTGCAGTAGCACCCCAAAATGTTTTCCATTTTTACCACTCGGGGCCCCTTGCTTGCTAAATATCTTGCTATCCCTGTTGTACCCTGTGGCGGAGTGCCCTATGTATTATTATTTGTATTTTTGTTTGCGGCGCGGCTAAAAGCGCTGCGTCTTTTATTATATATTTAAAAACCCCATGAGGATGCATGGCTGATCAGCTACTGATTATTTAACTAGCTGACAGTCATGCATCTTTACCAAACGCGTGCAGACTCTGGCCGAGGGATAATAAGATAATTAACAACTAGTTAATCCCTCGGCCAGAGTATATAAACCTGCAGCTCTCTGCACTCGGGGTGGAGTGTACAGAGGAGGTATGGGGGGTGTACAGAGGAGAGAGAGAGAGAGAGAGAGAGAGAGAGAGAGCGAGCGAGCAAGCGAAAGATCACGACAGTTAAAGACGACTGCTAAACAGTATTTGTTTATTCGTTTGGCCCTTGTGCCTTTTTGTTTTGTGTTTTGTTGTTTTGTTTAAATCTTTTGTTTTGTTTATTAATAAATACGCTGAGTGCCGTTGCACTCAGCTTCAACCGCCCATCCATTGTTTTGGTTTCTACTTCCTGGTCCGTGATGTCACCACTGCGAGCCAGACTGTCACATATGGTGTCCTGCTTGGGAGAAAACAAACGCCTCCAACAGTCGGACCAGGAAGGATAAGGTTTTTTTTTTTTTTTTTTTCAAAAGTATTTTTTGTGGGGGTTTTTTTTATAAAAAATAAAAAAAAAAAAAAAATGGGGAAAAGTAGCCGGAGGAGCAGCAGCAGCAGCAGCAGCAACAACAGCAGCAGGAGGCGCAGCAACAGCAGCCTTACCTTACCACGCTGGACGTCTGCCTCACCTGCCTGAAGGGTGAGGAGTGGTGCTTCGCGGTTGGTGAGGTCGGGAATGTGGCACCGGACCAACCCCCTCCATGGCAGGAGAGGAAGGAGCCTGAGCATCCAGCAAGGGTAAGAGAGGACCCACATCCCCCGAGGCAGAAGAATCCTGTCTCCTCTGAGGGGATCTGGGACTGGCTGGCGGAGCCTGAGAGGGATATAATGGTGGCCCTCCCTGCTGTGATCAACCTCCTGTGGGCGAGAGATGGGGAGCGCTGGGAGGCCTGGGAACAGACACACCACCCAGCATCCCTCCCAGACATCGCAGCCATGGTGCTCAACTACCTGGCTGCAGATATGGGAGGGGCCCCGCTGCTGTTTCCAGCGCCAGAGGGAGAGGAGCCATCGCTGCCTTCTCCAGCGCCAGAGGGAGAGGAGCCATCGCTGCCTTCTCCAGCGCCAGAGGGAGAGGAGCCATCGCTGCCTTCTCCAGCGCCAGAGGGAGAGGAGCCATCGCTGCCTTCTCCAGCGCCAGAGGGAGAGGAGCCATTGCTGCTGTCTCCAGCACTAGGGAGCAGAGCAGCCAGGAGCTGCTCTGTCTCCAGCGCCCAGCCACGCTGCCTTCTGCAGAGCAGCAGGAGCTGCCTCTGTCTCCACCACCACCACCAGGAGCAGAGCAGCAGGAGCTGCCATCTGTCTTCTCCACCACCAGGAGCAGAGCAGCAGGAGCTGCCCTGTCTCCACCACCACCAGGAGCAGAGCAGCAGGAGCTGCCTCTGTCTCCACCACCACCAGGAGCAGAGCAGCAGGAGCTGCCTCTGTCTCCACCACCACCAGGAGCAGAGCAGCAGGAGCTGCTTCTGTCTCCACCATCGCCACCGCCAGGAGCAGAGCAGCAAGAACTGCCTCTGCCTCCGCCACCTCCACCAGCAGAGGGTGAATGCCTGCTGGTTCTGCCTCAACTGCCGTAGGAGGACTGCTTGCCCCTCCCACCTCCACCAGCAGAGGGTGAATACCTGCTGGTTCCACATCCACCGTCATGGGAAGGACTGCTCCTGCCCTGCCTCGCACCGCCCAGGGATGCCTGCCTCGCACCGCCCAGGGATGCCTGCCTCGCACCGCCCAGGGATGCCTGCCTCGCACCGCCCAGGGATGCCTGCCTCGCTTCGCCCAGGGATGCCTGCCTCGCTTCGCCCAGGGATGCCTGCGCCCAGGGATGCCTGCCCGCCGCCCAGGATGCCTGCCCGCCGCCCAAGGATGCCTGCCCGCCGCCCAAGGATGCCTGCCCGCCCCTGGGGATGCCTGTTGCTCCGCCAAGGATGCCTGTTGCCACGCCTGGGCTGCCTGTTGCTCCGCATCGCCTGGGGCTGTCTGATGCTCTGCATCGCCTAGGGCTGCCTGTTGCTCCACATCGCCTGGAGAGCCACCAGCTACAGGGAACGAGGGAGAAGTGGAGCTCCCGCTGCCGCCTCCATGGCCAGGGGCTCCCCTCCCGAGTTCACCTCCGAGAGGGTCGCTGCTGCTGCCGCCGCCCCCGAGGGTCCGCTGCTGCTGCCGTCGCCCCCCGAGGGTCCGCTGCTGCTGCTGTCGCCCCCCGAGGGTCCGCTGCTGCTGCCGTCGCCCCCCGAGGGTCCGCTGCGGCTGCCGTCGCCCCCCAAGGGTCCGCTGCTGCTGCCATTGCCCCCCAAGGGTCCGCTGCTGCTGCCATTGCCTGCCGAAGGTCTGCAGCTACTACCTTTGCCTCCCGAGGGTCCTTTTTTGCCTGGGGTCGCTACCAGTCTTGCCATGAGGCAGGAAATACTGTGGATGGAGCCCCATGAAGGGCAGCTGCCGGCCACGAAGAAGGGGGGGGAGGTCAGGAGACCAGCTCCCCCAGCCGCACTTTCGCGGCAGGAAATACTGTGGCTGGAGCCCAGTGAAGGGCAGCTGCCGGCCATGAAGAAGGGGGGGCAGGTCTGGAGACCACCCCCAAAATTTTTCTGGCCAGAGGAACCGGCCTGTGCGTGGTCCACTGGGACGCTACAGTTGTTTGGGTGGGAGGAGGACATCCCACCGTGGCCGCCACCTTTGGCCTGTTGCTGCCCTAGTTCCTGCGCCGGGACTGCTAACCGGGACTTTGGGGACTAAGGGGGGAGGTGGCCGAAAAGGCCATGTGTGCTGCGCACAAGGGGGGGCATGTGTGGCAGAGTGTCCCGCCCCTATGTATTATTATTTGTATTTTTGTTTGCGGCGCGGGTAAAAGCGCCGCGTCTTTTATTATTATATTTAAAAACCCCGTGAGGATGCATGGCTGATCAGCTACTGATTATTTAACTAGCTGACAGTCATGCATCCTTACCAAAAATGATGCAGACTCTGTCCGAGGGGTAATAAGATAATTAACAACTAGTTAATCCCTCGGCCAGAATATATAAACCTGCAGCTCTCTGCACTCGGGGTGGAGTGTACAGAGGAGAGTACGGGAGCGGAGAGAGCGTGTTTTAAAAATCACGACAGTTAAAGACGACTGCTAAACAGTATTTGTTTATTCGTTTGGCCCTTGTGCCTTTTTGTTTTGTGTTTTGTTGTTTTGTTTAAATCTTTTGTTTTGTTTATTAATAAATACGCTGAGTGCCGTTGCACTCAGCTTCAACCGCCCATCCATTGTTTTGGTTTCTACTTCCTGGTCCGTGACGTCACCACTGCGAGCCAGACTGTCACATACCCCAAGTACAACAATGTGGGACAAATGTTTTACCCCAAAAACCACATGTTTCAGCAGTGGTGACTACCAAGACTGGTTAGCAATGTTCAGTGTGTTTTTGTCAAGGGTCTTGCTTTGTAAAAACTGCAGCAGAATTGAAGATGAAATGAAGCTGAGTGGGCAGTGTCGGGCTTTTTGAGCAGTGTGGGGTCTGAAAGGTTAACGAGGGGGGTTGTACCTTCAGGGACCCCCGGATGAGCGAGGGGGGGGGCTTGTGATTTCCGTCCACGCTGTTCTGAAAGGTCAGTGTCTTTGATGTTTCAGATAAAACCCATAGCCTTCCAGCTCAGCACACCACAGAAGAGCTCTTTGAAACCGGACGGTAGATGCTGTTAGGAGACCGGCCTAAATCCCGCAAACCTGTTTCAATGTTGACGCACACTTCTTTTCATTCTTCTCTTGTGTTATACGGATTTTAAAGATCTCTTGAAACACTTTGATTTTGAAGACAAAGGGACAGACGGGTATATCCACGCAAACACGCTCTAAACGTGTTCACTAACAAAGGTCTTTTGCTAATAGCTTGGAGTCGGTTATCCATCCTCATTTATTTTCATTGATAACTCTGAAGAGGCTTGCTACAAAAAAGCAGCGAGGGATTTCATTGGCTGGCACCTGGTTTTGCTGGTTTCTGATTGGCCGACGAGACGCGATGGGAGGCGTGGTCGCGGCATTCTCCCTGGAGACCCGACGTAGATTCTCCCGTAGGGGGCGCCAGATCTTCTTCTCGGAGCCACGGGAGCTCATCAACGGCAAGTACCAGCGCTCAGGTAGGCTGTGCGGTGTGTGTGTGTGTGTGTGTGTGTGTGTGTGTGTGGAACAGGGCTGTGTGTGTGTGTGTGTGGAGCAGGGCTGTGTGTGTGTGTGTGTGGAGCAGGGCTGTGTGTGTGTGTGTGTGTGTGTGTGTGTGTGTGTGTGTGTGTGGAGCAGGGCTGTGTGTGTGTGTGTGTGTGTGTGGAGCAGGGCTGTGTGTGTGGAGCAGAGCTGTGTGTGTGTGTGTGTGTGTGTGTGTGTGTGTGTGTGTGCGGAGCAGGACTGTGTGTGTGTGTGTGCGGAGCAGGGCTGCGTGTGTGTGTGGGGAGCAGGACTGTGTGTGTGTGTGTGTGTGGAGCAGGGCTGTGTGTGTGTGGAGCAGGGCGTGTGTGTGTGTGTGTGTGGAGCAGGACTGTGTGTGTGTGTGGAGCAGGGCTGTGTGTGTGTTGAGCAGGGCTGTGTTTGTGTGTGTGTGGAGCAGGGCTGTGTGTGTGTAGAGCAGGGCTGTGTGTGTGTGTGTGTGGAGCAGGGCTGTGTGTGTGTGTGGAGCCAGGCTGTGTGTGTGTAGAGCAGGGCTCTGTGTGTGATTGGAGCAGGACGTGTGTGTGACACTAATACTTGTAACCGTCTTTAAAAAGCATTTACCGGCAGGTATTAAAGAAACCAATTCATTAACATTTTGATTTCAAAACAAGAAAAGCTGTCCTTCCCTCACCTTTACAACGGAGTACCGATCAATGGCAATTAACTTAAAAGCCAACTGGAAGTGAATTTTCCTCTCATCCGGGGCGCTGACATTTACTCCATGCGGAGGTTTACTGCTATTGATCGTACTCAGTTGTAAAGGTGAGGGAAGGACAGCTTTTCTTGTTTTGAAATCAAGACAACCATATTAGGATGTATTCGTTCATGAGTAAAAATGTTGTGTTTGTGATTTAAAATAAAAGCTTAGCCGATCAGTAATCAATTTAATCGAATAATTGTCGTTTCTCTAGCAGAGGTATATCCGTGAATTCAAACCCTTGATCTTAAATTCCCCAAAAAACTATAAGAAACTCTCCCAGTGTCAGTGTAAAGACTCATGCGTTCTTCCCTCAGTGAGCTGGTTTCATCCTGTATGAAAGTGGCTGAAGCAGCTCCAGTGTGAATCCAGACAGCCTCTAGTTTATGCGTTGCTGTGGACGGCACTCATTTATTAGCACAGATTCTCACTCCATTAAAGGAGTGCGAACGAGCAGTTTAAAATCTACACTCTTATCTCACCCACCAACCCCCGGGTCGGGGGTACAGTACAGTCACCCGTACGGATTGAAAACCTTTGTCAGCACTCCCTCAACCCACTCAGTGCCATTGTCCTCATTAGAGGACAGGTTACTTTGTCATTTTTTTGGAGCATTTTTGACTGGCATCTGCCTGTTATTTTAATTGTGTCTTTAACTGTCTTGTTATGATAACGTACTGTAATTGTCTTAACCACAAAAGTCAAGTGTAAATTTAGCTGTTAATTAAGAACATAAGAAGAACATAAGAAAGTTTACAAACGAGAGGAGGCCATTCAGCCCATCTTGCTCGTTTGGTTGTTAGTAGTTTATTGATCCCAGGATCTCATCAAGCAGCTTCTTGAAGGATCCCAGGGTGTCAGCTTCAACAACATTTTTCTGCAGATACAGCCCTTCAGAAGCTTTTATGATGCCTCAATATAAAATAAGAATGTGAAGCCTGAAAATGATGCATTTCTTGGTGTTTTCCTCCCCGCAGTGATGACAAAGCTCCAATGTCACTGCTCTGTTTACGCGTGCGTCTGACTTCACTGCTCTCAGAACAGGACGCAGCAGTTTGTAGCCAAAACAAAGGATTACTTTTTTTGTTTCTGCAAAGAAATATTGATTTAGAACGTATCACATTACAGAACTCCAGCTTGGGGTCGGATTTGTTTGAAAGAAATATTTATTTGGTACTTAATGGGTTAAAGGGAGGGGTCAGCAGACTTTATTCGACTCAGAGCTTCAAATGCATTTAAATACAGCAGCATCTTGCTTTTCGTTTCTTTTATTTACAGCTCTGGTATATCCCTGTGTCAAAGTATTGCATGCTTTATTACACAGCCAGTGCAAGCCTGCCTGTTTATCTTCCAAGCTCCGTGAGAGAAGCGCAGTGCCCATGATCACCACTGCGGGGAGCTGTAAACTCAGAGAGAGAGAGAGAGAGGGAGAGGGAGAGAGAGAGAGAGAGAGAGAGAGAGAGAGAGAGAGAGAGAGAGAGAGAGAGAGGAGAGAGAGGAGAGAGAGAGAGAGGGGAGAGAGAGAGAGAGAGAGAGAGAGAGAGAGAGAGAGAGAGAGAGAGAGAGAGAGAGAGAGAGAGAGGATAAATACGCCCGAACAAGGGACATATTCTTTAAAAAAATCATTGCTCCTCTCCCGCATTTCCAATACATGACGGACCCAGAAAAACTATGAGTCATACGGGAGGGACACACAGCCCCACTGGCTGCCCAGTATGTATCCACCTGTCACAGCCTGAGGGGCACACACTGAGCGCTCTGCACAGGGGGGGGGGGGCACTGCTGGGGGGGGGGGGGGTTATTTAGGGCTATTTAGTATTTAATGTTTCAGTATTTAGTTCAGTGTCTTTGCCTTGTTTTGTTTTATTTACTGTTTGTATTTAAACATGTTTATAATGTTTATTGTTACTTTGTAAGTGCTTTGGCAATGCTGCCGATGTTAGTCATGCCAATGAAGCACCATTGAATTGAGAGAATTGAACTGTTCTTTCTGTTTTATGGTGTTTTCAGTTAATAAGGGTTCTGTTGCTCCAGTATTGAGGTATTTGTCTCAAAATCTGCCGGACTTTTAGCTGCTTTGATCTTGTCTGGAGAATCGTAACTGCCGGGTACCGAAGAGCCTTCCTGTGACAACGTGACCTTTCAGCTATAGAAATATAGGTGGGGCTTTCAGAGTTGAAAGGTCACATGGTCACATGATTCCGGTACCTGGCAGTTAGGATTCTCCAGACAAGCTCAAAGCCCAAAATTTGAACAACTCCACAGTGGAACAGAACCCAGAACTCAGAATGATCTCAAGCACCCAAAAAATAGTAAGTGAAATTGAAAACGTTTTGGACGGTAGTGTGTGTATGCACTAAGCAATAACGAGTAAAACAATTGAAAAGTTTTATTAGTATAGATTATAATTCATCCAAAAAAAAAATGTCCTGTTACGTTCTTCAAAATAAGGGCCGTCCTCTACACTTGACCATTATCTCCCCAACGCGCTGGCTGACTGACAGTGTGCAGAGTACGGAACGGTTATCACAGGAGGGCTAGCGATACGACATCATAATGCTGCATTGTGTCTTGTCAGCAGTGGAGCGCAGGGCTTTTAAAAGGCTGTTAGTGTTTTAATGGGATTGAGGTAATGGACTTCTGGAGACGCTGGTCTATATGCTGCCGAAGACTTTTTAAAAACTCGTCTTTCATATTTTATACCCATTTGGCTTCATTGTGATGGATGACAGTGTTTTTTTGCAGCAGCAGTGAAAACGGACTCCTCCCCTCCCATCCTCATAGACCCTGATTTCGGTGCAATATGAATGGGGTTGGTAGGGTTCATTAGGGGTCTAACAATGTCCTGATATGATGTGTATCACGATACAGTACCTACCACGATGCTTGCGATGGCCCTTACTTATGATGCATAATAAGATAATGATCATGTAAAGATGGACAGTTTTGTCAAAAGTTCAAGAGAGTATGTATGCATACCAACTTTAAAACCCACATTCAAGAGTAGCTAAACTGCAGTGAGCTGTGCTGTTGTGCTTTTGTCCTTGTATCACAGTGCTAGCGGTGCGTTCCAGCACGCAGAGAAAGGATCGCAGTTCATCTCTACACAGGGAATAGTTACACCGTCAAGGGTTATGGCTTGGAGTTTATTGTGTGTGACCATTTGATCGCATTATGCATCATACCTGAAGCCAGTCGGAACCGTCACAATATCGTGATACATATCGCATTGCGACCTGCACATCCCGATACGCATCGTGACGTTAGTGTATCATTACAACCCTAATAATAATGCTGGTAGTAGTAGTTGTATTATTTCATTATCATAATAAGAGTCAAAGTCGGTGTGTTTATTAAATACAGGTGGCCCTTCTGTCATCCATAACTATTGTACACTTAATAGCACTGACTTAAGAAATGCTAAAAGAAACTCAATGACGACTACAGGGTCTTTTTCAACAGCATGTCTATCCGAAGAGCTTTTCAGAGAGTTTGACTTTGCTAAGTTTCTCTTGGTATCAATACTAAGCTGTGTTGAACTGTGCATCGTATCTGTGTAGTGTCTTATGATGCCGGAGCCCAATGCAAGTTTGTAACGCAGTAACGAGGAACGAGAAAAGCCGCTGTGGATATCGACGAGCCCTCCTCACACAGCCCCAGGGCGGCCCTTCCTGCAACAGAGGAAAGCAGCACATATTATACATCACGCTGGAGGAGTTTTGCAGATATTATACATCACGCTGGAGGATTTCTGCAGATATTATACATCACGCTGGAGGAGTTCTGCAGATATTATACATCACGCTGGAGGAGTTCTGCAGATATTATACATCACGCTGGAGGAGTTCTGCAGATATTATACATCACGCTGGAGGATTTCTGCAGATATTATACATCACGCTGGAGGAGTTCTGCAGATATTATACATCACGCTGGAGGAGTTCTGCAGATATTATACATCACGCTGGAGGAGATATTATACATCACGCTGGAGGAGTTCTTATAGATCACGCTGGAGGAGTTCTGCAGATATTATACATCACGCTGGAGGAGTTCTGCAGATATTATACATCACGCTGGAGGAGTTCTGCAGATATTATAGATCACGCTGGAGGAGTTCTGCAGATATTATACATCACGCTGGAGGAGTTCTGCAGATGGAGGAGTTCTGCAGATATTATACATCACGCTGGAGGAGTTCTGCAGATATTATACATCACGCTGGAGGAGTTCTGCAGATTCATGCTGGAGGAGTTCTGCAGATATTATAGATCACGCTGGAGGAGTTCTGCAGATATTATAGATCACGCTGGAGGAGTTCTGCAGATATTATACATCACGCTGGAGGAGTTCTGCAGATACATTTCTAGATATCATCACGCTGGAGGAGTTCTGCAGATGTTATACATCACGCTGGAGGAGTTTTGCAGATATTATAGATCACGCTGGAGGATTTCTGCAGATATTATACATCACGCTGGAGGAGTTCTGCAGATATTATAGATCACGCTGGAGGAGTTCTGCAGATATTATAGATCACGCTGGAGGAGTTCTGCAGATATTATACATCACGCTGGAGGAGTTCTGCAGATATTATACATCATGCTGGAGGAGTTCTGCAGATATTATTCATCACGCTGGAGGAGTTCTGCAGATATTACAGATCACGCTGGAAGAGTTCTGCAGATATTACAGATCACGCTGGAGGATTTCTGCAGATATTATAGATCACGCTGGAGGATTTCTGCAGATATTATAGATCACGCTGGAGGAGTTCTGCAGATATTATAGATCACGCTGGAGGAGTTCTGCAGATATTATACATCACGCTGGAGGAGTTCTGCAGATATTATACATCACGCTGGAGGAGTTCTGCAGATATTATAGATCACGCTGGAGGATTTCTGCAGATATTATAGATCATGTTGGATTTCTGCAGATGTTATAGATCATGCTGGAGGAGTTCTGCAGATATTCTGGATCATGCTGGGTTTCTGCAGATCTTATAGATCGCACTGGAGGATTTTTGCAGATATTATAGATCACGCTGGAGGAGTTCTGCAGATATTATAGATCACCCTGGATTTTTGCAGATATTATAGATCACGCTGGAGGATTTCTGCAGATATTATAGATCACTCTGGATAATTTCTCCTCCTTGTGGTTTTGTGTCTTTGTTTGCAGTCCAGATGCACTCTGTTACCTGAGCACAGGCCCCGGCTGCTGCTGCTGCACTTAGCGCTGAGCGGAGGAACTCACAGCATTCTATCAGAGTGCTGTCTCAACAGGACACAGCCCAGGCAGACCTGTCAGAGTCTTACTAAGTTTCTTTAGGTATTACTGTATATTCTACCACTAAATGTTTTTTATAGTTATGATATCAGGTAACACTTTGCATTGTGTCTCTAATTATTGTGTATTTACATAGTGGTTACTTAATAAAGACTGTGCATTTGTACTTGCACATGATTGCAATGTTATTATGCATAGTTACAATGTACTTAATGTGTACATCTTTTTGTACAATATATGTAAGTACACAATAGTATCAGAAAAGGACTGGGGTTAGCGTTATGTTAAAAAGATTGACACATTATGTACATCGTAACTATGCATAAAAACATTGTAATTATGTACAAGTACACATGTATTTACTAAGTAAAGTTATGTAAGTACATACTAATTAGAGACACTTAATGTAAAGTGTTAAGCAGAAAATCCAGGTTGTTCACATCAACCCATTTAGTTTTATAATATTGACGGGTGCAGAATTTGTCTTCCACTGGATTGTAGCGAATGCATAGTCAATATTGTGCAAAAATGTCATGGTTAACTTTCTATAAGCGATCACAGCGTGTATCTCAATATTGTTGCTCAGGCCGGCCCTTGGGAGCGCTCAGTAAAGTGCATGGCTGGCCAGCACCCAGCCCATTCTCACCCAGCCACAGAGCTCCAAGCACAGCCAGTGTGGGGAGAGCAGAAACCAGCCTCCGCCTTTATCGACCCCCCCACCCCCTCGATCATCCTTAACATGGTGCATTAGTAACTGCTTAGTCATCGCTTATTAAAAAGAAATCAAAGTACCCCCCCATCTCCCCTCCCTTTTGTTCTTTAATTATTCAGACTAATTGTCTTGACAGAGCAGCACTTAAAACCCAGAAGCTGTGTGTGTGCGTGTGCGTGTGCGTGTGCGTGTGTGTGTGTGTGTGTGTGCGTGTGTGTGCGTGTGTCAGTGTGCGTGCGTGCGTGTGTGTGTGTGTGTGCGTGCGTGTGCTTGCGTGCATGTGCGTGTGCATGTAGCCGAGCCTCACTGCAGTCTCAACCCTGCAGTTTTCAGGGTAGGGGAGTCCAGTGGCTACTGAAACCACAACTACCAGGGGCATCAAATACACTTTACCAGGTTTTACTATGAGCTTGATTAGCCCCGGTGTTTAGGTAGCAAGCTCATGTGGCTCTTATTAAATGCATAGTTCACAGGACAGGCGCAAGGGCAGTGTGGAGGAAGAACCTCAGGAACTGCAACAGGAGAGCCATGCTTTGTGACTTAGGAAAGAGGATATGATTTCCCCTTGGCTCGCGGAGAGTCACCCTGGCAGAGGGGAGACCGAACCGATCGACCTCCAAGGGTGTGAAGCAAGCGTTACCTCCCCCAAGGGGAACCTAGAGGGTAGAGAGCCGGATCACGAAAGAGAGTTAGGATAGATTCGGCCGGGGGTCCCATCTGGCTCACTGAGGACGAGCGTCACTTACATCCAGAGGGAGATGCAGAGGTGGAGGAAAAGCAAGAGAGAGAATAAGGGTATGACTTAGGGTTTAATTCAATATTATTGGCGGGACAGAACAGGGGAGGAGCCCTTGCGCCTGCCCCCTGAACCACACTCAATGTTACAATAACATTACAATAATGTTACAATAGGGCAGCAGTGTGGAGTAGTGGTTAGGGCTCTGGACTCTTGACCAGAGGGCTGTGGGTTCAATCCCCAGTGGGGACATTGCTGCTGTACCCTTGCGCAAGGTACTTTACCTAGATTGCTCCAGAAAAAACCCAACTGTATAAATGGGTAATTGTATGTAAAAAATAATGTGTAAAAAAATAATGAGTAAAAAAATAATGTAATTGAATGTAAAAAATAATGTGATATCTTGTAACAATTGTAAGTTGCCCTGGGTAAGGGCGTCTGCTAAGAAATTAATAATAATAATAAAACCAGGAATGGATCAAACTGCTGTGCAATGGGAGTCGTATTTCCATCCCTGTGTTATATATTTAAGATTTGACACTGTTAATAAAATGAACAATGATATATTTAAATCGGTTAATCTAATAAACATTCATTTGAGATTAAA
This sequence comes from Huso huso, assembly GCA_036884735.1. Taxonomy (NCBI): domain Eukaryota; kingdom Metazoa; phylum Chordata; class Actinopteri; order Acipenseriformes; family Acipenseridae; genus Huso; species Huso huso. The sequence continues at coordinate 2,492,906 of CM072700.1, forward strand.
ACGATTTTAAAAGCACTTATTTTATTTTGACCGTGAATTAACAATGGCATACAATCATTTAATTTTGACCGTGAATTAACAATGAATTAACAATGGAATTAACAATGGTATGCAAATCGTGAATTAACAACATGCGTGAATAACAATCAATATGTAATCCAATTATTAACAATGGTATGCAATCATCGTGAATTAACAATGGCATACAATCATACAGCATATCTATGTAATCCTTAATCTAATAAACAGTATTTTAGAATCTATTTTTTGCTATTACCTAGATCAATGCAGCAAAAAAATACCTATTTTTCTATACGTTTTGTGTTGCTTCCTCTCTGTCTATTCAATTGACAGTTTGAAGACAGATCCCTTATATAAGTTTACTATGGCAAAATCATAGGAAAGTGTAATAAAGCACAGTGACAGCATGGTGAAGCATATAGCATTGTAAAGCACAGAGAGGTGTGGTAAAGCATATTAAAAAACATAGCAAACCAGGGTAAATGCAAAGTATAACCAATGGAAAAGCATAGAAAATCACTGTTCAAACTTATGGTGGTAAACTTTTAGAATGGTCATTACTTCACTACTTACACCATTGCCCCCCCTGTTCTACAGCCCTTGGTACAGTTTTCATGCAACGCCATTAAAGGGTTAAAGTCGATGACACATCACTTATAACACCTGGCTCAGTCTGTCTGGCTAGTTTTCAGCCCCCTCTTCATCCCTGTCAATAGCCACTCTGAACCTGTCAGTTACCCTTGACTGCCTCCCTCCCTGCTCTCTCTGGAAAGGGTGGAGCAGTGATGGATGGGGAGGGTGTAAGGGAGGGAGCTGGAAAGAGATGCATGTCTCTGCCTCCTCCAGACCGCATCACATTGACAGCTTTCCATCCCAGCTGGTCAGCTTTGCACAGGTGAGTGTGGCTGATGTGCACAGAGCAGAGCAGAGGCAGGGCAGGGTAGAGCAGGGCAGGGCATGGCAGGGCAGGGCAGGGCAGGGCAGGGCAGGGCAGGGCAGGGCAGGGCAGGGCAGAGCACAGCAGAGCAGGGCAGGGCAGAGCAGAGCAGAGCAGAGCAGAGCAGGGCAGGGCAGGGCAGAGCAGAGCAGAGCAGAGCAGGGCAGGGCAGAGCAGAGCAGAGCAGAGCAGGGCAGAGCAGAGCAGGGCAGAGCGCAGCAGAGCAGAGCAGGGCAGAGCAGAGCAGAGCAGAGCAGAGCAGGGCAGAGCAGAGCAGAGCAGGGCAGGGCAGAGCAGGGCAAGCAGCAGCAGAGCAGGGCAGAGCAGGGCAGGGCAAACAGAGCAGGGCAGAGACAGAACCAGAATAAACAAGGGCAGGGCAGAACAAGAGGCAGAGACAGGGCAGGGGCAGAGCAGGGCAGGGCAGGGCAGGGGCAGAGCAGGGGAGCAGAGCAGGGCAGAGCAGGGCAGGCAGGGAACAGCAGAGCAAAGGGGCAGAGACAGAGCAGGGCAGAGCAGGGCAGGGCAGGGCAGGCAGACAGGCAGAGACAGAGCAGGGCAGGGCAGGGCAGGAACAGCAGCAGAACAAGACACCAGGGCAGGCAGAACAGAGCAGAGCAGGGCAGGGCAGAGCAGGGCAGGGCAAACAGAACAAACAAAACAAACAGGGCAGGGCAGGGCAGAGCAGGGCAAGAATAAAGGAAACAGGACAGGCAGGCAAGAACAGAGACAGAACAGGGCAGGGCAGGGCAGGGCAGGGGCAGAAACAGAGGCAGGCAGAACAAGCAGGGCAGGGCAGGGCAGAACAGGCAGGGCAGGGCAGGGCAGACAGCAGGCAGAGCAGGGCAGGCAGCAGGGCACAGGGGCAGGGCAGGGCAGCAGGGCAGCATAGGGCAGGGCAGAGGGCAGCAGAGCAGCAGGGCAGGGCAGCAGAGCAGAGCAGGGCAGGCAGGGCAGGGCAAGGGAGCAGAACAGGCAGGGCAGCAGGGCAGGCGAGGGCAGAGCAGGGCAGGGCAGAGCAGAGCAGAGCAGAGCAGGGCAGAGCAGAGCAGAGCAGGGCAGGGCAGAGCACAGCACAGCAGAGCAGGGCAGGGCAGAGCAGGGCATGGCAGGGCAGGGCAGGGCAGAGCACAGCAGGGCAGGGCAGAGTAGAGCAGGGCAGAGCAGAGCAGAGCAGGGCAGGGCAGGGCAGGGCAGGGCAGGGCAGGGCAGGGCAGAGCAGAGCAGGTCAGGGCAGGGGAGAGCAGGGTCTTGCTGTAAGTTAATAAGAGTGTCTCTTAATGTATGAGAGATGTCATCTCATGCAGTTTGGGAGAGAGGACTGACAAGTGAAGCTGATGGGAGACTCCCTACGCACGACATGTTATTATAAATCACACAAGTAAAGACTGTACTCAGGAGTAGCTTCAAAACAATATACTGTATGGAATCAACTGCCACAGTCCCTGTAAAACTGCAGAATGCGGGCCGGTCTACAGGTGCTGTGTCATGCTGAGACTGTCCTGTATAACTGCAGAATGCGGGCAGGTCTACAGGTGCTGTGTCGTGCTGAGACTGTCCTGTATTACTGAAGAATGCGGGCAGGTCTACAGGTGCTGTGTCGTGCTGAGACTGTTTATTTAAGCTGGATAGTCTTGCACCAGTAGCAGTAAAGGATTAAATGTATTTTACCTTGTTGAGATTGTAGCGATTTCATTTCTTCGTTTTCGGTCAAGAGTCCAGAGCCCTAACCACTACTGCACACTGCTGCTAATAATAATGTTTTCTTTAGCTGTCATATAAATTGACTTTTGAAAAACGTCTCGCTGTTGTTTTATAAATGCCTTGTCAATGCTCAGTATGAATACTGGCAGAGTGCAGCACAGCCCTGTGAAAATGCCTCCCCTCTTAGCGGAGTGTGATCCAGCTAATGGACCTGGACCAGATTCTGCTGAATTGTGTGAAGGGAGGGAGGGAGGGAGGGAGGGAGGGCAGCACTTCAATCCATAACTCGACTTTTATCAGCAAGTAACTGTACAGAAAGACACCCTTAATACACAGGGATGTCTGTTTGTCAAACTTGCATTGTTTTCACGTATATCTAGAGAAGCGCCTATCCAGTCGTGATGAAACTTGGTAAGATTTCTGAAGTTATTGAGAGAATCTGAAAATGATATGTATGTAGTTACCATGGCATCAAAAGCCTATAAGTACCTCCTTAAAAAAATCACTTATATCAGGACGTTTCGCAGTACAAGTCCTTATCAAACTGTGTGAGAGAGCGTGGCCATCTGGAGTTTCTATAAACAGGGATGGAAATAAGACTCCCGTTGCATAGCAGCTTGATCCATTCCTGGTTTTACTATGAGTTTAATAAGACACAGCTGGAATGGGTGGAACTGCTATGCAACAGGAGTCTTATTTCCATCCCTGTACAAAAAGGTTGTTCTTGATAAAGGATTCACGACTTTTTCGCTGCGTCGTGCAAACTGGGAATTGACTCCCTGAAGTTACACCAGCTCAGCTGTTTCTAAAAGAGAAACACCCCCCCACAGACACACGCCTCTCCCATTAATAATGCAGATGATACTGCATTATGATGGTGATGAGAGAAGTAGTCTTGAGAGATCTAGTGTTTAAAAAGTCTTGAAAGGAGTAAACGGACAATATTAGTTATTATTATTATTGTTTATTATTAAAACCTAGTAGTTATTTCAAATACATTTCAAGTGTTACAAGACAAGTAATACAATAAGAGCAAGGACAATAACTTTTGTTCAAGCAAAGTACAAGTGTGACAAACCACAATTCAATAATCCAGATAATAGTGATAGTGACATCAGGATATGATTAAATACAAAATACTACAGGTTAAACACTTAGCAGATTACAGTTTTGAAGTACAGGATTAAATGCAGTAAAAAGGGGGCAGATAAAGCAAAATAAAGCACATTTAAATGAAGGGGATGTGTCCCAGGAACAAACAGAGGAGTTCTACAGGTGCTCTTTTGAAGAGGTGAGTCTTAAGGAGGCGCGGAATGTGGTCAGGGACTGGGCAGTCCTGACATCTGTAGGAAGGTCATTCCACCACTTTGGAGCAAGGGTGGAGTGCGGCTCTGCGAGAGGAGGTAGAGCCAGTCTTCTAGTGCAGGCGGAGCGGAGAGGTCGAGTGGGGTGTAGGGAGAGATGAGGGTCTGGAGGTAGCTGGGTGCAGTCTCAGGTGTGGCTTACAAGAGTCTTGAACTGGAATCGGGGAGCCAGTGGGTGGAGCGGAGTAGTGGAGTGGAGGCGTTAGGCAGGCAGAGAGAACACCATGGATCGGAGTTCTGGATGAGCAATGGGGACCATCTTCATCCGTCATGGTTTCCCACCCCTGAAGGGATGGAAATAACTCTTGTTGAAATGACCCATTCCATGTTTTCAGGGTGCTTGATTAGCCTAGGTAACAAGCTCAGGTGTGTCTTATTAAATTTAAAAACCAGGAAAACACATTGGGGTCTTATTTCCACCCTGAAATGCTGTTGAAATGAACCGTTATCAGGACGTACTGTAACACTTTATTTAAACCAAAAAGACATTGTTTGTGAAAAAAATCACTTCAGCTCTTGTGCAGTAAGCCTGGCTGCACTGCACTGTTTTGAGCACGAAGTACCTTAACAAAAAGACAAGCCTACTGGGGTCTCCTTATCTATCCTCCTTTATGCACGTCCGGGATAAGCAATAGCTGTATTTTACAGCACTGGGGAATCATCAACGGGGATGGAAACAAGATTCCTGTTGCAGAGCAGTTTGATCCATTCCTGGTTTTACTATGAGTTTAATAAGACACGCCTGAGCCTGTTACCTGTACACTGGGGCTAATCAAGCGTGTTATAAAACATGAAATGGGTGACAACTGCTATGCAATAGGCTTTTTTTTTCTTGTTATCCCAGCAAGGTATAAGTTGATCAAATCAACCCCTAAGCTTTTCCCATCTCTCTCTCTCTCTCTCTCTCTCTCTCTCTCTCTCTCTCTCTCTCTCTCTCTCTCTCTGTGTTTTCCCTTGCTTGTCGGGTCTCATCTTTCCTCTCCAGAGTTGTAATAGATACCCTGGCTATCTGGCCCAAAAAGGGGTGGGGAACGTGCTTTTAAAATAAATAAAATAAAATAAACGAGCGCTCTGTAAAAACCACAGGCCTGCTGACGCAAGACTTTCTCGCTCGTTATTTATTTATTTATTTCCCAGAGCCAAAACTTTCACAACATTGTCTCTGGGAACTGCTTTCATTTCAATCAATGCTGTCAGGTCTAAGTGTAATGAGAGAGGGAAAAGAGAGAGAGAGGGGGGGTTGAAAGAGACAGAGAGGTGGAGAGGTAAGTGAAAAAAAAAAAAAAATACAAAGAAAAGAATATGACAGAATGAGAGGAGGGGGGGTTCCAAGTGGGAACTGATAAAGAGAAAGTTGGAGAATTGGGGAGGAAGAGAGGGTGGAATGGAATGAAAGTGCAGAGGGAGGGAGGGAAGTCTGTGCCAAGTAGTACATCACTGCAGGACAGAGAGAGAGAGAGAGAGAAAGAGAGAGAAAGAGAGCGAGAACACAGATATACAGGAAAAAAGATAGTGTGTGAGGTGAAAGAGGAGAGCAAGAAAGAAAGTCGAAAAAGGAGAGACAGAAAGAGAGAGAGAAACACAAGGAGGGAGGGAATTCAGCTTCAAGGAAAAATCTCACGGGACAGAGAGATAGTGAGGTGAAAAAAGAGAGAGAAAGAAAGGGAGGGGGGAGCGTGACACAGGAGAGAGAGAGAGAGAGAGAGAGAGAGAGAGAGAGAGAGAGAGAGAGAGAGAGCAGACCAAAGCCTGGCTCCCAAGTTCAGTCCCATTCAATGGAAAGCAGTGCAGAGGCAGCGTGCAGAGGGAGAGAAGGCTGCAGGACACCTAGCCACCAGACCTCTACCCTGGGACTGCGGAAGCAGCTCTGACCAGCCCCAGCCCCTGAGCACTGCCTGCCAGGGTCACGTTACCCAGAGGAGCCTTAAGCAGCAGCTTTCAGAACCGAGACTGGCTGGAGAGAGCGGACCAGACAAGAGCCCATTATTACAGCAGGGATCATACAGTCTGTCGGCTGCGTTATGTAACTAGAACTAACATTATTAGTGTTCTTATTTTTAATAGTACGTTAGTCGTTAAATTATTTTAAAAAATTTAAATATTTACTTTGAATATATTTATATCTTTTTTGATTGCCACTGGTGGATAAGAATGTTTGGCCAACTTGATTGAGGAACTACATTTAAAGTACTGGGCTGGGCAAAATATTTTCTAGTTGCCAAAACTAATACTCGATAAGGAGAAGAAACCCAACAGCAATCCTGGTTTTTGTTTTGTTTTCTAAAAATATACAGATGGTTTTTGTTTTCAAAACTCAAAAAGGGTTTTTTTTTCAACAGAGGAAACAAATTAAAACAATATAATATCTTTTTAAAAGTCAAATTAATGTATTTTCAATGAATCCTGATCCAACAGTCAGACACCACCAGGCACTGCATGCTTGTGTGTGCTTGTAGTAATTCAGGCTTGTAGTTAATTAAATCTATTTTCATTAACCAGCACTTGGAAAAAACAAAACAAAACAGTGCTTAAAAAAAATCCGCTTTCTACCCTGTACCAGCAGATTACCATCGTCCGGACTTAAGACCTTCGTTTTTTGTTTTGTTCAGTTGCCTGGGATCTGTGTGCCATACCCCTACAGCCCAAGACAAAACTCTCTTTCCAGGACGTTTCAAGAAACTTCATAAGAACTTTGACAGAAGCTTGAGAACGCGCTCAGAGTTGTGCGATGGGGCGCTGAGCAGTGTTTTCAGAAGCCTTGTGGATTACTGTTGGACCCCCTTGGAAAGACAGAGAGACAGAGAGGGAGAGGGAGCGTGCGAGGGGTCACGGGGGAGCTCTGAATGAGCACCGACCCACGGCATTCGGGATGGGGATTCAAGGCATGGAGATCCTCGCGGTGGGGGTGGTCCTCTTTATGTTTATGGCCGTCCTCAAGCAGTTCGGGGTCCTTGAACCCATGGAAGGTAAGGGGGCTGGGGGACAGACCCCTTTAACTGGCTACAACCTTCTGAACTCCCCTGTGACAGGGTGCTTGTCTTGTGGCTCTTTCGTACTGGTAAGCCCCTCACCTAAATGAGTGTTATTTTCTGCATTGACCCGGGATAATTCAGTCAATACAACAAGAGTACGTAAGTTCAATACTTAATACTTTATTAAACTTAGACTAACAGTAAGCATTGCAGGAAAGGTAGAAGGCTTGCTATCTACCAATCCTGGAGAAGCACAGTGTAGCAGTGTCCTCTTCCTCTGATCTACAGCGGACTCTATCTGTGCTCCATTTGCAACACTGTCTTGTTTCTGACATTCTTTTTTAACAGCTCGTTGTACCAGTTCTCTAAGTTTGGTTTAACAGGTGCCTCTTTTTAAATTCTACTTCCCCTGTTCATTGCTCAGAATCTTCCCGTTCTTTGCAAAGCAGCCTCGCACTCAATCACACAAATCCTGCAAGCAGACATTTCAATACAAAGTTCTCAGTCTGTCTCCTTCTCAGTAACTTCTCCCTCCTGCTCATACTTAGGTATATTGTTACATTGTAGAATGTCACCGAAAATTCTTGTCTTGACCGCATTCTTATACAACCTTAAAAAGTGCGTAGCAGGGTTCTGAAAAACATAGCGTTACACGTCCCCATGTGTTACGTCCTACAACTGTTTAAATAACACACCTGGAATTTTCTTTTTATTGTTAACATGCTGACAACTTTTTACACTTATAACTTTAAAGTCTGTTTGAAAGCTCTTTTCAAAATGTCCGCTCTAGTGCACTGATAGTGTCAGGATTATTGCCCACACTGTCAAACAGGTAACAGCAATAACGATCCATGACGTGGTACGGAACAGAAAAGCCAGAGCACTTGTCATGTTTTTTTTTTTTTTTTGAATCGCAGTGATTTAAAGGACAGATCTCAAACCCCAGTGCAATAGAGTGGACATTTTGAAAAGAGCTTTGAAACAGACTTTAAAGTTATAAGTGTAAAAAGTTGTCAGGATGTTAACAATGAAAAGAAAAATGACAGGTACATTATTTAAACAGTTGTAGCAGCACGTGGGGACGTGTAATGCTATATTTTTCGAAAACCCTGCTGCTTACTCTTTATGTTCAAACAATATACCCAAATGATGCTGGCATAGCAGCACAGAAAACTTTGAAACAGTATCTTATTCAAGCTGTGTAAAATGAGTTACATCGAGATCAGGAGAGAAATTATATCAGGATCCAGACATTTCCAAACCGGTACGTCGACATTACAAGACTATTTATTTTGAGATCTCGACATAACAGATTTCTGGAATAGACTGCAAAGATCCGCGAGTGGGTATCCCCGCTCGATGGTATGTTGTGATCCAGTGTGTGTTATCTAGCATTCGCTGTGGTTATTCTTCTGCTTAGATTGTTATTTATCAAGCTTCCAAAAGCTGAATTGTGGTTCGTCAGTTGACCACTAGGGGTGCACAGCTATAATTTCTGCCCCCTCTGAAACTGATTTTTGTATAGATAGTGGTACTGAGGACAGAAATTGCAGCTGTGCACCCACTAAACAGATTGAAAAAGGCAATGTATTTCTGGAATACTTAGTAAGTCTGGTAAGCAATGTTCTGAGCAGAAATGACAACAGAAGATTATTATTATTATTATTATTATTATTATTATTATTATTATTATTATTATTATTTATTTCTTAGCAGATGCCCTTACCCAGGACGACTTACAGTTGTATACAAAAAATACATATAAAAAATTACAGTACAATTAAGAGCAAGATACAAAATACAATGACTTCAGTCCTAATAAGAGCAAATACAAAACACAGTACGATCTGATATCGGGGCAGCTCAAGAGCAGATAACAGTGTTGATAGATTATTGAGAAGGTACGTAATAGTTTTTACAAAATGTATACGTTCTATTAGCATACAGTGGCAATATTCTCAAAATGGTAGAAGTTAACTTCCTTCCTGTGTTACGGTTAATAAGATCCCACCTGAAACTTGCACTGGTGCACATAGGAAGCTAAGTGGGGTTCGGTTACCGGGGAACAGAATTGAAGGAGGAAAGGAAAGTTAATGCAGTCAACCTCATTGAATTTGTTTTGTTATGTTCTGTATAATACATGCATAACTTCAGCATCGGAAACGCAGAGCTAAAGATAGCATTAACCAGAAACGTTTGTCTACAATGGGAAATGTCAAAAGCGTTTAACTGCAGTGTTTAATTAAAAACCTGTTCATTTCACACAGCTATAACCAACCAAATTAAACTGCATGCTCACACTTTATAAAACATGCAGCCAGTTCAGAAGATGATTGGTAACAAAGTAAATGGGAATGATACGAGGGTCCGTTGATGGCGCATGTTTTAGGCAGAGTGGATGGGGGGGGGGTAATATAGTAAGCACTACAATTCAAGGTCGATTATTTGTAACATTTTTTTTTTACTTTCATTTGATAAAAACTCATTCTGGATGGGAGCAATCGCTTGGATATTGAGTTTGTTGCAGTCTTTTGTCCTCTGTCCTGGTAAGAATGACCTCGTCATGGCATTCTCTGTTTCAGATTGGTATCGTGATTGATTGATCCTTTCTGGATCCAGCAGTCTTGATCTGTTCTTCCATCAGCAATTACAAATGGAAGCGGTCGGACTGCCCCCTGGCCTGAGAGCAGTGTGTTTGGCGGTGTGCTGCAGAGAGTGGGCTGTGCTACTGTCATTCACACTGAGGAAAGTCACACTTTTGCAATTCCCAAATTTGACGTTGTTTTTTTAATGTTTTTTTTGGCAGGTCTGAAAGCTCAGCGGAACATAATACACACTAATATCCACTGGGCGTACCACTGCCCTACTTTTGAAATCCATTTTCCTTCTGGCTTCTCAGCAACCATATTGTTGTTTTACTTTTTGTTTTAACTGTAGCTTTCTAATTCAATTCTAGTTATAGATTTGTAATTTCCTGTGCTGTAGGTCAGGTTCACTCCCTGTTCATGTTTTTTGTTGTGCTTCAGCACACGTTACATGAGGTACTGTAACCTCGGGTATGTGAAGGATGTCTGTCTGTCTGTACGGACGCTCTTTCTCTATGTTACTTAAAGGTTTTTCTTGTCTAGAGAGCAGCTTGTCCGATTGTGATGGAAGTTGCTGGATCTTCTTAAGCAGAAGTGATTGTGTATCATAATCTGGGCTATATGGAGGCTGTCTGTTTGACTGCTTGTTTGTATTTTACATTTACTGTAGTGGTTAAGGCTCTGGATTCTTGACCGGAGGGTTGTGGGTCCAATCCCAGGTGGGGGGCACTGCTGCTGTATCCTTGAGCAAGGTACTTTACCTAGATTGCTACAGTAAAAACCCAACTGTATAAATGGGTAATTGTATGTAAAAATAATGTGACATCTTGTAACAATTTTAAGTCGCCCTGGATAAGGGCGTCTGCTAAGAAATAAATAATAATCTTTACGTTGTTTTACATATCTAACTTTTTTTTAAATTTATGGCCAATTTTTCCACGTACTGTATCTGGGTAACTATTCAGTCTTGATGAAGCTTGCTAAGGGCACTCTTTAGCACAATTTCTGCACTGTATCACCGTGTCTCAGGGCCATGCAGGCAGCTCCCTGTATTTCTTCCCTTTTTGCCCGTGCACACAGTGGGTGATGAGAGCTGTGATTCAGCGCTTGTCACGGACAAGCTTGTTTTTAAGGTGTGTTCCTGAATTCCTTTGTGTTTCCAATGCATATTTTCTGTGCTTTGTGAACTTCTCTCTTTCTCCCTCCCTCCCTCCCTCCTGCTCTCTTATTGTAAAAAATCTGGGACCACAGGATTGTCTTGCATTACCCTGCATTAATAATAGAGCAGGTATTGAACGGGTTTCCTTTCTCAGCGGCTAAATATGGACTCGACTTCTCGAGGAAAAGTGAAGGACATGCACCATATAGATATATATATATATATATATATATATATATATATATATATATATATATATATATATATATATTTATACACACACATATATATATGTGTGGGTGTTCCCTGTGCTCGAACCTTCCTCGCTCCTTCCATCGAAGTCCTTCAGCTCTAATCACTAGCCACACTGCTTCCCTCTCTCCCAGTCCCTCCGCACTCTAATCACTAGAGCCACACTGCTTCCATCCCTCCCAGTCCCTCCTCAGCTCTAACCACTAGAGTCACACTGCTTCCCTCCCTCCCAGTCCCCCCTCAGCTCTGATCCTGGGATCACACTGCCTATCTCTCTGTGTGGAGTCCCTCTGTTTTTCTCAAATATCTAATTTGCTGTAATCACATCGCACTCCAGCCAGCAGCCCTTGCAATCTGCTTAAGTGGTTTATCAGCGTGAAGGAGAAAATCACTGGATGCGAGCAGTGAGAGGTGGAGCTGTGCTGGGGAGGGAGGTGGGGCTGTGCTGGGGAGGGAGGTGGAGCTGTGCTGGGGGGGGAGCTGTGCTGGGAGGAGGTGGGGCTGTGGGAGGGAGGTGGGGCTGTGCTGGGGAGGAGGTGGGGCTGTGCTGGGGAGGAGGTGGAGCTGTGCTGGGGAGGGAGGTGGGCTGTGCTGGGAGGGAGGTGGGCTGTGCTGGGGGAGGGAGGTGGGGCTGTGCTGGGGGGGAGGGGGGCTGTGCTGGGGAGGGAGGTGGAGCTGTGCTGGGGGGGAGGTGGAGCTGTGCTGGGGAGGGAGGTGGAGCTGTGCTGGGGGGGGAGGTGGAGCTGTGCTGGGGGAGGGGGGTGGAGCTGTGCTGGGGAGGGAGGTGGGTGGAGCTGTGCTGGGGAGGAGGTGGGCTGTGCTGGGGAGGAGGTGGAGCTGTGCTGGGGAGGAGGTGGAGCTGTGCTGGGGAGGGAGGTGGGTGCTGTGCTGGGGGGTGGAGGTGGGAGCTGTGCTGTGGGGAGGGAGGTGGGGCTGTGCTGGGGAGGGAGGTGGAGCTGTGCTGGGGGGGGGGGGGCTGTGCAGGGGAGGGAGGTGGAGCTGTGCTGGGGAGGGAGGTGGCGCTGTGCTGGGGAGGGAGGTGGGGCTGTGCTGGGGAGGGAGGTGGGGCTGTGCTGGGGGGGAGGTGGGGCTGTGCTGGGGAGGGAGGTGGGGCTGTGCTGGGGGAGGGAGGTGGGGCTGTGCTGGGGAGGGAGGTGGAGCTGTGCTGGGGAGGGAGGTGGGGCTGTGCTGGGGAGGGAGGTGGAGCTGTGCTGGGGAGGGAGGTGGGGCTGTGCTGGGGAGGGAGGTGGGGCTGTGCTGAGGGAGGGAGGTGGAGCTGTGCTGGGGGATGGAGGTGGGGCTGTGCAGGGGAGGGAGGTGGAGCTGTGCTAGGGAGGGAGGTGGCGCTATGCTGGGGAGGGAGGTGGGGTCGTGCTGGGGAGGGAGGTGGGGCTGTGCTGGGGAGGGAGGTGGAGCTGTGCTGGGGAGGGAGGTGGAGCTGTGATGGGGAGGGAGGTGGGACTGTGCTGGAGTGGATGATGGAGCTGTGCTGGGGGAGGGAGGTGGAGCTGTGCTGGGGAGGGAGGTGGAGCTGTGCTGGGGAGGTGGAGCTGTGCTGGGGGGGGAGGTGGGGCTGTGCTGGGGAGGGATGATGGCTGGGGTGATGATGGAGCTGTGGGGGGAGGTGGGGCTGTGCTGGGGAGGGAGGTGGAGCTGTCCTGGGGGAGGGAGGTGAGGCTGTGCTGGGGAGGGAGGTGGAGCTGTCCTGGGGGAGGGAGGTGGGGCTGTGCTGGGGTGGATGATGGAGCTGTGCTGGGGGAGGGAGGTGGAGCTGTGCTGGGGAGGGAGGTGGGGCTGTGCTGGGGGAGGGAGGTGGGGCTGTGCTGGGGAGGGAGGTGGGGCTGTGCTGGGGAGGGAGGTGGAGCTGTGCTGGGGGAGCTGTGCTGCAGTCTGTTTATAAGAATCACTGATATAAGAATCAACTGCATACAGTGATCAAAACCACTGGGACCAAATCATTCCTATACCAACTATGCTAAAATACTCTGCTTGTAAGAATCAAGCAATCCACTTATAAGAATCATTTCGGGGCAAACTGACTACATGTAATACAGTACTTGATCAAGTGAAATGACATGTACAGCCAATAAAGCTGGTTTTGAATTTGAATTTGATCACATCGCGCGTGATTAGGCACGTACGCAACGTGGATCGTGCAATAATGCAGGAAACACTGTGCCACTGCATTGTGCAAGTATGTTTTTTTGTGTTATCTGTTAGTGAAAATTTGTTTCAATAAAGTGAATACACGTTCATTGAATACATAGTGAGTACAGCAGTGTTATTGTGTGATATGCATGTAGAGGGAGTGGGATTGCAGCGCGGCGCGGCACGGTGAGGAGGAGGATGGGGGGGGTGGGGGGGATTGCAGAGCTTTGCATCTCCGCTTAATGAAAAACTGTGAGATTTGCATCGCAACAGAAAATAAGTAAGCCACAGATGCTTAAATGCAGTGCTAGTCCTGACAGTAAAATACTGTACTGTAATGTCATTTTAATTAAAAGGCCATTACACGTAACACCGCACGGCAGTTAAACTAGGCACCCTCGCAAGACGATCGTTTCTCAAGTATACTGCAGTAAAATAGGATTCTGCAGCCTTGAGTAAACATAATCGTGTAAACATAATCGTGCTCATATGCAAGCTACTTACCCACGAGGACTTGTTTTGATGTATTGTCCTCAATGATTGAGCACCATTGACATCTGTATACTGTATTTAAACTGCTGATGGCACGCTTTTGCTAATTGTAATGTGACAGAGTGGCCGAGGACAGTGTAAATTATCAGGCTGGAGTCGGTGTTGGTTTTATTTTTCTTACACTGCGGTGGCGAAACAACCGCTAATAAAACAAACCAAATAATCCTAGCTCTCAGCTGGAGCACTAACTAACAGTACTTCATGTGGAATAAACACTAGATCTCTTACTCGAGTTCTGGTTTCTACTTCTGCTCCCTTACGCCTCTATACACCCATCACAAAGCTATCAGCTAAGCCATTTCTAACAAGCAGTTAACCAATTGACTATTATCCATAATTCGTTAAGGATTTTTCATGGGCGTGCATACATGTGGGAACTCATGACATCTAGTGGTCAACCCATCACACTGCAGCCAGGCAACAAGCTCTTCTCGTTCTCATACTAAGTTTGATTCTGCACCACAGTAATCATATCCGTCCGCTTTTAAGAATCATCTGCTTATAAGAATCAAAACACCCGTGACGGATGTGATTCTTATAAACGGACTGCACTGTACTTTTTTCTGACTTCCTGGTGATTGTAAAAGCTCTGCGGTAAACGGCAGACTCGGTGGGCCTCCAGGATGATTAACTCAATCAACTACCCCGGCATGGATCACGTTTAATCTGACCAGCCCCCGTCCACAGACCTATCACAGCTCAGCGACTCTATCGCCCAGCCCGCCTTCACTTGAAAGTGCAGTGGGGGCGGGTTTTAATATCAAATACATTTTGTTCACAAATAAAAAACACTAGATTTAGACATACCTGCAGTTTATAAAGTTATAACACAAAAATGAAGCTGGACAAACATTCCAATTACTATTCATAATTGCATCAACATTAATAAAGACTAGTCACTTATTAAAATGTTGCACCATCATTTTCTCGTTCCGCTTTTAAATGTGAAAATAAGGACTTGGGGGATTTAAAAGCTCATTTAGTTGTTTCACAGCAATACACTGTAAATTACACTGATTTTGTTACTACTATTGTTAAGACAGAATAAGTTTTATTTCACAAACATAAACAAATTGAAATTTCAATGATCGCAGATTAAAGACACTAAGGGCGTTCTAATAGTAAAACCAGACTGTGATATAAATAAAAGGTATACTGTAATAACAATACTGTAATAATAATAGTGCAATCAGTTTAATTTACGCAGTTTGGCTGTGAAACAATTATATGGGCTTTCAAATCCTCCACGTCCTTTCTCATCTAAATGAGGAATGAAGAACGAGAATACGTGACTATGTATTGATGTTAATACAATTACGAATAGTGATTGTAATAAAGTGTATCCATCTTAAAAATATATATTATAACTTTATTAAAGATCAGGCGCTGTCCCAGCTGCACTGTATCCTGGTAGAACCTGCAGCACGCTCAGCGCTACAATATTGGAACGACCCGGCGATTTCCATCGTTGCAGGACTTATTGACTGTCCTGTTTGTTTGTCTTTTATGTTTCTGTATTACATAATGCATTTGTACCCCTAGAATGCTGGCGGGAGATTGGGGTTCGAATGGCTTGCCCAGGATTGGTGAATGTGGAAGGAAGGGGAGGCTCAGCAAAAAAAAGTTTGGGAACCCCTGCACTGGAGCCACGCTGCTTCCCTCCTTCCCAGTCCCTCCTAGTGTAGTTTCTCTTGCACAGAGTGCGCGAGAATATTACTTAGAAACATACAGTACAGGGATGGGCATAAGGCTGCCATTGCATAGCAGTTTGATCCATTCCTGGATTTACTATGAGTTTAATAACCTGAGCTTGTTGCCTATACACGGCGGCTGATCAAGCCTGTATTAAAACCTGGAATGGGTGAAGCAGCTCTGCAATCGGAGTCTCATTCCCATTCCTGCAGTGCAGGGCCGGTGTTGGGAGAGGTTAGCGGTCTGGTGCTGCTCTGTGATGGGAGAGGTGTAGGAGTCTGAGATTGACTTCCTAATGATTTCACATCTCCTCTCCCAGCTCCCAGACACCATCCCAAGCTCTTTACAGACAGAACAGAACTGTGTCTTTACTGTAAATAATTTAGCTGTTCAATCAGGTCAGGTTTTCTTGAAAAAACAAACAAGCAAAGAAGCCGCCTTGTTATTGACACCTCAGGGCTCTGATATACTTTTTTGGGGGTAAAAGTTTATCCATCAGCAGGAAACACTCAATAGCGCTGAATTAAAAACTAAAATATATTTTTTTCAGTGTTGAAATGAGTTTTGATTTATAACTTGAAATGCCATGTGGTATCCGTCCTATCGGCAGCGCTAGTGGCTTTTCTGGATCCTGTTTTTTTTCAAGGTCTCTGCCTCAGAATCAAATTGTTTTTCTTTCTAGTAACAAACAACAATTTTGCCTTTCGGCTTTTTGAACACTAACAGTTTTGTTTCACTGGCTTTACCTGACTTTTGGCTTGTCTGGGTGTAAGGTTCGTTTTCTTCTTAAAAATAATCAGCCAGTCTTCTTCAGGTAAGGTTTAATCAAAAGAGTTTCATTCAGGAACAAAGCAAATCCAAAGACAGCACAGCAGGACACAATCGCAACAGCACTGCAAGCAAACCTACAGGCCTCGGCAGGTGGTATTCAAGCCACGAAATATCTTTTACAAGTATTAATATACTCAAATGAGTAACCTCCACCCAGAGGGAGTGGACTTCCCCCGCCTTCACCAATGAACAGAGTTGGCCCTGCTTTACTGGAGGTGCGTTAGTGAGCGCTCCGTGACGCGGTAAGTATAGCGCGTCACTGTGAGCAGAGGTTTGTGGTCTGGAACCAGTTTTAGCTGGGTTTGCACATTTGATCAAAAACAGCTTTTTAAGCAAAAACAACTCATGCTAAAACAGGTGGGTTTTATCATCCGTCCGAGGTCAAAGCTGCACTCCGAGTTATGAAAAACCAGTTTCATCCTCCCCCATTTACAAGAATGCTGAAGACAGGCACATGTATGTAAGCACAAAGGCTTGCGCAGGTGTAGAGGCAGAGGTTACCAGAGTGCATTTTTACACAGGGAATCAGAAATGCCAGCCTTTCCTCAACCCATTCAAATGGGTGGTGACAGTGTAACCTTTCAACTCTGCCAGCCCCGCCTCTCTCCATCACTATATCTACAGCTCTGGCCAAAAGGATTGCATCACCCGGTAGAATGAACTCATTTTGCTTCATAAAGTCGAATGAAATCTGCTGAGTAATGTTATGTTAACATATTGAATTACCACCACTTTGTAGTTTTCCATATACTTTATATATATATATATATATATATATATATATATATATATATATATATATATATATATATATACAGTACTGTGCAAAAGTTTTAGGCAGGTGTGAAAAAATGCTGTAAAGTAAGAATGCTTTCAAAACTAAATGCAAAGTGAGTAAACAGAAGAAAAATCTAAATCAAATCCATATTTGGTGTGACCACCCTTTGCCTTCAAAACAGCATCAATTCTTCTAGGTACACTTGCACAAAGTCAGGGATTTTGTAGGCATATAGTCAGGTGTATGATTAAACAATTATACCAAACAGGTGCTAATGATCATCAATTCAATATGTAGGTTGAAACACAATCATTAACTGAAACAGAAACAGCTGTGTAGGAGGAATAAAACTGGGTGAGGAACAGCCAAACTCAGCTAACAAGGTGAGGTTGCTGAAGACAGTTTACTGTCAAAAGTCATACACCATGGCAAGACTGAGCACAGCAACAAGACACAAGGTAGTTATACTGCATCAGCAAGGTCTCTCCCAGGCAGAAATTTCAAGGCAGACAGGGGTTTCCAGATGTGCTGTCCAAGCTCTTTTGAAGAAGCACAAAGAAACGGGCAACGTTGAGGGACCAGAGACGAGTGGTCGGCCAAGGAAACTTACTGCAGCAGATGAAAGACACATCATGCTTACTTTCCTTCGCAATCGGAAGATGTCCAGCAGTGCCATCAGCTCAGAATTGGCAGAAAACAGTGGGACCCTGGTACACCCATCTACTGTCCGGAGAAGTCTGGTCAGAAGTGGCCTTCATGGAAGACTTGCAGCCAAAAAGCCATACCTCTGACGTGGAAACAAGGCCAAGCGACTCAACTATGCACGAAAACACAGGAACTGGGGTGCAGAAAATGGCAGCAGGTGCTCTGGACTGATGAGTCAAAATTTGAAATATTTGGCTGTAGCAGAAGGCAGTTTGTTCGCGAAGGGCTGGAGAGCGGTACGAATGAGTGTCTGCAGGCAACAGTGAAGCATGGTGGAGGTTCCTTGCAAGTTTGGGGCTGCATTTCTGCAAATGGAGTTGGGGATTTGGTCAGAATTAATGGTCTCCTCAATGCTGAGAAGTACAGGCAGATACTTATCCATCATGCAATACCATCAGGGAGGCATCTGATTGGCCCCAAATTTATTTTGCAGCATGACAACGACCCCAAACATACAGCGAAAGTCATTAAGAACTATCTTCAGCGTAAAGAAGAACAAGGAGTCCTGGAAGTGATGGTATGGCCCCACAGAGCCCTGATCTCAACATCATCGAGTCTGTCTGGGATTACATGAAGAGAGAGAAGCAACTGAGGCTGCCTAAATCCACAGAAGAACTGTGGTTAGTTCTCCAAGATGTTTGGGCCAACCTACCTGCCGAGTTCCTTCAAAAACTGTGTGCAAGTGTACCTAGAAGAATTGATGCTGTTTTGAAGGCAAAGGGTGGTCACACCAAATATTGATTTGATGTAGATTTTTCTTCTGTTCACTCACTTTGCATTTTGTTAATTGATAAATATAAACTATTAACATGTCTATTTTTGAAAGCATTCTTACTTTACAGCATTTTTTCACACCTGCCTAAAACTTTTGCACAGTACTATATATATATATATATATATATAAATACAAGAGGCTGTGTGGTCCAGTGGTTAAAGAAAAGGGCTTGTAACCAGGAGATCCCCAGTTCAAATCCCACCTCAGCCACTGACTCATTGTATGACCCTGAGCAAGTCACTTAACCTCCTTGTGCTCCGTCTTTCGGGTGAGACGTAGTTGTAAGTGACTCTGCAGCTGATGCATAGTTCACACACCCTAGTCTCTGTAAGTTGCCTTGGATAAAGGCGTCTGCTAAATAAACAAATAATATATATATATATATATAAAATCAATTAAAATTATGTCGCAATCCTAAGATTCTAGGTGATGAAAAACTTGTGGCCACAGCTGTAGAGTAGGTGTGACTATCACAGTTGGAACTTCCTGTTTCCCTTTTTAAAATATGATTGCATAAATCAGTCCCCTTGTGCGCCACTTTCTGAGTGTGTTTTTCTTTAAGAAATATAAATAAACACAAACATTCAATGACAAAATTTCAACTGGAGGTCTTTTTCAATTGACTGAATTTGACTTTCTGTTAGTGTTTCTAAATGCAGTGCTCTTGAGTATTGAATAGTTGTGGATGCTTTGTATTTTCTTGCGCTTTGGTTTCCTTTATCAGACAGTGACCGGTCAGCTGGGGTTGTTGTCAAGAGAAATGCCTCTATTTTTATCTTGGGAGCATCTATAAAAATTCAGCGGTGATGCAGCACCAATGTAACCAGAGCCCTACCGCGCTGAGGGGTGAGTGATGGAAAACAGAGACCGGATCAATACCTGACCCATTTAGGCTTCACCGCGGTACGCATTCATCAGAGCACTGACGTCAGGCTTTTTAGAAGGGAGCTTTAAATGTATATTCTTCTTCTTCTTCTTCTTCTTCTCCTTATTCTTATTTTGCTATTCGTCGGAGTGTTTCAGAGTTGTTGCTCCAGTTTTGCATTACTAGAATTTTCCTCTAAATCTGCTTTTTCTTGGCTTTGAGCTTGTCTGGAGAGTCCTAACTGCTGGATTTCCTCGTTCTAATCAAGTCATGTGATAGCATGACCTTTCAGTTCCTCCACGTGCTCTCTCTGCCACGTGATGTCATCAGAATGAGGAAGGCTCTTCAGTGCTGGCATTTAGGATTCTTCAGACAAGCTCAAAGCCATTTGAAGCTAAACACGATCTTATTTTTCTTTGGTTTTTCTTCTGTTTTTGTACTTGCAGGAAATTAAATATCAAATTGCTGAAAAGGGTACCAGTGCCTTTACCATCATTAATTACACCGTGTAACAAATTTTTTTTTTTTTTTTTGGTTCCTGGGTAGTAAGTGTTATTTGCAGTTTCTTAGGCAGAAAAAGGACTAGATTTGAAGCAGTAATCAGCAATAAAATAGAATCTCTGAGTTTTATATTACACCGTGTAACATTTTTTTTTTTTTTTTGTTCCTGGGTAGTAAGTGTTATTTCCTAATTGCTTATGCCTCAAAAGTATAGAAATTGCTATTATTCCCCACAAACTTTGCTTTTGTGACCAGGACAGTGATATTTTGAAATTTACCTATTTTCCAGAACATTCCAGATAGATTCAGTGCTGAGTAAACTTGGAGTAACTTCTAGAACTTTCTAGAACTTTCCAGTAATATAAATAGTAGTATAAATACAGGGGCCTTAAGCCCACCAGTTCAGTTTAGTTCCAGCTGCCTAAGTGGATACATATCTGCATTTTTCTGAGATGGCATCAAGAGGCTGCAAGCATCCGGCAGACGCATTTTGCTATGTCTGCGGCCAATTTATCAAGACAAGAGCGAAAAAGTACTCCGTGGAAGCATCTGCTAAGATGTGTGAGGCCTACAAGGCATATTTCGGCATGCCTGTCGGGGATCAAGACAAACCCTGGGCACCTCATTTCACCTGCGAGCACTGCAGAAAAACTCTGGAAGGTAAGATGGACAATTGTTGCTCGGAATTTTATGTTATAAAATTTGTTAAAATTTTTAAAATTGTAAAAGTTTTTAATTTTAAAATGTTTTACAATTTTCAATGTTATTGAAAAAATATATCATATATGAAAAATGTTGCGAGAATCTCTTACACATTAGTCATGGGTGAAATAAATGTATTTTTTGTAGGATGGTACAGAGGGGAAAAGAGAGCCATGAAGTTCGCTATCCCAAGAATTTGGCGGGAACTCACTGACCACTCAAGCAACTGCTACTTCTGCATGGTGGACCCTTCCAAACGTCGGACTGGCAAGAATGCACCTGCTATCACGCATCCGGACCTTCCTTCATCCATCGCCCCGGTGCCACACTGCCATGAGCTCCCCGTACCCACTCCTCCGGAGAGAGAGCAGCCGTCTTTAGAAGAGAGCAGCAAGTCAGAGAGCGAGGAAGACGTTGTAGATCCAGATGACAATTTCAGAGGTGGAGCTGAGGAGAGAAACCCATACTACCCCAACCAAAAAGACCTCAACGACTTGATTAGAGATCTTGGTCTCACCAAGTCCAATGCCGAGCTTTTGACGTCTAGGCTCAAGCAGTGGAACTTGTTGGATGAAAGTGTGCAAGTCGCAGATCAGAGGAAGCGTCACCAACCTTTTTTCCAGCTTCTTCACCCGTCAAGATGGGCTCTGCTTCTGCCACAATGTGACCAGTCTGTTCGAGGCAATCGGAATCGCCTGTAACCAGAATGAGTGGCGCCTCTTCATTGACAGCTCATCCAGGAGCCTCAAAGCCGTGCTGCTCCATAATGGTAACAAGTACCCGTCTCTTCCCTGGCTCACTCGGTGCACCTCAAAGAGGATTACAACAGCATCAAGACCTTGCTGGACGCCTTGAAGTATGATGAGTACGGCTGGGAGGTCATAGGAGACTTCAAAATGGTGGCATTCCTGATGGGTCTCAAGGCGGTTTTACCAAGTTTCCCTGCTATCTTTGCCTTTGGGACAGCAGGGACACCAAGGCACACTACCACAGGCGGGACTGGCCACAGCGGACCGAGTTCTGTGTGTGGGGAGGAACAACGTCAAGTGGGAGCCACTGGTGGACCCCGGAAGGTGCTGATGCCACCACTGCACATCAAATTGGGCCTTATGAAACAATTTGTCAGAGCTCTAGATAAGGAGTCGGCAGCCTTCAAGTACCTTCAAGACTTCTTCCCTAAGCTGTCTGAGGCAAAGGTCAAAGCCGGTGTCTTCGTCGGACCACAGATAAAGAAGATCCTGGAGTGCAATGAATTCCCCAAGAAGAACACTAGTAAGGAGCAAGCGGCTTGGAACAGCTTTGTCGCAGTGGTTCGGGACTTCCTGGGCAATCACAAGGCCGAAAACTATGTGGAGCTGGTTGAGACTCTGGTGAAGAACTACGGCACAATGGGCTGTAGGATGTCCCTCAAAGTCCATATCCTTGATGCTCATCTTGATAAATTCAAGGAGAACATGGGAGCGTGCTCGGGAGGAGCAAGGCGGCGCTTCCACCAGGATATACTGGACTTTGAACGCCGCTACCAAGGACAGTATAACGAGAACATGATGGGAGACTACATTTGGGGGCTGATTCGTGAAAGTTATTTACAGTATAATCGTAAATCTCGAAAAACTACTCACTTCTAAATCTTTTGTAGTCATTTTTGTGTTACTTTAGTATAAATACATGTTAATTTGGATTCATATGTTGTTTTTTTCTGACTTTATGTGAACGAAAAGACACAAATTCGCCCGTTTTCTCATTGGAAATAGGTAAATTTCAAAATATCACTGTCCTGGTCACAAAAGCAAAGTTTGTGGGGAATAATAGCCATTTTCTATACTTTTGAGGCATAAGCAATTAGGAAATAACACTTACTACCCAGGAACAAAAATTGTGTTACATAGTGTTATTGTCACCAAAGGGATCTAATTAAGAACTAGATTTTGAGATGAAATCGGGTTTAAACACTAGTTTAAAATTAATTTGGGGGTCATTTTAAAATGTGGTAAAGCCTTACAATCCTGTAATCAAAATGTGTGTTTTGGGATAACCTGTGCATGTATTATTTATTTCTTAGCAGACGCCCTTATCCAGGACAACTTACAATTGTTACAAGATATCACATTATTTTTACAAACAATTACCCATTTATACAGTTGGGTTTTTACTGGAGCAATCTAGGTAAAGTACCTTGCTCAAGAGTACAGCAGCAGTGTCCCCTCCACCTGGGATTGAACCCACGACCCTCCGGTCAAGAGTCCAGAGCCCTAACCACTACTCCACACTGCTGCCCAGTGTGATGGCTGTCAGAACCATATCATTCTGTAATTTTCCCTTTGAAATTGTGACACGTTCTCTAGTTGCTGCATACTGTATGTTTTTCTTTCATGACTTTTGTTATAAAGTGTAGACAACTTACAATGCCCAGTCAAACCACTAGATGGTGCTCAATCCAAAGTTGTATTTTTAAAAATCTAATGGTACAGTACATTTCCTTCCAGTCTTTACAGGGATGGAAATAAGACTCCCATTGCATAGCAGTTTGATCCATTCCTGGTTTTACTATGAATTTAATAAGACACACCCGAGCTTGTTACCTATACACACTATGACTAATCAAGCTCATAATAAAACCTAGAATGGATCAAACCGCTATGCAGAAGGAAGCTTATTTCCATCCCTGCTTTATATTGGTTACATTGGTTGTGCTCCGCTCAGAAAAAAAGTGCCAACGAATTTAGCTTTAAATTATTTGTTTATTTAGCAGACGCCTTTATTAAAGGTGACTTACAGAGACTATAGTGTGTGAACTATGCATCAGCTGCAGAGTCACTTACAACAGCGTCTCACCCGAAGGAGCACAAGGAGGATAAGTGACTTGCTCAGGGTCACACAATGAGTCAGTGAGTGAGCTGGGATTTGAACCGGGAGCCTCCTAGTTACAAGCCCTTTTCTTTAACCACCGGATCTCCTATCTTAAAGGGTAACTGTAACATTTTAACCACCCCTCTCCCTTGTCCTGTTTTGTTTTTTGTTTTTTTTAGCTGAAATAGATGCCATTCCTACGAATGAATGAATAAAAAGCAGGCGGTGAATGAAAGTGTTAGTGATACATTGTTGTACTGCCCCGGCCTCCCCTCTCTCATCCCTCCGGGATATTGCATGGTTTGCATTACTCTGCCTGTCTGCAATTAGCGCTCCGCGGCTTCACTGAGGGAATCCATACCGCTTCGCACCAACACGGAGCTCCGGCCCCTGTCTTGTGTGTGCTTGAAGGATGGCAGCTATTGATGCATTGCTCCGGTTTTTTTTTAATAGAATGCTTTAGATTCTTACATATTGCTGTGGAAGAATGCGATGCTGATCACTGGAGGAGCGCATGCTCACCGTCTTCGCGCGAGCCGCAACCGAATTACGTCATTTAATTTTTATCAGAGCTTCAGTTCCTCGCGCAGGGCCGACTCAAGCAATTTGGGGGGCCCCTGCCAAAAAAAGGGCGCCCCCTTTTTACATACATTATTACCAGAAAAAAAAAGCTGTTTGTCTGCAGGTGTGTGCCAGTGTAGAGGCTCCTGAGGGAAGGGGGTGCGTCTTTTTAAAAGGGGCAGTGAGGCGCCAGAGAATATTTTAAACACCGGGTTTTAAATTCACAACCTAGAACTATACATGAACATAATAAAACCCCCATTGCATGGCAATATGACTGCTATGTTTATGTATAGTTCTACATATTCAGGGAACATGAATCTAGCCACAGACAACACACACGTGGCACAAATAAACCTGCCCAATAAACGTCTGTTTTAAAACAAAAATATCTGGAATCAGAATAGCTACATATTGCAAATCCAAAATTGTTTGTGAGATTTATGTTACGCAATTTTTCGACTGAAAAAAAATCACAAGCACTAATATTATCCCGCTGTTTTCCATAATTTTATAACACCGCACGATATTGATGTGGGGGTAATAGTACCGCTAATATGGTTCACGGTGCAACTACACTCGCTGTATGTGGTTATAATGTATTTGGTGTAAATTTACTCGGAGTCCTGCATTTATAAAAAAATAAACCATTTCACGAAAGGATCTCGGGGCAGGAAGAACACGCATTTCATTTGACTTTCCCACAGACTGACTTTAGATTCGTGACTGCATTGTTTCAAACAATACTCGTACACGCGCGGTGTATGGGAGGGTTAAAACACTGCTCCGATTGTTGGATTTCAAATCAAGAGCTAAAAAAATAGGTTATTTTGGTATTTCCGCGCTTCACAGCTCCAGTATACACAGCCTTTTCTATTTTTACCCCGTACCGTTTGGAGTTGTGATAGCTTGACCTACTGTCTGAATCTGCAGTTGTTCACGCACATCACCTACTGGCGTTTGAAACTGGGTAATCTTTAACACAACTTAAATTTATATTGCGCCTTATCATGCCATGGCATCTCAAAGCACTTCACAAAACAGTAAGAAAATAAACAGACGACAGTGGCAGCATCTTTAATTTCTCCTAGCCTGTTGTTAATATTAGCGTCCATACAGCCATGCCTCTCCCGTGTGCTTCAATGGAACACCTGTATTCTGAGATTGTGTGCTTAGCGGCTAATAGCTATCAGCACGACACAGCGCTAATATTACGAGAGGAAAAAATTGTCTTTTTTTTAATCAGTTCGCCAGATATTTTGGACGTAGATATTTATGGAGTTACAGTAATTGCAGTCATTTTTTACAATGATGTCTTTGATACAACCCTCCCGTGACACAAGTGAAACTGAAATCAAATCAGTTGGTCTGATCTCCATTCATGGTCTATATATTTGACACAGTTTGTAACTCAGTCGTGTCCGCCAGTGTAGTCTGTATGTAAGCTGCACATGTACATATGTGAATATGATGTCACTGCATGGATCGGTTCGCGGGCCGTACGATACAGCCTTAGCAACACAATCATCAACTCGGCTTATTTCTAATGTTTTCATATTTCTTAAAACCTAAAATAGAAAAAAACTTGTATTTTGCTATTATATAACTGGTCACTTTACGCTGTCACTGGATACATAAGCCCTCCTACGCTGCTGGCTAAGCAAGCGTAAAACACAAATGCCAGGTATAATGTATTCGTGTGAATAAAGTATTTTAAATACTCATTTTAATTAGGGTGACCAGATTTCCAAAGCTCAAAACCGGGACACATTATTAAATAATTGATGAGACTAGTCATATAATTTATATATAGTTTTTTTTTTTTAATAGTTATTTAAATAGCCATCCTCGTTTTAATAATGTATTATTTGTATTTTATTTATTTTTAAGAGCTTTCTAAAGCCGCACAATTTCAGTACACTCCCGAGTATATCTGTGGCTAAGTTTCACTGCCAATTGTATTGTTTTTATTGCCAGTAATTGTAGGATAATTTAATATAAACGAAATTAAACCGCATTGCAATAAGCATGCACGTGTATGCCTGTGTTAATCACTTTATATAAATAATGTTCTTGAGTACCCAAGTATTTTTTTGTTTAATTATTATTTAGTTTTCCACTTGCCAGTTATGTAAAATGCTGTTCATGTTATTTTGACAAAAGCTAGCCTAGAGTGAGTCGCGCTAAAGGAAGTGGCTAAAAACCGGGACTTTTTTAAGATTTTCAGAAACATGTCGGGACACCGGGACCTTTAATAGAAAACAGGGACTGTCCCAGCTAAACCTGGACATCTGGTCGCCCTAATTTTAATACATGTACAACAAAAACACGTGTCCTAACACCTACCGGTAAACTCTCCACTGCCGCCTTCGCGTTCATGAGAGCAGACTGAGCCAATCACGGTGGCACCAGGTCGGTCACGTGACATAACTAGCTGCTGGGCTTTTAGGCAGGCATTGTGAGCGCTAGATCAGATCACGGGGATGATTCATTTTCACTAAAAAAAATGATTTCACCTCCTGAAGCTTAGGGCCTCCGGGGGCCCCCCTCAACAACCGCCCCCCCCCCAACGGAGGTGGGGTTTGTGGGAGCCTAGAGCTGGCTCTGTCCTTGCATTGTCTGTGTAGTTCCCAGAGACATTTAGTTTTTTGGTCTACTTGTTTCTTTGGAATATGAAGTAAACTATGTGCAAAATGTTGTATTCCTCGTTTCCTATGAGCAAAAAGGACCAAAAAGTCCAGCAGTTGTGTTTCATTGGTTCAATTAGATTTAGAGCAGGGTTGGAACAAAGGCCAGGTGTGGTGGGGACAACTGAACGGACCCAGTGTGAACACAGCCTGTCATGGGAAGTTCTGCTCACAGGGCAGTGAAAGGCGTCCTGAAAAGATGAATGGATGGTGAAACCTCAGGGACGGGGGGATGGGCCCCCCCTCAGCCACACTGTGTTTCCGGCGGCCGTCTCTCGCTCCCCTCCCAGACTTAATTAAAATGAGAGAGCTAGAGGGAGGTATAGATCTCTCCACACAGCCCTGCCTGATGACACACTGCCGCCAGCCTCCGCTCACTCACACTCGGGGGGCCAGTTTGCTTCGCTTTCTGGTACTTTTTTTTACATTTTCTTTCTTTCTCTCTTTTTTTTCACCAGAAGCAAAATGCGACTTGTTCCTTTTAACAGTCGGTATGGGGAGAGAGAGAGGGAGAGAGGGAGAGTGGGAGAGGGAGAGAGAGAGGGAGAGGAAGAGAGGAGGAGAGAGAGAGAGGGAGAGGGGGGAGGGAGGGGGAGAGAGAGAGGGAGAGGGAGAGAGGGAGGGGGAGGGGAGGGGGAGACGGAGAGAGAGACCCCCCTAGCATACACACATTACACACTCCCACCCCAATGACGCAGCTAGGGAAATTTGGGAGGTGCAAATTCATTCCTTTGAGGATGAATTTCGTCAGAAGTGACTTCATTTCCAATATTTCCATATTTCCAAACGTTTACTCCGCTCTTTAATTAACAAAATTCCACGTCACTCTGCGAGGCTTCGTGCTTCTCTGTTCTCCAGCCCCCCTGTGTTGTGAAGTTGTGAATGAATCAGGCTCAGTGGTGGGCTGAACTCTGAATGTTGTTCCGTCTCAGACAGTCAGCACAGAGGCATTGAATTGATAAATACACAACATAGAAAAATAAGGAACAGAAACTGCAATATATTTTAAACCGCTCAGTCCAGAGGGCAACAGGATAGATGAATGTTGTGGAGAAGTTCACCACTGTATTTTTGCAGTTTTCTCCCATGCTTTTTCCATGGTTATACCATGCATTTACCAGAGTTTACCCTGGTTTGCCATGTATATTATTATAATTTACCATACCTCACTATTCTTTGCAATGCTTACCTGTGCTTTACCATGCTTTCACTGTGCTTTATTACACTTTGCTGTGCTTTTACTATGGGAAACTTTTATAAGGGTTACATGAGGTACATTGTAACTGTGCTTAATAACAGTGTAATAATGTGTAAGTACACATGTATTTGTAATGCTGTCTCCCTTGTTTGTTCCAACATGTTCCCCTTAGTCTCTGTGACAGAGAGAGCGAGGAAGGGAAAGAGAGAGAGAGAGAGAGAGAGAGAGAGAGAGAGAGAGAGAGAGAGAGGAGGGAGGGGAGGGGGGGGAGGGGAGGGGGATATTAATGTGGTGTCCCTTGTTTGTTCCAACATGTTGCTGTGTTCCCCTTAGTCTCTGCATGACATAGAGAGCGAGGAAGGGAGAGAGAGAGAGAGAGTCCTTCTTTTTATATTTTCCTCATTTTCCTTTTTTTCTGGACATATAACCCTCCTACTTTTCGTTTTCTTCTCCTTCTGTTTTTTTTTTGTTATTCCCCCCACGTTTTTCTGGGGTGGGGTAGGGGGGGGATAGCCGTGTTCTTGACTGGGAAAGGGGTGTCCCGTCTGCAATCCTGGGGCGTGAGTGCACAGTTTTGGGGAGCTGGGATGGTGGGCGGTGGCAGCTTTGAGTTCGAAGGCTTGCAGACCATAGGGATTGTGTGTCTGGTCTGCATGTTTCTGAAGCTCATGCATCTTCTGGGGCTAATCAACTTCACGGACGAAGGTAGGACAGTCAGAGAAGCAACATACGTCTTTAATATTACTTTACTGTCGTGGGTTTTTACAGCCATGGAAATAAGACTCCTATTGCAGAGCAGTTTTACCCATTCCAGGTTTTACTAGGAGCTTGATTAGCCACAGCATATAGGTGATAAGCTCAGCGGAGTCTTATTAAACTCATAGTGAAACCAGGAATGCATCAAACTGCTGTGCAATGGGAGTCTTATTCCCATCTCTGTTTTGAAAGGTATTGGGTACACCACATGCCTCAAACAGAGCCCTGAGTGGTACAACTCTATAGAAAGAAATGAAGAAAGAACGTGTCGCATCTTCAGTGTGTTTCCTCCAGTCACTGAATTGTTTTCACTCCTTTATTTTGAAGAGAAGCAAAGGGGTCCCTGAATTATATGACTTGGTTTGATGAAACTTGTGGCAGCTATTTTAGAGCATTTTACAGCACTGGGCATTCCCCCTGGCTTATTAGTGTCCTGCAGCGG
Source organism: Huso huso (assembly GCA_036884735.1). NCBI lineage: Eukaryota > Metazoa > Chordata > Actinopteri > Acipenseriformes > Acipenseridae > Huso > Huso huso. The sequence goes on from CM072700.1 coordinate 2,521,943, forward strand.
TACTGTTTCACCCTGTCTGGGGTTTGTGCTGCACCCAAGCCACGCTCTGTGTTTCTGTGTTCTTGTCTCCAAAGACACTGGGGCTGGTTTCAAAGCCCTTTCCTCCAAGTAGTCAATGACTTATTTGTTTCTTATTTTAAATTTAGAAATATGAAAACAGCAGTTTTTTTTCTCTCTCATCCTGTAACTTGAAAGGCAGGTCCCTGCGTTCCTGTCTCCACACAGACAGCAGTACAAGTGACCTGGAGCTGTTCTGTATTGTACTGTGTGGCCTGTGTGCTGAAACACATCTCTATGTCCATATTCAAGTTTAGCACGGTATTGTTACACTTGCAGTTTCACCATGCATTTACCATAGTTTGCCCTGGTTTGCACGTTTATTAATATACTTTACCATACCTTGCCATTCTTTGCAATTATTTCCTATGCTTTACCATGCTTTCACTGGGCTTTATTACACCTTACTGGGCTTTTACTGTGGGACACTGTTAGAAGGGTAACTCACATACTTGCCAAAATTTCGAAACTGTTCAGCGGGACGCTCGTCCGGGCTGGGGGGGTATTCGCATCATACACATGGGAGGGGTCATACGCAAAAAGTACTCGTTATCATATAATATACGTATCCCCCCCCCCCAACTCAACAAGACAATCATGACATTCAAAATAGACACAATGAAGCGTTCTTCCCTTTTTATAAGTTAGTGATCAGCAGATGTGTCAGCCGCACGATGAGCACAGCGTGTGCTTTTCACTAACTCTACCGTGCAGAATAAATTATTATTTTTTTCTATGAGTAAATATCGGGACTTTCTTCCTATGCATCGGGACGCGGGACATTTGCTAGGAAATCGGGACTGTTGGCAAGTATGAACTCCTGCTGTTCCTGTGCTCTTGTCTACACGCAGACAGCAGTAAAAATGATGCTACAGGCAGCGGTCCAGATAAGCTGCGTATTTGCCGTTTTTAGGCATTAAAAATCTGAAATACGCACTAAATATAAATTTAATGCGTAAAATACGTATTGCAATTTTGCAGCACAGCTTGTCTGCTTCCCTCCCCTAAAACTTCTACTAAACAACTACATCTCCCAGAATGCAATGTCTTCCGTTATTTGGGAACTGTACACAAGAAAAAACAACGGAACAAGCACGATCCGACCCAGCCTCTGTTTAGACCTGTTGTCTTTTCAACCAATCACAGTAAGAATAGGAAAAATTCGAAGCTACGCAGGTTGAAGCGTAAACACCCCAGTCCAGCTACAAATCCAACTGGAGCCGTCATCAGAGGCAACCGCTAAAAAAAGGTGTCTATTAAACGAAGTATTTTATAAGTTATTAATGCATCTCCATATTTTATTTAACTGTATGGCTTTATATTGACGTTTTAACATGTTCACTGAGTTTAAGAATTTAATGTTAAAATATACTTAACATAATTTTGTTAACTCCAATATACCAGTCAAATCGTAGAGTGCCTAGCTATAGTTTTGAGTAACTCAAACAGATTTTGTTCGTCTGTTGTGTCTTTTTTAGCAGCCTCAACTATCCCAGATATAATTCGGTCACTTTGTTTACCGTCAGGAGGCATAGACATACTTGGGACTAATTAGGAAGTGTACTGCTGATAAAAAAATAAAATAAATAAATAAATAAAAACGGTACCATGCAATCATAAGAGCTTTGTGTGTTACATGCTGTCAGATCAGGACAGGATGAGCTTGGGAGCTGCAGCATGCTGTTTCCATATTACTGCACACAATTAAAGGGGCCGTCACCAATTCCACACACATTTTCAACCAGTCTTGAATTGCAGGGGCCTTGATGCTCCAAAGTCAGTTGTTCTTCTCGTTGATCTTGCCTTGCTGTGATCAGTGCTGAAATAAAACTCCTTCATTGCACTAATGGAGTACTTTATCAGACCCCACAAGCAGACCACTACTAGTCTAGCACATGCTTAATGCAAAATTGCACCAGAATGCACCATTTGAATCCCTTTTTTCAAAAATGAGGTGGGGGGGGGGGGGGGGGGGGGTAGGGGGGGGAGGAGAAGAGGCACCCCCACACTCTCCCCCATCGACCCTACGCGCCACAATCAGATCGGTGCCCCTACTACCTTGTAAGTGCCACATACCTTAAAACTAATTGAAACCCCTGGGTTATGCAGTAGTTCAGAGTAACACTGCAGTTAAAATGGAAGGCTCTTTTTTAATGCCTACCCCATTACCATTAAAGACCATGCAGTATTTATTGAGATTACTCATGACTTCAAGATAAGGTTGTATTTTACCCCCTGAAAATACATTTTACTCTCTCAGTGTTAATTAGAGGGTAAGTTACTCCCAGACCCAAAACGCTGGCTACAGTACTTGCAATTAAAATTACACTAAAAAGTAACCAGTAGCTCCACACATTAGCGTGTGTACTGTGTTTATGCTACCAAGCAGAAATCGCAGGTACAAACACAGAAACACACTACAGAACGATTTCTCAAACAAATGCTTTTTCACTCAAAGTGATTGAAAATACAATTCATCCATGTAACGCACAGCATGAGAATGATTCAGCTTGGAATAACTACAAATACAATTACGCAGATGTCAACAGCAATTCCAATGATATTACAATTGCAATGAATTACAAATGACACAATTCCTATTGTAATTGATCCCAGGTCTACCTACAGCTGTGCTGTATTGTACTGTTTCTGTGCTGAATCAGGTCCCTCTAACCTGCCCTGTTCTTGTCTCCTCACAGACAGCAGTGAAAGTGATCTGGAGCTGTCGACAGTGAGGCACCAGCCGGAGGGTCTGGATCAGCTGCAGGCGCAGACCAAATTCACCAAGAAGGAGCTGCAGTCTCTGTACAGGGGCTTCAAAAACGTGAGTGCGGACAAACGACCCGACAGAGTTAACCCAGACCGGCTGTGCTGCGCTGCACTGTCCTGTATGCCAGCTTTACACACGCTAGTCCCAGCCCACCGACCCCTTGAGACCACAGTGTCGGTGATAAGAGAGTCTCTTACCACAAGACAGATATACCTAATGTAGTGCAGACATTCACGAGAGACTGGACAGACACACTCTGTTAGTGAGAACGTGTCATCTTATGGTTAGTGGTATTATACTTTGAGAGCTGGGTAAGCTGGCTATATTGTAACAGGCCTAACAGTGGATTAACCAAGTGAGTGAATTAGTGAATTATCTAACAGTGTATATCGAGGTGTCGAGGGAGTCTGTACAGCATAGGCTGATGTTTTAGGTCATTGCGGTGGACTCCCTTTGACTTCAGAGCAGACTCTCTTCCCATCCTCACTCTCTCCCTCTCTCTGTCTCAATTCAATTCAATTCAAATAAAAAAAAAAGAGCTTTATTGGTATGACAAGTTTTACAGGTATTGCCAAAGCATATGTATTTAAAATAAAATACAAATATGAAAGAAACTGACATTTATAGAGCGTTTCTTATATAACACATATACACAGTGTGGAGGGTGGTTATTTACGTTGCGACTCTCGTTTTGTGGCAGGTTGTTATTTATTCAGCTGCTAGTTCAGCAGTGTCTCCAAATTCCCCTAAAACTGTTCTTAGTTTGGCCTCTCTGTCTAGCTGTAGAAAGTCTGGCACCTGGCTGGTGAATTGGGGGTATAAAGTATCTCTGACCTGTGTGTATTCTGGACAGTCCAGAGTGAAGTGTATTTCTGCTTCTATTTACCCGGATCTCTCTCTCTCTCTCTCTCTCTCTCTCTCTCTCTCTCTCTCTCTCTCTCTCCCCCCCTCTCTCTCTCCCCCCCCCTCTCTCCCCTCTCTCTCTCCCTCCCCCCTCTATCTCTCTCCCCCTCTCTCTCTCACTCTTCCTCCCCCTCTCTCTTTCTCTCCCCCTCTCTCTCCCTCCCTCTCTCTCTCTCTCTCTCCCCCTCTACCTCTCTCCCCTCTCTCTCTCTCTCACCCTCCATCCCCTCTCTCTCCCCCTCTCTCTCCCCCTCCATCCCCCTCTCTCTCTCCCCCTCTCTCCCTCCCCTCTCTCTCTCCCTCTCTCCCTCCCCCCTCTCTCTCTCCCCTCTCTCCCTCCCCCTCTCTCTCCTCTCTCCCCTCTCTCCCTCCCCTCTCTCCCTCCCCTCCCCCCCTCTCTCTCCCTCCCCCCCTCTCCCCCTCCCCTCTCTCTCACCTCCCTGTCTCTTTCCAGGAGTGCCCCAGTGGTCTGGTGGATGAGGAGACCTTCAAGATGATCTACTCTCAGTTCTTCCCACAAGGAGGTAAGCAGGATGGAGATCAGTGGGCGGATGGGAGCAGCGAAGGGGAGGAAACTAATACGATGTGTATAAATGAGTGCGCACAATAGCAATTGATGTGTTAGTAAGTTTCCTCTATTGATTCCAATACTCAAAAGTTACACATATTGCTTAAACATTATCAATAGACTAGTTAAGAAACAGAAATCCAGCAGTGATCGCTTACCCAATCTCTGGGAGTAGCATCGGGCACGGTGATGATCACGCGGTCAGGAGAGGGTTCAGGTCTCAAATGCACCTCCGAGTGCCTGCTCTTTTATACAGTGTTTTACACACGCTTGCCTGCAAAGCTAGTTGCTAGCTGTCTTATGTCTGTGCGTCAGTAATATTTTGACCAGACCACTTGTTGCTGCACCAGCTCAGGTCAAGGTCATTTCTGCTCAGTTTATGGCCGCTTTCTCAGGCAATAAAACATCGTCCCCGGAATTTGCACAGACAGTCTTACTTTGCACAGCTGCCCTCAGAATCTGAACAGAAATATTCTCATGAATCCTTTGCTATCGTCACAAAGGGGAGGGGAGCAGGAAGGGGAGGGTGGTAGAGGAGAGGAGAGGGGAGGGGGTATGGGAGAGGGGATGGGAAGGGTAGAGGGAGAGGGGAGGAGGGAGGGGGGAGGGGGGAGAGGAGGGGATATGGGAGAGGAATTGGAGGGGGGCAGCAGGGAAGAGGAGAGGGAGAGGGGGAGGGAGAGGGGATATGGGATGGGGGAGGGGGCAGGAGGGAAGAGAGAGAGGGAGAAGCGACATGGGATGGGGAGGGGATGGGGAGGGGAGGGGAGGGGGATCATTTGGCCTTATCACACTCCAGATGATTTGTGAGGTGTTGCAGTCCCACTCTTTGGACACCCCTGTTGTATTATCTCCAGTATGGATAAAATATGCAGACTCTCTCACGAGCACACACACAGACACACACAGACACCACACGCACACAGACACACACAGACAGACACACACACACACACACACACACACACACAGACACACACACACACACAGACACACACAGACACACACAGACACACACACACACACACACACACGCACACAGTGTATTTTTAACTGCTGGCACCGCTAGTCAGTCCTGCAGATAAAAATGGATTCAAAAGAAATTCGTCTGCTTTATAAACAAGGTAGTGAAGGCCTGGCTAGTGCAATCTGTGCTGGATACAGGAACTTGATAACTTTATATAGAACTATAGAACACAAACACGCTTGTCCTCCCCTCGTCCTGTTCCATTGTATTTCACTGTCTCGCCCATAACGATGAGACAACAGGGCTACATCTAGAACAGAAGAAACGTTTCGGAATGAGAAAAGCCCATTCAACCCATCAAAGCCCGTCCCATGTTAGCACCCCACTCTCCTCTACTGGGGAGATCTCATTTAAAAGCACAGAATCCTGTCTTTTTAAATCCAACTACATCACCTGGTAGGCTAGTCCATGCATTTCTAACTCCGTGTAAAAAAGTGCTTCCTCCCTTCTGTTCTAAACATACTTTTACTCCGCTTGCATTTATTCCCTCGTTCTTCTCTATCTGCCTTGTCGTGTCTTGGGTTCACTTCATCTAGACCATTTATTGATTTTCTAGGCTGAAAAGGACAATCTTCTTTAGCTTCTTTTAGTATTTAATTTGACCGTCACAGCAGTTCGTTTTGACTAGCTGGGACCCATGTGTTCAGGGGGGAACGTACAAACAGTAATGCACTTCCTGTCTCCACAGACGCCACCACCTACGCCCACTTCCTGTTCAATGCCTTCGACATCGACAGGACCGGCTCCATCCGCTTCGAGGTGAGGGGTCAGAGGGCAGTGATTGTTGTTGTTGTCTTTTTTTAAATTTTTATTTATTTTTATTTTTTAATGAAGCTACCTCTCATGACACAGCCATGTTGTCATGTTCACAAAAAATAAATAAATATATATAAAGACCAAACATAACATGAATGACCTAAAATTCGTAGTTTTAGAAAAAATTTAACTAGACAACGCACAATATAGAAGACAAAAGGATAAATAAACCATTATTATTATTTATTTCTTAGCAGACGCCCTTATCCAGGGCGACTTACAATTGTTACAAGATATCACATTATTTTTACATACAATTACCCATTTATACAGTTGGGTTTTTACTGGAGCAATCGATGTAAAGTACCTTGCTAAAGGGTACAGCAGCAGTGTCCCCCACCTGGGATTGAACCCACGACCCTCCGGTCAAGAGTCCAGAGCCCTAACCACTACTCCACACTGCTACCCTGTAACCATGTACCATGATGCCTGAAGGTTTAAATAGAAAGGAATAGTAGATCATCAGCTACAGTATGTGGTGAATGACATCACAATCACATTCATAGATTTAAATAGAAATAAATGAGTGTAGTTGCCATGACATCCAAAGCCTAGAAGTACCTCCACTGTTTGTTTTCAAACACACTTTCCCTTGACAAAGGCATGAAAACAAACTGAAACGTTGAGAAGTTGGCTCTTTTGAGCAAATATATAAACACTATTTATTTTATCGGTGTTTCTTTTACAAACACTTCAGTACAAGCAAACTTTCTATTTTTAATTGTCAAGTTACAGGGTAATTTATGACCAAATCCCAATTGGAAGCATAGTTTATAGATGTGTGCTTTCAGCATCTTGGTTACCTTATTACACCGTTAGAATGACAGTAACAATAGCAATTACAATGTGAAGACCAGGGCCGGGGTCAATTCCAGTTCCAATTCCTTTTTAAAATCAATTCCCAATTCCAGTTTCCATTCCCTTTGAATCACCTCCAACTCTGGAATTGGAATTGGAAATGGAAAACAAGAATTGACCCTGACCCAGCCTGGAACTCACACTGGCTCTGCTGCACCAAGCCTGGGCTGGGATGCACCAGCTGTGTTGAAGTTCTTACTTAGCTTAGTTAAAGCTGAAGTCGTTACTGTCGTTGATTTTACACATTGCTAACTTTTCACGGGTTGCACCAGCTATGAGAGTTATAACGTAAGACTAGATGTTGGTTAAGATTTCCGCACACCTTTAGGGAGGTGTAAGCTGTTCGTAGAATCAAAATACAACATGACACAGTAACTTTTCCTCGTCCGCGAATCCTGCGAGACCGCCTACATCCTCTTGATAATTATAGGATATCCTTGTATTATTATTATTATTTATTTCTTAGCAGACACCCTCATCCAGGGCGACTTACAATTGTTACAAGATATCACATTATACATTATACAGATATCACGTTATTTTTACATACAATTACCCATTTATACAGTTGGGTTTTTACTGGAGCAATCTAGGTAAAGTACCTTGCTCAAGGTTACAGCAGCAGTGTCCCCCAGCTGGGATTGAACCCACGACCCTCCGGTCAAAGCCCTACCCACTACTCCACAATCCTATTAGATTCTAAAGTTTCTTATACGATTTAATAGGATAAAAAAAAAACCCCTTATAACATTAATTGTAAAGTTCCTATATGATCTGATAGGAATTTTCAATTTCTGAAGCATTCCTATAAAATTTCCTATAGGATTTCCTATAGGATTTGTTCACCAGGGTTATATTTTACTGCATGATGAAATATGTATATTTATTATTTGTAATGGATCACTTTCCTAAAACTTGGTTTTAAATTTCAATATTTTATACCATATATATGTAATGACATACCTGCGATTCACAGTACAAAATATTCTTGAATTAGCTTTTCTTGTCAGCTTGTCTGTCAGAGGCGACAGGGAAGTGTGAAGGTTTAAGATATGAAGACCAACAAAAAAGTTTGCCCTCACAGCTTTAATCTCTAAAACTAAACATTCTTAACATTCCCATGAAGTTATATGTTTATTTCGATAGTTTAAAGGTGCTGTCCATACGTGTTTCTTCAGTGGGGGTTTCAATCTGTATCACTGACCAAGCCCTCTGAAATAGCCTCACTTCTAATTGGCTACCAAGCAGTGATGACATCACTGACAGTATGAACCGCTCTTAGTTATAAACTAACTAGTAACATCTAAAGACTTAGTAAAGACTTTATGTTCTAACTTACAAATGAACTTATGTATAGCTGGTGCAACCCAGTACTGGGGTTCAGAGCTCCCCTCAATGAAGTCTATTATTATTAATATTGAAATGATCAGGAGCCAGGAGTTTGAGCAGGGTTAGAAACTCACACTAGCCCTGCTGCTGCTGCTGCTGCACCCAGTCCTGGGGTTCAGAACTCCCTTCAATGAAGTCTATTATTATTAATATTGAAATGATCAGGAGCCAGGAGTTTGAGCAGGGTTACAAACTCACACTAGCCCTGCTGCTGCTGCTGCACCCAGTCCTGGGGTTCAGAACTCCCCTCAATGAAGTCTGTTATTATTAATATTGAAATGATCAGGAGCCAGGAGTTTGGGTTAGAAACTCACACTAACCCGTTTTGTTTTGGATCAGGACTTTGTCATCGGACTCTCAGTGCTGCTTCGAGGCTCAGTCCACGAGAAACTGAAATGGGCCTTCAACCTCTATGACATCAACAAGGACGGCTACATCACCAAGGAGGTGAGAGGGGCTTAGGGGCCGGGTCTAAACTACAGACTACATCACCAAGGAGGTGAGAGGAGCTTAGGGGCCGGGTCTAAACTACAGACTACATCACCAAGGAGGTGAGAGGGGCTTAGGGGCCGGGTCTAAACTACAGATTACATCACCAAGGAGGTGAGAGGGGCTTAGGGGCCGGGTCTAAACTACAGACTACATCACCAAGGAGGTGAGAGGGGCTTAGGGGCGGGATCTAAACTACAGACTACATCACCAAGGAGGTGAGGGGCTTAGGGGCCGGGTCTAAACTACAGACTACATCATCAAGGAGGTGAGAGGAGCTTAGGGGCCGGGTCTAAACTACAGACTACATCACCAAGGAGGTGAGGGGCTTAGGGGCCGGGACTAAACTACAGACTACATCACCAAGGAGGTGAGGGGCTTAGGGGCCGGGTCTAAACTACAGACTACATCACCAAGGAGGTGAGAGGGGCTTAGGGGCCGGGGCTAAACTACAGACTACATCACCAAGGAGATGAGGGGCTTAGGGGCCGGGTCTAAACTACAGACTACATCACCAAGGAGGTGAGGGGGGCTTAGGGGCCGGGTCTAAACTACAGACTACATCACCAAGGAGGTGAGGGATTTAGGGGCCGGGTCTAAACTACAGACTACATCACCAAGGAGGCGAGAGGTTTAGGGGCCGGGTCTAAACTGGAGAGACATGACACTTCGGGTCTGATTTAAACATACCACAGCTGTCTGACTTTGTATTAATCCAGGGGGGGTTCATTGACTTTTTAAAGCATGGAAGTGAATTTTCCTCTAGCCCGGGGCGCTGGCATTTTTACTGCTGTAGTGCCGTACCAAGGCCGTAAGCTGACAGTGAATATTATCAGTAAGCCAGTAAAAAAATCAGCATCCCTGCTGTTAAATACCTCGTAAAGGCAATTCTGAGTATATCAGCACACCGCTAATATTCACTTATTAAAATTACTGCATACAATAAAAATACAGTTAATTAGGTATAACCATGACTTTAATTCATTTTTAAAATTCATTGATATCAATGATACACATTATATCATGGCAGATTCTGTTAAGCATGCTCTCTCTCTCTCTCTCTCCCTCTCTTTCTCCCTCTCTCCCTGTCCCTCTCTGCCTCTCTCCCTCTCCCTCTCCCTCTCCTTCTCTCTCTGTCTCTCCTTCTCGCTCTCCCTCTCCCTGCCTCTCTCCCTCCCTCTCCGTCACTCTTTCTCTCCCTCTCTCCCTCCCTCCCTCTCTCCCTGTCTCTCTCTCTTTCTCTCTCTGTCCCTCCCTCCCTCTCTCCCTCCCTCCCTCTCTCTCTCTGCCTCTCTCTCCCTCTCTCTCTCCCTCTCTCCCTCTCTCTCTCTCGCTCCTTCTCCCTCTTCTTCTGTGCTTGCTCACTGCCAGACTGCATACAGGCATTCAAAAGGGGCGGAGCATATATACATCAGCACTCTTAAAGGGGCCGCACCCTGCTACCCCAGAATCATGACACGCTTATTAACCCTTTGTCTCCTGGGCCCCCAGGAGATGCTGGCGATCATGAAGTCCATCTACGACATGATGGGGAACTACACGTACCCCTCGGTGAGAGAGGACACCCCCTTCGAGCACGTTGAGAAGTTCTTCCAGGTAAGAGAGCCGGGGGGGGGGGGCATAAACAAGACATCCACCCTAAACTGCAGAGCACTAGCACAGAAACAAGAAAAATATATACAGCAAATCAAATCCCCGAAAAAGAGGATCTATACCAACTGAGGATGGGGAGAAATTCAACACGTTCACCGCACACCAGCGACCCCTGTGGCTGATAGGGAGCCTGCGGGTCTGCAGTGGAGCCATTCAGATCTGTGTCATCCTCCGGCACTATAGGTCTGGAGGCTTCACTGTGGATCCGCAGTGTGAAAAAAGACGTTTTAGCAGGAGCACGTTTCGGAGGACGCGTGTGTCAGCCACCGTTTCCCGAGTCGCCGGGGGGTTTGCAGTGGTGAACCGGGATTAATAATAACACAATTGGCGATTGCAAATTGGGGAGAAAAATGATATTGGTGAAGCCAAATGAAATGTGTTTGTATCCGATAGTTTGTATCAAATTCTTATTTAACTGTATATTTTAGAAAATATAATATGAAATGCTGTATCTGCTTAGCTGCTGCTAAACATTCCTTTCTAAACATTCCTTTCATGCATTTTTTCTTACAGAAGATGGACAGAAACCAGGATGGAGTGGTGACGATTGATGAGTTCATGGAGACTTGTCAAAAGGTTTGCTTCTCTCTCTCTCTCTCTCTCTCTCTCTCTCCCTCTCTCTCTCTGTCTCTCTCACATGGACACACACACTCATATTTATGTTTTCTTCCCTCTCTCAGGATGAAAACATCATGAGCTCCATGCAGCTGTTCGAGAATGTGATCTAGAACTCCCCGGAACAATCCAGAACGTCTGCATCCATCGCCTGCCGTCACCCACCCACCCAGCTATTCCTGTGTCAACAAGACTGAACTTTTTATATAGAAACATATGGTGAATATATATAAATATATACAAACAACATGTACACTACCCACAGAGACAAGATTGCTGTTTCCTAGTAACAAAACTCTTGAAAGAACAATGGTCCAGTTATACAATAATAATAATAACAATAAAAATAAAAATAATAATAATAATAATAATAATAAATAATAATAAAACAAGGACTTGACAGTATAAGATTGCCAGGAAAAATACAGTATTACAGTAGGCCTCAATTTGAGCCTCACACTTTCCTGAACTTGGATGCCCTTCATCTACAAACTTGCGGGGGGGAGCTGGGAGGAAATCGTTCTCTCTTTGCGCACACAAAAGAGCACAACACACCACAGTGAGAGAAGGAGGGAGAGAGAAAGAGGGAAAGAAAAAATATCCTCCCCCTTGTGGACCACAGGGATTCTCAAGCACTGCTGCTCGCAAACGGACGGATTAACCGGCTGAAATCAGAAACTGAGAACCACAATTTCACAGCACCAGGACTTTACTGGAATTCTGAAGTGAAGGTGATGCTTATAATTATGATGACAATATTATTAATAATAATGCACTATAATTCCTTTAGTACTTGTGACAGCGCACAAAGGGTTTGTTTTTTTTTTAACCTAAGGTCTTGACCTGGAATGTGTGGTATGGTACAGTACTGAATCATTTAGTTGGGATTTGGGTGGGTATGTTATGGACCCCAATTGTAACCCCCTTCTCTGAACCAGGCTTCCCTTCTCCCCCCCCCTTCTCCCCCCTTTCCTTCCTCACATCTGAGCTGCTCAAATCCACTGCAGCCCAGCCCAGCCCTCTAACCACTGAGCGTCTTCAAACCCCCACTACCTTAGTCTGTACTGCAACTGAGCACTTTCTCAAAACTCTGAAACAAATATTTGGACAATTGTCAGGGGTATCAAATGCACTTTTTACGGGTGTGGGGGGCGGGGCGGGGCAGGGCAGTACTTTTCTTTTTTCACTCGGGGGCCCCACGCCATGGAGGAGCCCCACTGGGCTATGTTAGGTCATATCTGGGCGGGAGTTCCCAGGGGGCAGCGCACAATTGGCCGAGTGCCACCAGGGTAGGGAGGGTTAGGTCGGCCAGGGTGTCCTCGGCTCACCGCGCACCAGCGACCCCTGTAGACTGGCTGGGTGTCTGTGGACTTCCCTGTAAGTTGCCCAGAGCTGCGTGGTCCTCCGACGCTGTAGCTCTGAGTTGGCTTGTTTCTTTCTTATGTGAAAGTCCTTTTCCAAGCAAAGAAGCAGCAGAAGTCATCCAGTGTGCGGGAGGGAGGAGGGAGGAGGGAGGAAGGAGGACGGGCCCCCGAGAGTCTAAAGGCGGCTCTGAATGCAATCCTCTTATTCTTCCTGACTGTGTTAACCCACATATGCGTTGTATGTCACATAACTATTTTTCTCCATTCTGTTGGCCACTGCATGCTGTCCTACAGGAGCAGTCAATGCAATTTAAACACATTTGCCCAGCGGAGTTCAATGCCATCCTCTTGTTTATGTATTTTTATTCCTCCTATCCCATAGTAATATGACAACATCCCTGTAATTCCCTGGCCAGCTGCTGTCGGCCTGTCTCTCACAGCACCCCCTGTTGAGGGGCGCCTGCATTGACGTCAGTGTTGTTCCTCTAGCCAGTCTCACAGCTACAGAGTGCTTCATCTCCAGACTCTCTCTCCTCCCTCGCTGCTGAAAACTCCCATGAAACAGGCTCCTTCCCTCCCCCTACAGCATTCGGAGGGTATTTAATTGAATTCATTTATTTATTTGAAATTGTATTTATTTAAAAGGAATTCATAAAGGCAGGCATATTGAGAAGTTGCATGGGGAGACTTGTAGTTAGTAGCCTTAAGCAAAGTCAAAAAAAGAAAAATATATAATCTGTTTGTATGTAAATAAAGTGTTTATCAAAACAAAAATTTGGAACACAAATACGAGGCAAGTAACAGATATTGCACCTTGAAGAAAGAACCAAAAAAAAAACACAATCTGATTTTCAAGCTTGTACTCTTGTGTGTCCTCGGTACTGAATGATTCACGCACCGAGACCCCCCCCCCTCTCCAAATCCTGTTCTTTTCTGTTCTCCCATTCGCTGAAGTCAATTTATCTATGCCTGTATATTTTAATAAAATAAAAAATGCAGAAAACACAGAAATAAATTCCTTTTCAACAGAGTTCTGCAGTACGCTTCTCAGTTTTGATCAACCCCTACCTGCAACAGGACGGAGGCTGGGCGTGACTGCAATGCAAAAAGAGCCAAGTTCGTCTGCATGTGTGGTTACAGAGCTGTTAACATCATCTCACCGACCGCTGTCACACTCTGTAAAGGCAATACAACAGCCTGTGTGGTGTTCCAATGATCCCCCTCCCCTCCCTCTGTAATGAGAAGGTGCAAGCAGGTACAGGGAACACCAAACAAAGCCAAGGACAGGCATCTCTGAAGCCCAGGGATCCGTCTCAAACGTTTTCTAACCCCTACACACTCTACCCTGTCTGGCCACTTTATTAGGACATGTACCCAATATTAGATTGGGCCCTGATCACAGCCTTGACATGGCAGACTCCACAAAGTGTTGGGAAGGTGACTTGACAGCTTTCATCATTAATATATCACACAGTCGGTTCAGACAAACTGGTTTTATTCAGTGGGAGACACAGAGTGGCGAGTGGATGGAATGGGTCATCAAGCCAATTAGGACCTCCAAAAGCTATCTGCATGAGGTTCTGGGATCTTGAAAATCTGGTCAATTGACTGGCGAATGTCAACAGTAACTTTTCATAAGTTCTTATTGTGTTCTAGTGAAGAGTTTAAAATTCTAGATGAAGTGCAACTCAAACAGAAACTTTGTAGGCGAGGTAGTTCTGCTTTCAAGCCAAATTCACCTGAAGGCGTGTTTTGTGGACAGCGTGCTGGTAAACAACTTTGTCATGTAACATTTGGCGTGACACAAGTTTGACAGATTTAAACTTTTTGTTCAATCAAAACTCTAACTGACAGGTAAATAGAAGAACCTTTACGATAGCTGAAATAAAGCCCCACCCCCCCCCCAAAAATAAAATGACGCTGGTTAATATATCATTTTTATTACTTTTTTTTTCAGCCGACACACACAAAAGAAATGCATATACAGTGTTGCAGGTTCCACGGCTGAACAAAGCAACGTTTCAGGCACACTACAGCAAACGTGTCTGTTTGTGCAAAATGTTATAGGTTTACAGAACTCCTTTCCAATTCACTGGCTTTAAACAGGAAAAAGTGAAATTAATTAGATTGTTGTTGCTTTTTTGTTTACTGATTGGCGTGTGTGCCGCACAGCCAGCTCCTGATTGGCCGACTCAGACAATGATACGATTGGTATTGGCTGTACTGGCAGCAATGGCTTCTGATTCGGTGGGATTTAGACTGTGGTGCCAGGAGATGGCTTCTGATTGGCTGGTCTCAGAGGCGGTGCAAAATGTAATTGGTTGCCATGGCAAGGATGGGCGCTCCAGTGGGAATTCCAGGGAACGGTCCAGATGATCCGGCAATGTCAATGTGGGAATATCGGAGCGGCTTCTCGGAATCCACACCGTGCTGATAAAACAAAACGGAGACAAAAAAAAAAAAAAAAAAAAGAAAGGTGGTCAGGGGCCAGTTGCATAAAATCACCTTAAGTATTCAGTTTAAGTACAACACACTTAAGGATACGTTTTCCCTTAACTACGGTACTGAATCTGTGAAGCTGCTTTCTGCAACACATGAACACTTAAGGGAAAAACTAAGGGGAAATTTAACTTGAGATGTTTCATGCAATTGGCAACAGGTTGTAATCTGTACAAAAAACACCCAGTCTGATTATACCAATCTACATTTCCAGAAGCTCTATAGGAGCCTCTATGCGAGTGCATGATGAAAGTTGAAAAGAAAAATTCAAAACCAGGATGAGCCAGGCTCTTGCATATGGTGGTTAAGACTTGCGGCCTGTTTGCTTCCAGCTTCCACTCTGTTAGGGAGTGTAATGATTCATCACATACCGACCAATCATGATACTTTCTTTACATGGATCGGATCGCAACAGAGGTATGGATCGCTTGTATCATGAGACGAGACCAGTTCACTAAATGGTTCCTGAATGAAGAAGTGTATATTATAGTTCATATGAACACCCTTTAAAAATATAGCTGGTATGAATTTTGTCTTAACATTAAAGTCCATCATTTAAAATGATGCATCATACAAGTATCGTAACACATACCCTACTGCAGCCTGCACACTGTGACAGGGATCATTACACTCCTAACCTGTTACACAGAGCACTGAAACAGACCTCGCTAACCAACAGCTGCTCTGCCAGGGGCAGACCTGGGGGCAATTAGTCAGCATTGCAATCAGAATTGTTGGCGGAAATTGCAATTACAATTCTATTTTGTTCCAAATTACAATTACACTAAAAAAACTACACATAGTAACATGTTTATTCTAAGTAAATATAAATGCGTCACCAAAAGTGGTTGAAAATACAAGGATAAAAATGACAAATGCGGAATTGAACTGTAAATCGATTCATTATATAGTACAATTAAGCAGGTGTGCCAATATTCAACTACGAATGACGTTGTAATTGCAATGAACCATGAACTGCAGCTCCAGTGTCACTGGCCCAGGTCTGGCCAGGGCTACAGAGGAGGAGAGCGATGGATGGAGGACAGGCTGGGGTACCTGGTCGAGCCCCGAGGCCATGATGAGGAAGGCGGCGGGGGTCTGGTGCCCCCTAGGGGTGGCGCTGGAGGGCAGGTTGTTGCACTGCAGGATGTCTTCGTATTCAGACTTGCCGCGGTGGAAATCGAAATCCTCTCGGCGCACGGTGGAGATCTCAAACACATCACCCAGCTCGTCACCCGCTGAGAGGGACAACACAGGGTTACAAATCAAACGCAAATTACACATACAAATGCACAGGGCTACCAGCTCAAAGCTATTTACACTAATTTACCATTAACGATAGCAAGAAGGCACTGAAAAAAACACTTTTAGGTCGAAACAGCTGGCATTTTATTGATTTAGCGTCTTTTAGTATGTCTCAACTCAGCACACTTGAGTGTTTTATAGTGATGGATGAAAAATGTACCCAAAAAAAAAAAAAAAAAACCATAAACAAAACAACTCTGACATAATAAGTTGTTCTGGAATTGTAAAGGTGATGAGGCAGTGAGGACGTGGAGTAAACAGCTTTGAGAATCTAATCCACAGTGGGGCTAATGAAGCTTGTAGTAAAACCCGGAATGGGTGAAACTTATGTAAACAGGAGTCTTAGTTCCATCCCCGAAAAATGAAAGAGCGTGACCTACAGCCAACTTACACGCATGGAAGATCCCCAACCAAGTTTCATCAGAAACTGGAGAAGCATTTTTTCTAGAAGTAGAACACTTCTCAAAATCGGTTTTGATTTTTTTTTTTTTTTTAAACGTACAACTAGTTTTAGAAAAAGGACCCTCACCTTTCTGCCACTGCTGAGCATTCCCAACGCTCCGGGCTGGGCCATTATCCATGATGATCTGAGAGAGAGAGAGCGAGAGAGACACAGACAGACAGGAGACAGAGACAGAGAGAGGCCTGGGTTACACACCATGGGACCAGGAAAGGCACTGGACTGTTTGTCCTCCCGGGCGCTATGTGATGTTGCAAATAACAAGGGTCTGCAAGATGGGAATTCTGCTTACAAGAGAAACAGCCAAAAATGAAATATTTACTGTGAAGTTGTTTCAACCCCAATGGAACCCCTGTCCCAGCATTTTACAGGAACAAAGAATCCTCCTGGATTTCTTTTTTTGTGTTAGTGGGTCTGATCTACCTTATCAGTTTTTTTGTGGTCTCAGTTTAGGGGGTCTAGTTGATCAGCCTACGCCCCAATAAGCCACAGCTGGGTGTTTGAGTATTTTACAGCACTGGGGAATCATTTTGGACAGTCTCAACCAACCGTTTTTAGAATCCTGGGATAACCACAGACAGATGGTTGATGCAACCCAGGGAGGATTCCCACAATGCTGTAAAATGCTCTAAAAATCACAGTCCGTGTGTGCGTTTACAGATTCTGTGGACCCCTCCGAATGATTGTAGAGAACTGGCATCTCAGCCCATTGATGTGGATGGAGAGGCGAGGGCTTGACGCAAACTGCTAGTCGTACGGTTCAGAGAAGAACTATTCTCCGGAAGGGCCAGCTCCGTAGTGGAGAGGCAAGCGCAGGTCTTATGCTTATGTCAGTATTGTTAACTAATCAGCCACTAGGAGGAGATTCATTACATGGTACTGGGTGAGCCTGCAGTACTGCACTCTAATTATCTGAATGTGCCCCCCTCCCCTCCCCGCACCAGCACTCACAGAGTAATTGGGTCCCATGGCACGGATGGCGTGCCCGGTGAGGGTGGCGATGGTGAACAGCTCGGGGGCTACCTCCGACAGGGCCTGGGAGAACAAGAAAACAGGGATGGGAATCACACACTCATTCCACAGATTGATCCATTCCTGGTTTTACTGCGAGTTTAATGAAACACACCTGAGTTTGTTACCTGTACAGTGGGGTTGATCAAGCTCCTAGTAAAACCTGGAATGGCGAAACTGCTGTATTAAAGACAACCTGCTTTACTCGTACAATAGGGATAGATAGATACAAGTACAGAGAACTCAAACACACACCGCTCTGTATCCATGGAGAATCCAGATCCAATAGGATACTCAATCACTAGAAATACTTGAAGAAAAGTCATTGATAAACTGAAAACCTCACTATTTTAATAATGCTACAACATTTCTGCTTCTTCACATAGCATGGTAGAAATAACTTGGTAGACTGATGTACATCTTTCAGTTTGTCAATTACTTTTTTCTTCATTATAATATATATATATACTGAGCATCAAAATAAACATATTACTTGTATTTGGATAAAATTCACTAGATGTGATCGAAAAATGACAAACTCTGTTTTAGAGCAGGTGCAGTGACTTTTTATTGTGCTGTTTAACAATTGACATCACGAAGATGCTGCAAAATGATCTGTGGATCTTGGTCAGGTGTTGTGACTCTCGGTCTCCCAGTTCGTGGCCTGTCATTGACAGAGTGTGTCTGGTTATACCGTCTCGCCAGGTTTGAAATTGCTGGCTGTGAGCACCCAATTTTTTTTTGAAAATAAATGTGTTATAATAGTGATATTCTTTTGGATGTTCAGTATACATACAAAGTTGTAGTCAAAAGTTTACATACCCTAATGGAATTTTATAATTTCTAGAAATTTCTTGAAAACAAAGAATTTTAGGAAAAATCTTTTGTAGCAAAAGCTTTGCTTTTGTGGATTAGGAAAAAGTTACAAGAAATAGATGTCTACAATTATTTATTTCTGCAATTTTTTGGCAAAAATGCCAATTCAAAAGTATTCATACCCTTTCATGCTATAATCGTATTGTCTACAAGGTGCTAGAAATTTCAATATGATAATGCAGAACCTAATTCTAGAAAAGTCTAGAAAATGCAGGATTGTAGGTGAACATTCTTAGAGAGTATAAAAGGCATAGGATAATTGCTGTCATTACCAAGAAGTCAATATGGGACAAAGTAAAGAGCTATCCGAAGACCTTAGTCAGAAAATGATTTATTGTCATAAAGCTGGAGAAGGGTACAAGAAGATTTCTAAGTATTTCAGTACCTCAATTTCACCTACTGTTTCTATTAACAAGAAGTACAAGACGCATGATTTGCAAAACACCTTTTGAATGATGGATAGGAGTTCTGGTCAAAGGTTTTGTGGAGTGATGAGACAAAAATCAAGCTATTTGGTCACGCGGATAGTCGTTAAGTTTGGAGAAAGTCTGGTGAGGCGTACAAAGAAAAGAACACCATACCTACTGTCAAGCATGGAGGCGGTAATATCCTTCTATGGGGCTGTTTTTCCTCTAATGGCACAGGAAAGTTAGTTCCAATGCATGATAAAATGGATTCCATAGCATACCAAAAGATATTGGCCAATCATCTGAAACCCTCCGCTACAAAACTTGGTTTAAAGTGCAACTGGACATTCCAACAAAACAACGACCCAAAGCACACGTCAAAATCTACTTCAGAATGGTTAAAGAAGAATAAAATCAAGGTTCTGGAATGGCCTCGTCAGAGTCCTGATCTAAATCCGATTGAGAATCTTTGGTATGAGTTGAAGAAGGCTGTGCACGAGAGAAGTCCTCGGAATTTGAATGAACTGGAACAATTTGGCGTTGAAGAATGGTCAAAAATCACAAAAGAATCATGCCAAAAGCTCACTGTCAAATATCCTAATCATTTAAAAGAGGTTATTATTGCTAAAGGTGCCTCAACTAGCTATTAATTTCATTTTTCTTGTCAGGGTATGAATACTTTAGAATTGTCATTTTTTGAGTTTTGCCAAAAAATTGCTGAAAAATAATTTTAGACACCTATTTCTTGTACTTTTTCCTCATCCACAAAAGCAAAACTTCTGCTACAAAAGATTTTTCCTAATTTGTCCGAGAAATTATAAATTTCCATTAGGGTATGTAAACTTTTGACTACAACTGTGTGTTTATATATATATGCCTAGAAAACTGAAGTAGTTGCTCTGTGCATTAATGATTCAGACAATTGCTTGCATCATCAGTGATGAAGGTTCAGATGAGGAAGATGTGGAGTTCTGATCAGATGACAGTCTGATTGATTACGCTGTAACCATATTTAGAATTATTTTTTTTTGACATCACAAACACATTTTTTTGTATTTAACATTTAATGCTACTTTGGATGCAATGTTAATTTATTATTTTTTGTTGTGTTTTCACACTGGACACAACAACGTTTACTTACAGAGATTATGTAAAGCCATTAATTTCAGTGGACCGAAAATGTCACACGTTTAAATAATTTTTTAAATATAGCAACGACTTCTGGCGTTTTTCAATGTTTGTTTTGTGAAAATATTTGAAATGACAAGAGTATTTAGGATGTTTCGGACACAAGCGCCCTTCATCAGCTTTACTTTCAAGTGTTTTCGTTTATTTTAAATATTCTAGTGTGGACTGCATGTAAACCCTCTTCTACATACCCGCTCCTTCATCTCGCTCAGCAGGTCTGCCATCACCATCCTGCCCTCAGCGTCCGTGTTCCCCACGCGAATGCGCCTCTGAGCCCTTGATGTGATGAGCTCATCCGCCACATAGCAATCTGAAGGGAGGAGGGGAGGGGAGGTTACACCACTACACTGCGCTGCAGGAATGAAGGCACAGTCTAGCTCATTTAGCAAGGTAAAAAATAAAAAATACAACAAAAATACAAAAATGTATTTATATTGTATATATATTTTTTAAAAATCGCTATTTTAAAATTGCCCATTTAATATTTTTGCTTTTATTCTTAACATTTCTGATATCACATTGCAGCCCCTTTTACTTAGATTTTCAATTATAATGAAGGGGCATTCTCAAGACACAAGTGGCAACTGTCCTCAGTTCTATAGCAGGGCAAGCTACAGAGACACAGACACCGTTAGTATTTGTGCAGTTTTCCCCATGGTTATACTATGCACTTACCATAGTTTACCCTGGTTTGTCATGTTCACTACCATTCCGAACGATTCTTTACAATGCTTTATTACACTTTGCTGTGCTTTTACTATGGAGAACTTTTAAAAGGGCAGATACAGGGAGAGAGAGACAGAGAGAGAGACACACAGGTTCTGACGCAGGCAGGCAGGCAGGCAGGCAGACCCCTCTCTGCTGTGACAGCGCTGACTCACCGGCCCCCACGCTGTTCCGCACCATCGCCATGGCGCCCAGCACCTTCAGATTCTTAGGCTTCAGCTCAGCCAGCACCTGCAAGAGGGGGAGGAGCAAAGCCAATTCAACAGAGAACCTGCAACAGCCATGGAAACAAGACTCCCGCGGCATAGCAGTTTGATCCACTCCTGGTTTTACGACGAGTTTAATAAGACACACCCGAGCTTGTTAACTATACACTGGGGCTAATCAAGCTTGTAGTAAAACCAGGACTGGGCAGAAATGCTGTGCAATAGAAGTCTTATTCCAATCCCTGTGGCTGCAAGACAGAGCACCAACCTCACTACTCTCATGCTACCACCCTGCTTCGCACTCTCCACTGGCTACCTATCTCTGCTCGCATTCAATTCAAGACCTTGCTCTTGCCTATCGCTCTCTTCACCACACTGCCCCCTCCTACCTCAATCCCTCGTGTCTCCCTACACCCCCTCTTCGCTCCCCCTCTACTGGCTGACTGGTCCTGCCTTCCCTCCACTCTCCATCCTCCCGTGCCTCTCCTTCTCTTCCCTCTGTGGTGGAACCAGCTACCGGAGAACTTCAGGACTGCCCAGTCTCTCATTGCCTTCCGCCACCTCCTCAAGATCCACCTGTTTAGACTGCACTTGTAGATCTCTTGATCCGCCCCTCCTGCTCTGCACTGGACTCGCCTGACCTCAGCACCACATTACTGGATCCTCAGCTGACGCACTATCGCATTACTAATATGTCACTGTAGATATAAGTGGTCTTAATCCAAAATTGTTACTTCTTATCGAGTATTATATGTTGGTAGTATCTGCACTATACCTGGAAGAATCAGACCCACACCCACACCCACAACCACACACACACACTGGCTTGTCTATACCTGGAAGAATCGGACCACACAAACTCACACACACACACACACACACACACACGCTTGTCTCTACCTGGAAGAATCCCGCCACGGCTGCAGAGCCACACTTATCCCGGTGCATTCCAGCCATAAACCCCCCGGCCTTAATGTCAGCTCCGCCCGTGTCGTATGTGATGCCCTGGGGGAGAAAGGAAAGGAAAGGTCTTGGGAAGTGCAAGGAATGGGAACTGAGAACTTACTTTAACCTGGTCACTGCGCTTCACAATACAGCTCTTTAAAGTATCCTGCGTGAGGTTTCTAGTTTGAAAAGGCTGCAGATCAGTTAGAGCGAGTGCAGTCAAAATGCAGCAAAACACATTTACTGTTTAAGCATGTTTAATGTTCAGAGGGCGGGTGAAACTGTGTCGAAGTGTATATGCCACTTCGAAATAGATTTAGGTCACAAGAAATAGATGTCTACAATTATTTATTTCAGCAATTTCACCAAAAATGCTAATTCAAAAGTATTCATACCCTGACAAGGAAAATGAAATTAATAGCTAGTTGAGACACCTTTAGCAGTAATAACCTCTTTTAAATGATTAGGATATTTGACAGTGAGCTTTTGGTATGATTTGTTAGTGATTTTTGACCATTCCCCAACGCCAAATTGTTCCAGTTCATTCAAATTCTGAGGACTTCTCTCGTGCACAGCCTTCTTCAACTCATACCAAAGATTCTTAATCGGATTTGGATCAGGACTTTGACGAGGCCATTCCAGAACCTTGATTTTATTCTTCTTTAACCATTCTGAAGTAGATTTTGACGTGTGCTTTGGGTTGTTGTTTTGTTGGAACGTCCAGTTGCGCTTTAAACCAAGTTTTGTAGCAGAGGGTTTCAGATGATTGGCCAATATCTTTTGGTATGCTATGGAATCCACTTGACCATGTATTGTAACTAAATTTCCTGTGCCATTAGAGGAAAAACAGCCCCATAGAAGGACATTACCACCTCCATGCTTGACAGTAGGTATGGTGTTCTTTTCTTTGTACGCCTCACCAGACTTTCTCCAAACTTAACAACAAAGTGATTCTCCTTGAGACATTTTCCTAAGAGTGGCTTTGTCCTTGGCCTGTGACCATTGAGACCTTCACCATGCAATACTCGATCTATGGTTGAAATGGAAACCCCAGTCCCACTTGCAGCCAATTCACTTTGAATATCTTTGGCAGTCAATCTCGGATTGTTATTAACCTTCTTCACAATTCTTCTACTTGTTCTTGGTGAAAGAACTTTCTTTCTTCCAGACCGAGGGAGCGTTGTGACAGTACCATGAGTCTTGTACTTCTTGATAATAGAAACAATAATTGAAATTGAGATACTCAAATGCTTGGAAATCTTCTTGTATCCTTCTCCAGCTTTGACAATAAATAAATCTGCCTAAGGTCTTCCCATAATGACTTATTGGTAATGACAGCAATCATCCTATGCCTAACCCTTTTATACTCTAAGAATGTTCACCTTCAATCCAACATTTTCTAGACGTTTCTAGAACTAGGTTCTGCATTATCATATTGAAATTTCTAGCACTGTATGTATGTATGTATGTATGTATGTATGTATGCACACACATTTCTTGTGTGTCTCTATTTGCCAAAAAGGCTGCAGTGTGTATGGAGCAGCGTGTTTGTAGCAGTAAAGGCTGCAGTGTGTATGGAGCAGCGTGATTGTAGCAGTAAAGGCTGCAGTGTGTATGGAGCAGCGTGTTTGTAGCAGTAAAGGCTGCAGTGTGTATGGAGCAGCGTGTTTGTAGCAGTAAAGGCTGCAGTGTGTATGGAGCAGCGTGTTTGTAGCAGTAAAGGCTGCAGTGTGTATGGAGCAGCGTGTTTGTAAGCAGTAAAGCAGCCTCCTGACTCAGTCACATGGCTCCTACCTTTCCCACCAGCAGCAGGGTCTGATCGATGGGCCCCTCTCCAGTGTACTCCAGTTTGATTACTCTGGCCTGGTGACGAGGCACAGCTACAGGAGAGACCACAACAAACAAATCATTGAAACGAGAGTGTCAGTGACAGCACAGCACCAAGGAAGGGCGACACGCAGACAGACCTGCTTAAAGAAGTCTCCATTTATCCCCACACTGACTCTCTTAATGTGTGTGGTAAAGAATGTCCTTTCAAAACCTGGAATGAAGACTGACCCATAAAACGTACACCTATATTGCTTTTGTTCAGGTTAAAAGTTGATGAAGTAAACATGCACAAAATGGGACAACTGTTCTTTTATTATTATTTTACTGATCAGTCACCAAGTCTGCCTGCCTGCATTGCCATTGTATGCCCCGTCTGTCTGCAGTGCCATTGCAGTGCCCCCGTCTGCCCGCATTGCCATTGCAGTGCCCCCGTCTGTCCGCATTGCCATTGCAGTGCCCCCGTCTGTCCGCATTGCCATTGCAGTGCCCCCGTCTGCCCGCATTGCCATTGCAGTGCCCCCGTCTGTCCGCATTGCCATTGCAGTGCCCCGTCTGCCCGCATTGCCATTGCAGTGCCCCGTCTATCCGCATTGCCATTGCAGTGCCCCGTCTGCCCGCATTGCCATTGCAGTGCCCCCGTCTGCCCGCATTGCCATTGCAGTGCCCCCGTCTGTCCGCATTGCCATTGCAGTGCCCCCGTCTGTCCGCATTGCCATTGCAGTGCCCCCGTCTGTCCGCATTGCCATTGCAGTGCCCCCGTCTGTCCGCATTGCCATTGCAGTGCCCCGTCTGCCCGCATTGCCATTGCAGTGCCCCCGTCTGTCCGCATTGCCATTGCAGTGCCCCTGTCTGTCTGCATTTGCCTGTGTGTCCGTCTGCCCATTTCTCTGTCTGCCTCTCTCACCGTTGGCGCAGCGGTTCACGGCTGCCAGGCAGGGGTACTCCTTCTCCAGCTGCTTGACGTCACTCACAACGCACACCTGGAGAGGACGACGAGAAAGGTCAAAGCAAGAAAACTAAAGCAAGGAGACGATCGATTCAGACAAATCCTTCCTCAGTGCGGTCACCTGACCTGACCAACATGCATGGATAGGGTAGGGGATCTCCAAGTAGAAACAAGACCAAAACATCCTTCCATGCAGTGAAACATTAGAAACCGCTGAAAAAAGTAGCTTTGGGCAAATCATTTCTACTGAATTTTTTCAATTTATTTCCATTGCTTTATATGGGGGAAAAATGGCACCCTCATACAAGGTCATAATGAATTTGCATCTTAAACAAGTCCCCATGCAAAGACTAGAAGAGGGTTTGTCATGCATGAAAGGGTTAAAAGAATATAGATTAATAAAGGGGCGATATTGTACGTGAATCTCCTATTTTGTCACATGGGATTCATACAGTACAAGCCATTCAACCTAATTCAAAGAGCTATTGAGTGATCGATGCTCCCTTTACTGACTGTTTTGGGGTCTCACCTTGATGGGGGTGTTGTTGAAGAGCTCCTCAACGTACTTCACTACCAGGGGGGCTGCCATCCTCTCGGGGTCCGAGCCCCCGATATCCCGACACACCACCCTGCCGGGGCACGGAGAGGGCGATGGCACACACATATATTAGGGCCGCGCCGACACTACCACGAATTGCTTAAGAATTTATCGCCGATTTCAAAACAAGAGCTGTCCTTCCCTCACCTTTACAATCAAGTACCAAATCGATGCCAATTCAACTTCAATACCGACGGTTTTAAAAGCTGATTGGAAGATGATTTCTCTCCTCCGGGACACTGGCATTTTCCCTGCCGTACCAAGGCGAAGGACAGCTTTTTTTGTTTTGAAATCAACACATTACTGAATGGATTTATTGCATACCTGCCAATAAATACTTCTTAAAGGCAACAGCACACCACTATATATATATATATATATATATATATATATATATATATATATATATATATATATATATATATATATATAAATTATTTATTTCTTAGCAGACGTCTTTATCCAGGGCAACTTACAATTGTTACAAGATATCACATTATTTTTACATACAATTATATTATTTTTTACATACACTTACCCATTTATACAGTTGGGTTTTTACAGGAGCAATCTAGGTAAAGTACCTTGCTCGCAGCAGTGTCCCCCACCTGGGATTGAACCCACGACCCTCCGGTCAAGAGTCCAGAGCCCTAACCACTACTCCACACTGCTGCCCTATATCTATGTCTATCTATCTATAAAGCTCAAAAGAGCCAGCTGCCCTAAAATAAATAAATAAAATAATTTGACTATATATAAAGGGCAATTTTATGAATTAAAAAAAGTGTAATATTTTTTCAGCCCAAAAATGTAAATCAGTGTCAGCGAGACTACAGCTGTGCACCAGCAAGGGGGTGGGGGGGTGTTTAACTTAATTTCTGAGGATTCATTTGAGACTCCCATCGCAGAGCCACTCTCAACACACAGGGACAGCAGAACAGACAGCTATCGGGATTGCAGCAATAATCATTTGATTACCCGAATAAACTGGTACTTAAACAAAACTGAAATAAAAACAGCGTTCCGGGTATATTTTCCACCCGATCCCGTTCCTGTTCCCTCCTCACCGGCCGCTCTCCAGTGCGCAGGCTAGATGCTTGATCCTCCTGCCCTCCGCCTCCCCTGGAACCCAGAACCCCAGGGCATCCACCTTGTGAGGCTTCTCTGGGTAAGCCTCTCGCACCTCCAGTGGCTGGGGGGTGGTTAGAGCGAGGAGAGAGGGGAAAGATTAGGTGTAATGGTGTAACATCTCTGGACATGTTCTGGTCAAAAATAAAACCATAATATCATACCTGAAAATTACAACACAGTGAACTTACAGGGTACATAAGGACTTTTATTTTATTGTGTTGCATGTTCCGATTCCTATGTGTTGCTACAACTGTTTACGTAAGGGGTTAGTATTTAATTATTTATTTTTTTTACATTTTGATCACTTTTGAATTGCATTCCCTGCCTCAAGATGGCTTCACATGTACCCGCACGGACCTCTCAGAACTACATTTCCCATCATCCTCCTGCTCACTGGTAAATCCATCTCACTTACATGTGAGCAGGAGGGTGATGGGAAATGGCAACACATGGAAACATGCAACACAATAAAATAAAAAGGTCCTTATGTACCCTTTAACCTATTATTACCTGTTCGAAAGCAAGCCACAAAACATTCGAAGCATCCTGGCAGCAAACAGAAAACCATAATCAAAGTGCACAGGACGCTGAACCACGGCAGCGTACAAGTTATACTACATAATGTCATTTTCTGACAATTACACACAGTGATGGAAATAAGATGCCCCCATTGCATAGCAGTTTGATCCATTCCTGAGAGTAATACGACATACCTGAGCCTGTTACCTGCATACTGGGGCTAAGCAAGCTTGTATTAAAACCTGGAGTGGGTGAAACTGCTAATGCAACTGGGAGTCTTATTTCCATCCCTGTCACTTTCTGGAAGTCCCTGGATGTTCCTCTCTTGTTCTCTGTCTGCACTCACCACATACAGAGCGTGCAGAGCTCCCAGCACAGACACCAGCGTGCTCTCCTTGAAGGTGCTGTGTGCGGGACACACCAGCAGGGGGCTCTGCATCCCCGCTTTCAGAGCTCTGAAACAAAAGACAAGGCAAGTGTCAATCCCTGACAAAGCACAGACTCTACGATCACGTCGAGAGAGAGAGAGAGAGGAGGCAGGCTATGTGATCAGAGAGAAAACGGGGTAGGAACTGGAATTAATAGTTTGTTCTGAACTGAATATAAACTCATATTGCAATCAGGAGAGGGGAAAACTAAAACCAGGGATGGAAATAAGACTCCCATTGCATAGCAGTTTGCTCCATTCCTGGTTTAATAAGACACGCCTGAGCTGGTCTCTCTGTACAGTAAATGCTGAAAACACTTCCGCATTCTTCAGATAAAAGACAGAACTTACAATCAATTCCAATTCCCCTTTTAACCAACGCCAATCATTTTTACGACACAGGCTTTATAGAACAAACAGCTATATAACTTGTCAACACCACGTGGGACTAGACAATTACAACACACACGTATCAAATCATTTCAGCTTACAATGAATCATCATGAGCTCCTCAGATTTAGAATCTGTCAGGTTATAGATTCTCCCTGCGAGGCTAAAAAGCTTCTCAACAGGTGCTAATGAAGCCAGTGCCGTAAAAGGAATTGAAATGGATTACAAGGAAATGGGAAACGGAAATGGATTTTAAAAAGGAATCGAGCCCGCCCCTGCTCAGGCGTTCCCTGGAAACACAATCGGTTCACGCACCTCTTCATCCCAGCGACGGCCGCGTCGGTGAATCTCCTCACGTCATCGTAATCGCGGTCCAGGGGTCCGGTCGGCGCAAACACCTGCACAGACACCATGCTTTACTTATACAGAATCTCAGCAATTGTGCTGTACAGCAGCTGCGGTTAGTAAAAGACTCTGCACAGCTCCACACAGCGATACAAATAAACACTCTGGAGGGGCAGACAAGTGTGGTTTCTTTTGCTTTTTTCAACTTGCTGTAAAATCGTGCAAACAGGCGCATATCACACAAGTGTGCTTATACAGCGCGCAGGCTTGTAGAGTTGGAGAAAGCAAAAAGATAGAACCCATAAGAAATCCAATTACCTTAATGTGGTATTTTTTCAATGTTACAACTTACCTTGCTGGTGTACAGCAAAGCAGATTTATAAACATCTTAACCTGACACTCGTCTTCAGCCATGGGGGCGCTTACATCCATAGACAGGTACACAGGCTTGTATATGAAACTGCATTATCTAAGACGTCTTCAGCCATGGGGGCGCTTACATCCATAGACAGGTACACAGGCTTGTATATGAAACTGCATTATCTAAGACATTGCTTTACTTAGCACGCCTGACTGCAGACTCACCAATCTGTCCCCTGGAACGCCCGGGACCTTCAGCAGGACCACCTCGCTGTGCACAGCAGCGTCTACCTGTGAACACAGCACAGCGAAGAGGAGTCACCACTCTGAACACAGCACAGCGAAGAGGAGTCACCACTCTGAACACAGCACAGCGAAGAGGAGTCACCACTCTGAACACAGCACAGCGAAGAGGAGTCACCACTCTGAACACAGTGAAGAGGAGTCACCACTCTGAACACAGCACAGTGAAGGAGTCACCACTCTGAACACAGCACAGCGAAGAGGAGTCACAACTCTGAACACAGCACAGCGAAGAGGAGTCACCACTCTGAACACAGCACAGTGAAGAGGAGTCACCACTCTGAACACAGCACAGCGAAGAGGAGTCACCACTCTGAACACAGTGAAGAGGAGTCACCACTCTGAACACAGTGAAGAGGAGTCACCACTCTGAACACAGTGAAGAGGAGTCACCACTCTGAACACAGTGAAGAGGAGTCACCACTCTGAACACAGTGAAGAGGAGTCACAACTCTGAACACAGCACAGCGAAGAGGAGTCACCACTCTGAACACAGCACAGCGAAGAGGAGTCACAACTCTGAACACAGCACAGCGAAGAGGAGTCACCACTCTGAACACAGCACAGTGAAGAGGAGTCACGTTTTGGCAAAGCTAGAATTTAAAAGAGGATATCTGGTACTACACTAGTTTAAAGAAATCTGTTTTTGCAGATCTTTCAGATGCACTTTCATGATCATGACACCTAACAAAGGGGAGTTGTGAAGCCCAGGACTGTGTGAAGGGTGAGTGGGAGTTTCGATCCCTGCTTCAGGACCATTGCATTGTGGCTGTATGGCACTGTAGAGTACATGAGGTACAGAGGAGAGGAGAGCCCACCTGTTTGTATTCCTTGAGGGGGGCCAGCAGGCACTGGAGTGCAGCAGGGAGCTTCTCTATGCAGTCTGTCACCAAGACTATCCCATCAAACCTGCAGCAAGAGACTCACGTCAATAAAGGCACCAAGTATTAAATAATGTTGTTGAAAATGTTAATTAGTGGGAGAGCAATACTTCTACAATACATCAGTCTCAGCATCAGGGGTGTTAACAGAGTCAAACTTTTAAAATTCATCTAACCCTTACAGGGATGGAAGTAAGACTCCTGTTCAGAGCAGTTTCACCCACTCCAGGTTATACTAGGAGCTGGATTAGCCATGTTGTGTAGGCAACAAGCTCAGGTGTGTCCGATTAAAGTCCTAGTAAAACCAGGAACGGATCAAACTGCTATGCAGTGGGAGTCTTATTTCCATCCCTGCGTTATGTGAAATGTGTGAATGGTAGACGCTGGGCGTCGCACTGATACAGCAGTAGGTCTATACAGGGTGAGGTTGTGTATTTAATATGTATTCATTATCTGTGCCATATACACGATAGTGCTGTATGCAGTCTAACACATTCATATTGTGCCCTCTGGTTTTAAACTCTATTGGAGTGCTTGTTAAGGGTAGAGCTGCACAAACCCATTATTCGGACTGAGCTCGCCGCAGAAATCAGCTGCTTGGTTTTGTGATGATCGCTGCTTTTCTTAGACTGTGGAGAACAGCGTTCCACACAAACCCAGGCAGCTGTTTCTTCACTCGTTTCACTCTGAATGGTAAATCAGCCCGATAATCTGTTTGTGTAGCTCTAGCTATGGGTTATCATTCCTGATACAGTACAATTTCACCTCTGAAGGGTCTGGTGTATGATAGGGATACATATAGATATATATATATATATAGATATATATTGCGCTAAAGGCTGCTTTGAAAAGCTCAGTGAAAATTAATCAAACTCACTTCTTATCTTTGAGGTCAGTGGCAAAATCAACTGGAAACCTGAAGAAAAAAAAGGGGGGGGGGGGGGGGGGAAGAGAAATGACATTTACATATTTATAACATAACTTACTGTAGAATTGCAGTGAAAAAAAAGGTGATTCTTGCTGACAAGCTGATTTGTGGAGCACGTGGATAAGGCTTGGACTGTGCACCAATGCAAAGTGCTTTACTCAGCAGCTGCACAAGACGTGAATAAATACTGATGAGCAAGAGTGATGTGCGAGACCAGACTTCTCACTTCCTTATTCTGGTCTTTACTGGTACTATTGTTTGTTTTTTTATTCCTAGCTGATGCAGAGAGTCACAGAACTCCGTATGCAATGCAAGGGATTTATGGGGCGTGTTCTCCTGGTACACCCTGGGTCCCTCGTTACTGTGGAAGACTTTACTTCAGCATCACTGCAGATTAAAACCAGCCAGCACCGCTGAACCCTGACAGCGACAGCTGCTTTCAATAACACACCATCCACCGTGCCAGGACTGTGGCAGACTTCATCTTCCACGGCCACCGCAGTCTCCCGAGCATGCTTGGGATGAGCTTGAACACTGCATTTGAGATCACGAGCCTGCACCATTTGCATGAAATAAGAATGACTTAATACACTAACATCCCTTGAGACACCTTCCGGCACCTTGTGGAGTCTGTGCCACTATACAAGACATTATAATTATAAATTGACCTCAGGTCTGCACAGCGCCCTCAATATATAGCGACTGCACTGCGTCTTCATCCTGCTGTGGAACCCAGCATGCAAACCCTAAAGTTCACCGTCCCAAGAGATCCCTGTTACTGATTAGCACACCGTAATGCAATAATAGCACTCTCCCTGTCTGCACTTGAAGGACGTGCCTACTGTAGAAGGCGCTCTGTAAATGCAATCGCCGCCAGCATTTTAAGTCCCAGACGGTTTGGGGTCGTATGGGAGATTTGGATGCAAAATGTGGGGCGCAAAACAAATTCACAGACTACATGTAAACACTATTTCCAATCACTACAAAAATATATATAGAGCATCCGTGAGTGGTTTTGAGGTCTGTTTTGTGCTATAAATTATTTTACAGTACAAGTTCAACACCATGAATGAAACTTAGTATTCAGACTCACTAGTAACAGGAGTAAGAAAAAAATGCAAATCTTATTTTATAATCAACTTTGAAATAAGTGGCCCAAAGTGATTTAACCCCTTAAATACCCCAGTTACTTATTCAATTTTCATTAATTGGATAACATGCCAACTCGCTATCTGTGCCATGTGTGTCAACTGTTATGACCCAGAAATCAGTGTTGGGCTGAGAAAAAAAAGAAATGAATATTGTTTAGGAGCTGCCCCTCTATAAATATCCACAGAGAAATTAGCAGCCCGGCGTGATTTAACCCCTTACATACAAAGCCAGTCATTCAGTTTGCAGCAGATCAAAGTCTGAATAAAAAACAGGCGAATAAGAAACAAGTGAATAAGAAGCCAACTTCAGCCTCGTCTGTCGCTGGTCAACCCTCTCAGGGTGCGGTGCTGAAGCTGGACACACTGGGGTTATCATGCAGTCAGAAACACCCACAGACAGGGCACCAAAAAAAACAGCATTACAAACTAAAAACTGAACAACAATGAGCACTAACAACCCCTGTGGGACAGTGCTGCTGTACCCTTGAGCAAGGCAGTGGACTTTGCCCACGTTGTCCCAGTAAAATTAACCCAACATATATATATGTATGATTAGTTAACTGTATGACTAACTAATATTGTAAGATTTCATAAAATGAAGATATTTGATTTATTGGGGCTTTCTTAAGTCCTATTATTATTATTATTATTATTATTATTATTATTATTATTATTATTATTATTATTATGACCCAGAAGTCGCCAGGCAGGTTGTATGGGCATTGCTTTAGCCCTACAACACCTCATTTTAGTTTGTATCTATTATTTTGTGGGTCACTTAGGTTGTCAACACCATCAGCCATGTCCACCGGTCGTACGCACACAGCTTGAAAACGGGCTGTCTTCAGCGGCTACCGGTTGCTATGCAGAAGTCACTTGACTCCGCGCAAACCAAGGCTATGCATAACAAAACAATACTCGAACAGCTAATTATCGTTTAATTACTGTAAATGAAAGTGTATGACTTGTAAAAACTAGCTTCAAGTTTTAGATTCTAGCTTCAAGTTTCAGATTCTAGACTCTGACAAAGATGACGTCTCTGTGAGTTTTGTTCAGCATAGCTAAGAAACTACAGGTTGTTTAATAATAATAATAATAATAATAATAATAATAATAATAATAATGTTATTTATTCCTCACCTTACCGACCCCATGTTCACTTCCGTGATTCTACAAATCAAAGTAAACCGACAATGCGAGCCGGGGCTCAACCAGCTGACGTAAGTAGTTTACAGTCGCCGCCTCTTTTCCAAGTACAGTAAGGTGATTGGCTGTCCGCACTTCCCACTCGAACGCCGAGTGGTCCGTTTCCTCACGGTCACAAGACATGCACGCAAAGCTCGCTGGGAGCTGTAGTTTTTAAACAAAGACAGTAGTTAACTTATTTCTTCGTTTTTGTTATCTTTAATAAACAAAATATTTTGAATGACAAGCATGCTTTCAAAGGTCTGCCGAAGACAGTTGCGTATAATGTGCATATAAACGCTCCAGCGTGGTTAAATAGCTGTTAGGATGGGTTTTATTTTTGTAAAGCTGCACGAAAAGACGTCCCCGGAAGCGCACTGACATTAAAGAGAGATAACACTAAGCCAGCGGGGTCGGAGTACGAATCAAGGTACATGTTTCATATGTCTGATTTAATTCATGTTATTTTCATTTAATTAACTGTATATTGAAACCCCGCGGTGCGCTGAATTAACACGCGGCTAATGCACTGGAGATCATTAAGCTAGCTGTATCGATAACTAAAGAGCGCTGTTTTGAACCAACGCAAGTGTTTGTGCAATCATTTCCAGGTAACATTGCTCAATGCTATTAGATTGCTCTTATCTACGAGATATGACAGATCGCGAATAAGCACAGGAAAGGTAATAAAACCGGAGTGTTAAAGATCAAACCGGAGCTCGTATTCAAAAACCCTTCATTAATTCACGTTTCAATGGATTTATTACATGTCTTAAGAAATCAGCAGAAGTTTCGGAGTGTTTCGTCAACATCAAAGTTGTATTTCATTTATCAACAGACTTAAAACAAACAAAAAAAAGTTTCCAAAAGTATATAAAGGTAAATTAATTTGATCGAATCGAACTGTCTTCAAGGTCAGATCTAATGCAACAGCAACACCTTTTGATAGTCACAGTTCTGTGTATGATGACGACACAGCGACCATTAGATCTCGTTAATTTAGCAGTGGAACAGCAAGAGTAGTATTGTCCTAGATTGACCCTGCGTTGGTATCATTGCAACGTGTTACCCTGACTGCACTATATTTAACATTTACTGGAGGTTCTGTTGCCCCAGTTCAGGGCTGCACAGACCCCGGGGACAGAGTTCTGCAGGGTTTATAGGTTTCATTAATTCAATAATTAACTGTTTAAGACCTGGAAGGAGGTAGGTTGGTCCTGTTCATTTATTTAGGGTTCAGGTGGAACAAAAGAGGAAGGAGGTGAGTTCCCAACGGAGGAAAGGACGAGGGCTGTCGTTCAGTGGGGGGGCGGGGTGGATCACAGCAGTCCCCCGGTTGAACCCACACCCTCGTCCCTCCCCTCGCTCCTTTCCTCTGAGGGTAACTGGACTCAACCGAATAAAGAGCAGGGGGCCTGTGCAAAGCTTTGCAAATATTATTCTCCTAATCAGCTGTACCCAGTTACTGCATGCCTCTTTGCTTTTGAAACAGCTGATGAGCCTGCCTATCAGATCCCTGCAAGGTGCGAGCAGACTCACTGATTGGTTGCTGCGGAGTGGCGGGAGGCGGTGCTTGTCCAGAGGGATGCGATTGGTGCAGTTCCGGCGGGGAGGCGGGTCCCCAGAGGTGCGGGTTGGAGTGCAGCAGCGGGAGGGGGGGGAGCTGGTGGATCTGAACTCCTTCGACCCCTCCCTGCCTCACAGCATGAGGGGCTTCCTGGAGAGAGGGGAGAGTGGCCTGGACACAGCACAGAGGTACAGCCATGGGACACTGCAGGGGTGGGAATAGGACTCCTATTGCACTGCAGTTTCACCCATTCCAGATTTTAATATATATTATATATATATATATATATATATATATATATATATATATATATATATATATATATACACATATATGCTCAAATTTGTTGGTACCCTCCACAAAAAACAAAGAATGCACAATTTTCTCTGAAATAACTTGAAACTGACAAAAGTAATTGGCATCCGCCATTGTTTATTCCATATTTAATAGAAATCAGACTTTGCTTTTGATTTTTTATTCAACATAATATTGTAAATAAGAAAACAAATGAAAATGGCATGGACAAAAAATGATGGGACCACTAACCTAATATTTTGTTGCACAACCTTTAGAGGCAATCACTGCAATCAAACGTTTTCTGTAGCTCTCAATGAGACTTCTGCACCTGTTAACAGGTAGTCTGGCCCCTCTTCCTGAGCAAACTGCTCCAGCTGTCTCAGGTTTGATGGGTGCCTTCTCCAGACTGCAAGTTTCAGCTCTTTCCATAGATGTTCGATAGGATTCAGATCAGGACTCATAGAAGGCCACTTCAGAATAGTCCAATGTTTTGTTCTTATCCATTCTTGGGTGCTTTTAGCTATGTGTTTTGGGTCATTATCCTGTTGGAGGACCCATGACCTGCGACTGAGACAGAGCTTTCTGACACTGGGCAGTACGTTTTGCTCCAGAATGCCTTGATAGTCTTGAGATTTCATTGTGCCCTGCACAGATTCAAGGCACCCTGTGCCAGGCGCAGCAAAGCAGCCCCAAAACATAACGGAGCCTCCTCCATGTTTCACTGTAGGTATGGTGTTCTTTTCTTTGAAAGCTTCATTTTTTCGTCTGTGAACATAGAGCTGATGTGACTTGCCAAAAAAGCTCCAGTTTTGACTCATCTGTCAAAGGACATTCTCCCAGAAGGATTGTGGCTTGTCAATATGCATTTTAGCAAATTCCAGTCTGGCTTTTATGTTTTTCTTTCAAAAGTGGAGTCCTCCTGGGTCTTCTTCCATGGAGCCCACTTTCGCTCAAAAGCATTGGATGGTGCGATCAGAAACTGACGTACCTTCACCTTGGAGTTCAGCTTGTATCTCTTTGGCAGTTATCCTTGGTTCTTTTTCTACCATTCGCACTATCCTTCTGTTCACTCTGGGGTCGATTTTCCTCTTGCAGCCGTGCCCAAGGAGGTTGGCTACAGTTCCATGGACCTTAAACTTCTTAATAATATTTGCAACTGTTGTCACAGGAACATCAAGCTGCTTGGAGATGGTCTTGTAGCCTTTACCTTTACCATGCTCGTCTATTATTTTCTTTCTGATCTCCTCAGACAACTCTCTCCTTTGCTTTCTCTGGTCCATGTTCAGTGTGGTGCACACAATGGTACCAAACAGCACAGTGACTACTTTCCTCCATTTAAATAGGCTGAATGACTGATTACAAGATTGGAGACATGTGTGATACTAATTAAGGAAACTAATTAGTTTGAAATATCTCTATAATCCAGTTATTTATTATCTTTTCTAAGGGGTACCAACAAATGTGTCCAGGCCATTTTAGAATATCTTTGTAGAATAAGCAATAATTCACCTCTTTTCACAGCTTCTTTGCTTTATTCTATGACATACCAAAGGCATGCAAGTATACATGATAAAATAGCTTTTAATTTCATCACTTTTCAGGAGGAATGAAGCATTATTTCAATGAGCTGTAAGGGTACCAACAAATTTGAGCACGTCTGTATATATATAGATTAGCTACAGTGTACAGGTAATAAGCTTCGGTGTGTCTTATTACCCTCTTGGCAAAACCAGGAATGGATCAAACTGTTATGCAATGGGAGTCATATTGCCATCCCTGCACCAAGACACACACCGAGACACTACACACATAAATACAGATACACCCTCACATAGACACAGCCACCCTCACACAGACACAGCTACAGCCACAGGCACAGCGACCCTCACACAGACACAGCTACCCTCACACAGACACAGACACCGACACAGCTACCCTCACACAGACACAGCCACAGCCACCCTCACACAGACACAGCGGCCCTCACACAGACACAGCTACCCTCACACAGACACAGACACAGACACCCTCACACAGACACAGACAGACACTGCCACCCTCACACAGACACAGATACAGCTACCCTCACACACACAGACACAGCTACCCTCACACAGACACAGCTAGCCTCACACAGACACAAACAGACACAGACACAGCTACCCTCACACAGACACAGCCACCCTCATACAGACACAGCGGCCCTCACACAGACACAGCTACCCTCACACAGACACAGACACAGCTACCCTCACACAGACACAGACACAGCCACCCTCACAGACACAGACAGACACTGCCACCCTCACACAGACACAGATACAGCTACCCTCACACACACAGACACAGCTACCCTCACACAGACACAGCTAGCCTCACACAGACACAAACACAGACACAGACACAGCTACCCTCACACAGACACAGCCACCCTCATACAGACACAGCGGCCCTCACACAGACACAGCTACCCTCACACAGACACAGACACAGCCACCCTCACACAGATACAGATAGACACAGCCACCCTCACACAGACACAGCGGCCCTCACACAGACACAGCTACCCTCACACAGACACAGACACCCTCACACAGACACAGCGGCCCTCACACAGACACAGACACAGCCACCCTCACACAGACACAGACACAGCGGCCCTCACACAGACACAGCGGCCCTCACACAGACACAGACACAGCTACCCTCACACAGACACAGCTACCCTCACACAGACACAGACACAGACACCCTCACACAGACACAGACACAGACACCCTCACACAGACACAGACACAGACACCCTCACACAGACACAGCCACCCTCACAGGGACAGTGTGATTTCCTGCCCAGTACACTCAGCTGTACTCTGTGTTTCTGTCTCAGAGCCCTGTCCAGCGGGCAGCACCTCGTCCCTCTCTCGGAGGCCTCCCTGCTGTCTCCCATCACTGGCCCGGACAAGGTGATCTGTGTGGGGATGAACTACGTGGATCACTGTCTGGAGCAGGGCGTGGCCATCCCCTCCGAGCCCATCATCTTCAGCAAGTTCCCCAGCGCCATCGCCGGCCCCTGCGATGACATCATACACCCCGCCCAGACCAAGGTCACTGATTGGTGTCAGCCAGGACTACATGTTTCTGGAAAAAAAAAAAAACTAACATAAATATTTATTAACCTTTCATGCATGGCTACCTCATATGGGGACAGATAAAAAAACCTCTTCTAGTCATATATATATATATACATATACATATACAGAGACATGTGGAAGACTAGCAAGCAAATGCATGATGCCCTCATATGAGGATGTCATTTTTCCCCTTATAAAGCAATGGAATATTTTTTTGGCTTTTTAACTGAAAAAATATATTTATTATTTGTCCAGAACGACTTGTTTTTCAGCTATTTTCAATATTTCAGGCATGAAAAGGTTAATAATACGACACTCATGGAAAATTATACTCTGTTGCCCGCCCACAGCTCTTTTCTGTAGTTGTGTAGAAATGTGCACTTGAAACATGACCTGTTTTTTGTGTTTTTGTGTTTTTTTTAAATGGAAGTTTCTTGTCGTATTTCTCGACTGCTGGAGTTCCTGTTTCTCTGCAGGAGCTGGACTGGGAGGTGGAGCTGGCTTTTGTCATTGGGAAAACAGGAAAGCACATCAAGGTGAGAGAACAGAACACACTAAGTAAACGCAGTCTCTCAGTGCGCTATCGTATCAGGGCCGCTGTCTGTACTGTGCAGTATCTGCTCCCAGTCGATTGTGAAGCTGTTGATAACTCCGCGGTCCACTGGTGGGTTCTGTGGTTTAACCCCTTCCTGCCTGCAGGAGGAGGAGGCGCTGGGCCACGTCGTTGGTTTCACCGTGGCGCACGACGTGAGCGCACGGGATTGGCAGATGAAGCGCAACGGGAAGCAGTGGCTGCTGGGAAAGACGTTCGACACATTCTGCCCCCTAGGGCCGGCGATCGTCACTACAGGAAACCTGTCCGGTGAGTGAGATCCGACAACCGTTACCTCTTCATCCAGCAACACGAGAGAAACGTTCGGAAATAGGGAACAGAGTTTTCCAGATCCTGCATGGCATTAACCCACGACCGCAATTAAATCACGTCCTTGAGCACAGAATTAAAAGCGTGACCTAGTTACGAGTGAGGAGTGCGCAACATCTGCTATCTCTCTCTCTCTCTTCTCAGACCCGCACAACCTGGGGATCCGTTGCCGTGTCAACGGGCGTGTGGTTCAGGACAGCAGTACTAATCAGATGGTCTTCAAAACAGAGGCGCTGGTTTCCTGGGTCTCGCAGTGAGTAACCTCGTAACACCACAGCTCCCTCTAGCTCCTGGAGGGGCATACTGCACAGCAGAACCTGCTTTGCTGTTGTTTAAGCTCTTGAATTTGTACATGGTGTAAACGAGGTTGATCAAGGTGACCTTTTCATGTAAGACGTCTTCTTATGGATCTAGGACCTTTTTTGTGCGTTTCTAATTCCAATAGAATCATTTTTTATATGGATGACTCCATTAATAAATAATTATATTTTATAGCTTTTTTTTACTAAAATAACTGATAAAGCAGTTTTCCTGTAAAACAATAAATAAATAAAAAAATTGTAAACTAATTGTCATTTTTCAACTCATAAAAGTTAAGTACTATATAATTGCGTAACTGGTGCATAGGCTTATACTAGCTAATCTTACACATCGTTTACAATGACAATACAGTCACCCCTTTTTTTATAAGCAAATGCGCCGGTCTGTGATTTATAAGCACCCCACACAGCACAGGACTTCAATGAGTAACCTTCTCACACCACTGAGGTGTTTGTAAATCATTACTTTGCAGAAGCAGGTTAAGCTGTGACAGTACCATGGGTAAAGACCACTTGGTCGTAAAGGGATTCCCGACTGATCTTCTCTTTGTATTTTCTGTGTCTCTCTCTGTTCAGGTTTGTCACGCTGTACCCCGGAGACGTCTTCCTCACGGGGACCCCGCCTGGCGTCGGGGTTTTCAGGAAGCCGCCGGTTTTCCTCAAGGTGAGGGGGGTTCAACAGGGGATTCAAACAAGACGCGCTTTTCTGAACCCCACTCTGATCCGGTCAGACCAGGCCAGCAGAGTAGTCGAGAGCAAACAGAGTTTATCTGCTTCTCGTTGAAGGAATGAAGCATTTACTCACTCCTGCAATAAGCAAATCCTGGCTATACCAAAGGTTAAAGCCGAGGCACATTCCAGTTTAATATGTAACTCGGGTGCAATTAATGATGGGCAGAATCTCTTCTGATTAACCTTTAACCCACAATTCTGCACGACCATCACAACGACATGCAGGTAACGTCTCTGCACACCTTCAGTGCTGCCCATGGCACTGCCCAGCCTGGAACACCACGATGGATCGTTCACCCACTTCCTTATCCCACTGCACCAGACCCTGCTAATATTAGTTGTTCTGATCGCAATCTGTACCATACTAAAATGAAACAAAACTTACTATATATATTTCTGTTACCTTTTTCTTTATATTTACAGAAAGGGGATGTCGTGGAGTGTGAGATCGATGAGATTGGACTCATCCGCAACACAGTGGTGTGAGCGAGACACAAATCCAGCTTGCTGCCTTCTGATCATCATTATTATTATTTTATACAAAAACCCTGGTTTATAAAACTAACAAAACCAGAGTGCCTTTTTCCTGCCTGGGTCTTACAAAGCACTGTTCATTATCAGAGATAATAAAATCTAAAAAGAAAACTTCCTAGTTTTTATACTCTTGTGGGAGAACTGCAACACAGCCGTTAACCTCCACCCCCTCTCTTATAAGGAAATACATGTTCCTGACACTTCCCTTAGGCACACAGGCTTGGCAAATTTGATAACGTTGTAATATTGTTGCTTGGTTTAGGACAGTGAAATGCAGCAGTTGGATGTTAAGCAAAGGCAAAATAAAGGTGGGGGTTTGTCCAAGTACATATTTTTCACTGAAATGTATTATACAGTAGTCTCCGTGAATAGAAACACCTCCTAAGAGAACACTTCGCCTAAAAGAACACCCTTGATTGTTCCCATTGTAAATGCTCCGGGTTAACAAACAGGAACTTCGCTTAAAGGAACACCTTCTTGGCACCGATAGCGATTCGTTCACAGCCGATACAGTACTGTTTCGTAACCTGATAACTCATCATCATCAAACTTAAATTCAAATAGCTTATTCAGTCTTTTCAATGTGTCATCACGAGAGCCTCTTGAGGCACACTGACTGGTTTATTCAATCTTTCCAGAACCGACGTCACATCATTGCCTCGTTCTGTATTCTGATTTCCACGAGTACACGTCGTCCCTACAAAATGTCATGTAAACAAAACAGCGAAAAGCGCCACCGTTTCTCATGCTACAAAAAGTTAGACATTGTTTGAGCTCCTGAAAAAAACCTCAGACACAAGTCGCCGAGCAGTTTGATGTTTTCTGTTCGGGTGAGTTGCTTCACCGTTCCGTTAAATCATTTTCTGCATGTCTTGAATATTGCTCCTGTACCTGTATTCATAGTTGATCTAGAGCTGCTGCTGCATTTTTTAGCATGTGTAGGGGTGCTGTGTTAATTTAGTTTGACAGTAACATCAGTTTCTCTGTTACTTTATTATTATTATAGTTTATTAACATACACTTGCCAATTGCTTTTCTCTTATTCTATTAATTTCATATGCTGATGCACATGATTTATATTGTGTCTGGTGGTCAACTCCATCTTAAAGAACACTTCGCTTGCTTCCAGAGGGGTGTTCTCTTAGCTGGAGATGACTGCGCTGGTTTCAGTGAGTTTAGTGATGCTGTATCAGTACTTGGCTATTCTTATTTTACCTGCTCACTGTGTTGCAGGGTGTACCACTGTACTGTTAGCGGATTTACCTGCCTGGCAGTTCTGAATCCACAACCATCGTTTCACGCCTTGTTTTCAACAGGATCATACTTCTGACAGCGTTATTGCCTGTTACTTTTTCTCCAAAAAATAAAGTAAATAAAAATGATTCTAATGGTAGTTGGTGCAAACCGTTAAATGTTTCTTGTGAACAACAAAACAAAATGAACAATAATGCATGAGAGAAATTAGTGCATCTCTGAAACAAGGAGCTGCTTAAAAACAGCTATTTACTGAACTCGAACACCGAAGCGAATTGAGAACAGGAACTGTTATCATTGAATTTATTCTATATCTCCAATCCTTAAATCCAGCAGGCATTCGTGCACTCCAATGTGTAATCTCAGTGAGGTGCTGTTGACCAGTATAATGCAAATGTATATTAAAGTCTGTACGGACTTACAAACACTTCTGAATCAGGCACTGGCCTTGTAGATTACCAGTGGAAGTCAATAGAGACACACTTGGCCGTACTCTCAACACATTCTTTTAACTTAAAACATGACCACTGCTTTTTTGTATCCAAAAATATGCAATTTTCAGCATTACAAGAGCCAATCAAATCACGTGGAAGTTGTCAAAAGGTTTCTACATTCACAGCGTTTTAAAACTTGAGTACAGCAGCAGCTTTACTCTCCTGAGCTTTTCAGTTACACTGCACTGATGAGCCCCAAACAGGGTGCAACATGTCTGCAGCTGCTGTAGTCTTGAG
The DNA here is from genome assembly GCA_036884735.1 of Huso huso. Lineage (NCBI taxonomy): Eukaryota > Metazoa > Chordata > Actinopteri > Acipenseriformes > Acipenseridae > Huso > Huso huso. The sequence continues at coordinate 2,564,557 of CM072700.1, forward strand.
TTTTAAAACACTTAATGTAGAAGCCTTCTGGCAACTTTTAACGCAATTTGATTGGCTCTTGTTATGCTTCAATTTGCATATCCCCATTACTCAGAATTCTATAGCTACTGCTTTCTCTTACCTTCACTCGAAAGCTAATTTTATATATATGAATAAATTTGATTTCTTAAAAATAATAAGCCAGTCTTCTTCAGTTTCAATCAAGAGTTTATTCTGGAATACAGTAAATCAGGAACGAAGCAAATCACATGTGATACACACACAAGGCTTCAGAGATGGTATGCCCGAGCTGGCGTCGGTGTAGATGTTTCTGTTCTGAGCAAAGAAATGACTTCCTACAGTACAGATACACAGCTAGCTTACGCAACTTCCTTGACCAAATCTGGTCTTATGTCCCTGGCGTGGTGCAGTGTATGGTGTGAGACCAAGCACATTAACAGATAACATCTTAGTGAAGTGAAAAACAAACTGCGCTCTGCAGAAACCCACATAAGTTACATTTAACAACAACTTGATGGAAGAGTTTTGCGAAATCCTTACAGATGGCAAAGCGCTATACCCACGCATCACAAGGTCGAACGACAAGGCTGGGGCTTGCAAGCTGCTGACATACACCAGCTACGTAGAGCTTGATTTTAAGAGTTCATTGACCCTGCGTTGATTCAGAGCTTACATTAAAACACAGGAAAATCACACAATGTCTTCATGAGTAACTGCGGTGTTTAAATACACACCCAGTACCAGGAAAATGAGGGCAGATGACCCTCAGTGACCCAGATTCACTTCAGTCGCTTTTTACCACCCTTGTATTAAGAATAAAATCAATCCCCATTATATACACACACACACACATAAAAACAAATGAATGCGCTTGCCCGTCACACATGCTTTTCCAGTTTTCTGATACAAAGCCCATCTCTTCAGTGTTACAATGTACTTGTTTATCCGTCACAGCCTGCATTTTTGTTGGTGTATTTATTTCTCAAAATGCCAAATCGGTGTCTGTATTGTGCAGATACACAGCGCTGCCTCCAGTTTCACCCAACGAAAATGCAGCCACAACAAAGCAAACGAGACAAGCTACGGTAATGTAATAGTTAATCATTAAACAGTTTGACACTGTGATGCATTTCTTTTTTTTTTAATCTGTGATCTTTAGTTGTTTTTGTGCATTTTCATTTGCAAGTGAACTGTGACATTAGGGCCTTATCGAGAACTATATTCTGCAATTCTGAATACTGAAAACTGGAAACTGGCTTTTTTTAATCTTTTGCTAAATTGCATTGCCTTTTACGTTTGACGCAGTTCTGTGCATGGGTAACATTATGATTTCATTTTGCTGTTGGGTCGTTACTGCTACAATACATACCAGATTTAAAAGTAGGTGCTGTATTACAGTCCACAGTCGTCTCTTTAGCAAGAGATATTTTCAGAATTATTTTAATTCACTTGAAAATATAGTACTGTACCAACAAAACCAACTACAGTACATATAAATGGAAGCCTACTTATTTTAAAACAGCCCTTTCAGCTATGTATTTTTGACATTGTATCTGTGTTCCCTGAAAAAACGGACAAGGGTTGGAACAGGCCAAAATGAATTAATCCGATATGCATCACACGCGTTTAACCATCACTGAAGTCAAAATTGTATAGGGTCGGATATTTGAGTGCTGACTGCATTAGAAAAAAATTCAAAATGTTACTCTTCCTTTTTTCTGCATAGTTAATTTTTTTATTAGATTTTTTTCTTCAAGAAAACAAAAACAGAAAACAAGATACAAACTATAATATACAAAGAAGGGGCTCGTTCTGGTAATATTGAGGGACTTTTTTGTATAATAAAAACAATAAATCAGAACGGCATGTCTGAACAAAAAAAATAAATACAAAATAGAAATAAAACAGGCTCCACATAAAACGGTTTAGTGTAACTTGGCCTGAAATCTTTCTAAAGAAAATGCCAACTTGTGTCCCTCATCAATGTGTGTCTGCATACAAGACAATACATATCAAATCAATAAAACACATCTGTAAATAAGTAAGGAACAAAAAGCACATCGATTCCGAGTCACATCCCCAGCAGCAGATATGCTTCCAATAACAGAGTGTCAATCTTGCACTCGAGGGACGGTGACAAAGCATTCTGAACAGGTTCTATATCAAACATATTAAGGATGCTAAGATCAGGGTTTGGTCTGTTTCCTTTTTTAATTTAGATTGAATGACTTGTTATATGTTTAAGTGTTCGGCGGCTGCCTCTAATCAAGTTCAGAGTGTGAGTTCTCTTGCACTGTGTATGAAGACACAGTAAAGAGAGCATGAGAAATACACTCACCTTGATTAGAGGTAGCCACTGAATTACAAACATACAGAACAGGTCCAAATCTGGCATACTTTGAAGAGACATCATTATAGATATGTTTTTTTTAATCCCAGTCCCCTTCTAATAATGATTTACATGGTGGAGGTATTATGATGCGCCATTGTTTAGACCAGGGGGGTCCAATCCCGATCCTGGAAGGCAATTCCACTCCAGGTTTAACAGGTAAAATGAGATCATGAACTACTTCATTGGTTCAATCATACAATTTAGGAACAGGGCTGGAACAAAGACCAGGACTGGAAAGAAGAAAGTTTGTCCACCGCTGGTTGAGACCAATTGAACAGGCCCTCGAACCTGAACTTAGAACCACTGCACCCTGCAGAGCATGAACTGTTCAGTGATACAGGAACCGTGCTATAAACCTGCACAGCTTCCCCTGTTCAGTGATACAGGAACCGTGCTATAAACCTGCACAGCTTCCCCCTGTTCAATGGTACAGGAACCGTGCTATAAACCTGCACAGCTTCCCCGTGTTCAGTGATACAGGAACCGTGCTATAAACCTGCACAGCTTCCCCCTGTTCAATGGTACAGGAACCGTGCTATAAACCTGCACAGCTTCCCCTGTTCAGTGATACAGGAACCGTGCTATAAACCTGCACAGCTTCCCCTGTTCAGTGATACAGGAACCGTGCTATAAACCTGCACAGCTTCCCCCTGTTCAGTGATACAGGAACCGTGCTATAAACCTGCACAGCTTCCCCTGTTCAGTGATACAGGAACCGTGCTATAAACCTGCACAGCTTCCCCGTTCAGTGGTACAGGAACCATGCTATAAACCTGCACAGCTTCCCCCTGTTCAGTGATACAGGAACCGTGCTATAAACCTGCACAGCTTCCCCCTGTTCAATGGTACAGGAACCGTGCTATAAACCTGCACAGCTTCCCCCTGTTCAGTGATACAGGAACCGTGCTATAAACCTGCACAGCTTCCCCCTGTTCAGTGATACAGGAACCGTGCTATAAACCTGCACAGCTTCCCCCTGTTCAGTGATACAGGAACCGTGCTATAAACCTGCACAGCTTCCCCGTGTTCAGTGGTACAGGAACCGTGCCATAAACCTGCACAGCTTCCCCGTGTTCAATGGTACAGGAACCGTGCTATAAACCTGCACAGCTTCCCCCTGTTCAGTGGTACAGGAACCGTGCTTTAAACCTGCACAGCTTCCCCCTGTTCAGTGATACAGGAACCGTGCTATAAACCTGCACAGCTTCCCCCTGTTCAGTGATACAGGAACCGTGCTATAAACCTGCACAGCTTCCCCTGGGCCAGTGGCTGCTCAAAGGCTTCACTGAGTCGCAAACACACAGCTCCACCCTCCCCGGGCTCTTCTTTCAAAACCTGAAAATGAAAATAAAAACAAATCAAACCATGCTTGTGAGTTAAGCAGGGATGGAAATAAGACTCCCACTGCATGGCAGTTCGATCCATTCCTGTTTTTACTACAAGTTTAATAAGACACACCTGCACTTGTTACCTATACACTAACCAATCAAGCTTGTAGTAAAACCTGGAAAGGGTGAAACTGCTGTGCAATGGGAATCTTATTTCTATCCCTGGAGTGTCAGATATACATCCATAAATGCATGAATATGGCCCCGCAAGAGGGGAAAGTAATGCAAAAAGGCTGGTTCATAAAACACATTTCCTTGTGCACCTCAGGGGACTAATCAGTAACATCTAATAAATAAAAGGCGACCAGCTAGAGTTGAAAAATATTCAATTCAGGCTGCCGACAGCCTCCCGATTGAAGTATTAACCAGCCTTACAGCGTAAGAAATTAAAACAAGACCAAATAAATACAAGCAGGTCTCCTATCATCCATCTTCACCTGGGGAACTCACTTATTTAAAAGAAAAAAAAAAAAACTTCAGTCAATAAAAAACAAACAAACTAATCAGCTTGTTCACAGCACATTTCCACCGTGACGAACAGGGTGACAGAACTGCAGTAACAAGCAAGGACTGGAGCCCTGTACTCACTCCCAGGTCTCTTAATGTCCAGACTGCAGTGGCAGCCATCTCCAGGGTAGCGCTTTCTGTATGAAGAGAGAAAAAAACAGGTTTACAGGTTGAAAGAGGCAATGCTGAGCATGTGGGAATTGCTTCAGTGATGAAACAGTATTACACTGGAGAATGAGCCTGTTCTCAAGCAGCTGCCTTGTCACAGGCATACATTCTGAGAGTAATAAAACCAGCAGACCGCCACCCTTTCTTTGACTCGCTGCAGGATTTATTCATCTCCAAACTCACCAAAGTAAGAGGACTCTCCCTGGGCCTTGTCAAGGAGGAATCCCTGCATGCGTTCAATGCACTCCGACTCTGTGAACAAGCAGGCTTGTCAATGGATCATTGTAATGCACTTTTCTCTGGTATGCCAAAACGTGTGGTATCCCGTTTGCAGCTTGTTCAGAATACCGGCGCTAGAATTCTGATTAAAACCAGAAAAAGTGAACATATTACTCCAGTTTTGGCTTCTTTACACTGGCTCCCTGTGCAGTATAGAATTCATTAAGATTTTGCTGTTAACTTACAAGGCCCTGAATGGATTTGCACCTAGTTAGGGTTAGATTCCCTTATGGGAGTTTAATGAAAGCTACGCGGGCTAAAGTAAACACTCCTGCACTGAAAGAAAATGTATGTTTAAACAACACAGGGACAGGCCCGATTGACTGATTGAATGCACGGCATTTTCCATTTGACATGTTCTCAGCAACGCGGAATGTGTTGCATCATTACATTAATGTATTCAAAGAGATTTTCTGCAATAAAGGTGTTGAACAGGAAAACTGTACTGTGCCAAAATAACATGAGTGAGCATAGCCTGTACATCTCAAACCGTCTGTCAGAACAGCAGCATGCATACTGGAGAGAGAGTGCGAGTGTTCCAGGAGTTACCACAGGGGGGCTGGAAGATACGGGATACTTCTGCTGGGATATTTCTTTACTGCATTTATATAGCACTTTTTGTACAAAAGTATCGCAAAGCACAGTACAGTACATAGCAGAAAAAAAGAACAAACCACAATACATGTGTATGGCATGGCACACATACAACTGCCACAGTCAGACCATTTAAATAACAGATTTAAATAACAGTATACACATAATAATACAAAAGCAGCAATTTTAAAGTTACATTAAAACCCACTAAGATAAGAAAGCCATTTTATAAAAGTGCATTTTTAGTCTTGACTTGAAAACTGTAACGGCTTCAGCTTCCCTGACAAACGAAGGCAGAGCATTCCAGAATTTCGGATCTCTACAAGAAAAAGCCCCACCTCCTCCCGTGTTGCTTTTGTTGACCCTAGGAATAATTATGAGTCCATGCAAAGTCCTCACATACACTACAAACAAATGTGTGAGTGTGTGTGTGTGTGTGTGTTGAATGTGCCGCTGTACTGACCTGTGAGTGGGAAGTAGAGGTGCTGGAGTCCACAGACAGACCAGGACAGCGCCCTCAGCAGGGGGCTGAGGACACTGCACAGGAAGAAGAAGAAGTCTGGGCAGTGATTGGGCTGGTTCAGCTAAAGCACACACAAATAAAATAAATCATAAGCAATTACAGTGTGCTACTGCAGAATGACCGGGGCTGAACCCCAGAACAGATTTACAGTGTGCTACTGCAGAATGACCGGGGCTGAGCCCCAGAACAGATTTACAGTGTGCTACTGCAGAATGACCGGGGCTGAGCCCCAGAACAGATTTACAGTGTGCTACTGCAGAATGACCGGGGCTGAGCCCCAGAACAGATTTACAGTGTGCTACTGCAGAATGACCGGGGCTGAACCCCAGAACAGATTTACAGTGTGCTACTGCAGAATGACCGGGGCTGAGCCCCAGAACAGATTTACAGTGTGCTACTGCAGAATGACCGGGGCTGAGCCCCAGAACAGATAAACACTCTCCTTTCAGGACTTCAACGAGTAATCGGCCTCACATGGGCTACCCCAAAATGCTACCCATTTTTATAAAAGCACTGAGTGGGGAGTTTAAGGTCTACAGCAAACAGCAAACCTCGTTCCTCAAAGAGCCATACAGCAAACCTCATTACTACCAGGGATGGAATTGTATAGCAGTTTGTAAAACCCGGAATGGGTGAAACTGCTATGCAATAGGAGTCTTATTTCTATCCCCGATTACAAACTTAAATAACACAAAATATTAAAAAAGACACTAGCTGAAATGCTAGCCTATTTATAGTTTTAAAAATATTAAAGAAACAAAAAAATGTTAAGTTTCTTTTAGCGTTTCTCGAGTGTTCAGTAGTTCTGGATTCTTAAGAGATTTCCGTTTGAATTGTGCTGATTGAAGTTAGGAGGAAGAAGCAGCCAGCTCCACGTCACCTTGTAGGACCGGCGATCCGGTGGCTCCTCACAGTCGCTGTCACTGTTCGAGAGGTCATCGAAGGACTTCCACAGCAGAGCCTGACGCCGACCCCACAGGTCACACAGGGGGCGCTCTCGAGGCAGCTGAGAAGAGATCGAGAGCAGTGTTAAACACCACAGCAAAACACGGGGGGGGGGGGGGGGTAGGGAGAGGCTATCCCAGTGAGCAGGAAGCTGAACCACTTACAGTATATAGCACTTTCAGGACTCACCTCCTCCATAACGAGGATCCCACAGCGCACCAGACTGTCGATCGAATCCTGAGCAAAACTGTACACCGACTGACAGGGCTGGAGAAGCACACAAAACACACAATTCAGTAAGATTTTACCGACAGATTTTCATGCATTTGTAATTTTTCCATCAGCTTTGAAACACAGGGAGAGAATTAAGCCTCCTACTGCATAGCAGTTTCATCCATTCCCTGTTTTACAATGAGCTTAATTAGCTACAGTTTCAGTAACAAGCTCAGGTGAGTCCTATTACAAAACTCATAGTAAAAACCAGTAATGGATCAAACTACTATTCAGTGGGAGTCTTATTTCATCCTTGGGATGGCAAGGTGTCCATTGGCTTTTAAATATGGAAAGGAGCAGGCGTTCTAGGCCAGACGTGATCTACTGTGACGAGCCCACACCCCTCCCTCCTCCTCACTGGAGAGTCTGCAAAAGATGACGAGATGGTGGCTGGAGAATGAAGAAATGGACCCAAGACTGGACATGCACATCACTGGCTCACAGACCTCATCAGCACTAATGTTAGGACTGTAATGTTAAGGTAATCCCTGACAAGTGCTAAATCAGGGTCTGTGAAACAAGACGTTACAGTGATTGTAACAAAGCCATTCTAGAACTCTCAAAGCCATTCTGCACTTCCACTGGCTCCCAGGTGTGCAGTTTGGAAAGAAACACATTTTATACCACACGGGTATTTGTTTTCTTACAGTAGAGATCATGTTATAAAATGAAAATACACGTTTGCTATAACATGTCAAACCTGCACATTATATAACGGACAGATGTGTACAAGAGGCACAATACCACCCACTGGATTAGGAGAGGTTTTCATTCGAGCACAGTGACCTCAGAGTGCTCAATAACATGCCCTGTATAAAATCATAACTTGATTCAGCAACTTGGTCATTACCATTGAGAAGAAAAGAAGGAAAAAAGTATTGGATTGCAGAGTCAGACAAGTAAAACATAATGAAACAGAATACCCTGGAAGGATTTCACGTGCGCCAGGAAGCTAATGAGGAATGTAGGCAGTAAAACCACTGCTTCTTTTTTCTGTCTTTATATTTATGGGTTTAATTAAACCCCCTCACTCCCTGCATCTCTCTGCTGTGAAACATCAGGCTAACTGGCAGGTCTGCACAGTTCAATACCGTAAACACTGCCCAGAACTCTCTCTCTTCTTTTTCCAAGCAAGATGTATTGACAGCTTTGGAATGGATTCCTCAAATAGGGAGTTTATAGTCGGATTAAAACAGCAGAATAATAGTAATCCCTGTTGTATTTAAAATAGATTAAAATCCCTCATTGGGTTACTCACTAGAAGCAGCTGAATTGTAACTGCTCTCAGTCTAACCCTGCCCCAATCTCTCACTGCTCTCAGTCTCTAACCCTGCCCCGATCGCTCACTGCTCTCAGTCTAACCCTGCCCCGATCGCTCACTGCTCTCAGTCTAACCCTGCCCCGATCTCTCACTGCTCTCAGTCTCTAACCCTGCCCCGATCGCTCACTGCTCTCACTGCTCTCAGTCTCTAACCCTGCCCCTCTCTCTAACCCACTGCTCTCAGTCTCTCTAACCCTGCCCCGATCTCTCCTGCTCGCTCACCCCTGCCCGATCGCTCTCTCTCAGTCTAACCCCTGCCCGATCTCTCACTGCTCTCAGACTCTAACCCTGCCCGATCGCTCACTGCTCTCAGTCTAACCCCCCTGCTCCAGTCTCTAACCCTGCCCCGATCGCTCACTGCTCTCAGTCTAACCCTGCCCCGATCTCTCACTGCTCTCAGTCTCTAACCCTGCCCCGATCGCTCACTGCTCTCAGTCTAACCCTGCCCCGATCTCTCACTGCTCTCAGTCTCTAACCCTGCCCCGATCGCTCAGTCTCTAACCCTGCCCCAATCTCTCACTGCTCTCAGTCTCTAACCCTGCCCCGATCTCTCACTGCTCTCAGTCTAACCCTGCTCCTCTCACTGCTCTCATTCGCTAACTCTGCCCCGATCTCTCACTGCTCTCAGTCTAACCCTGCCCCGATCGCTCACTGCTCTCATTCGCTAACTCTGCCCCGATCTCTCACCTCTCTCAGGCTAACTCTGCCCCGATCTCTCACTGCTCTCAGTCTGACACAGCACAGGTGTAACTAGCACAGCTACACAGCTCAATGTGGTAAACCCTGCCCTGATCTCTATCACAGCAGGGATATTGAAGTTACCCACTGGCAGCAGCAGGGCCTCGCTGGGCAGTAACTGGCACAGCTGTGCCAATCGCTCTGTCAGCTCCTCTTGGCACAGCGCCACGTCGAAGTCCATCTCATCAATGTTCACACAGTCCATCATCTCAGACAGCATGGCACTGACAGCACAGGCTGGTGCAGCAAGAGAGAGAGAGAAGAATCTTAACTTTGCACACTTAAGTACAGTAAGCACTAAAACAAAGTGTTGTTTCTGAAGATGGCATCAGGTAAAGTAGTTCCGTCAGATCGCTGACAGCCCCCCCACACCAGTGAACGCCGGCAGGGTGAATTCTGTCACAATACAACGCGATCAGGTGGAAAAATAACAAAAGGAAAAACAGAAACAAAAAGTATTTTTGTGTGCCTGAGCCAACAAAGGGCGGCCATAACAAAACAATGACTACATAATATAGGAACAGGACATCCGCTCAATAGAATACTGTGTGCGACTATAGAGCGAGTCACCGACAGGACGTCACACAAAGCACGACGGAAGAGAGCTCCAATACATTCGATGTTAACTTGTTTTAATGGTTTTTATACGATATACTGCTCAAGGAGAGGCTGAAAATGGGTCAAAAGCTTTAGTTAACATGTTTTCTATTGAAATTGTTATATATTAATTTGCATTACAGTTCCCCTTTAATCTAACGTGTGTTCTCCCTTATAAATGTTTCCAATAGTAAAAGCATTACAAGGTATGATAACGCATAGTGAATGCACGGTAAAGCATAGGTAAGCACTGTAAAGCTCAAAGAGGTATGGTAAAGCAAATTAAAAAAAAAAGGCAAACCAGGGTAAATACACAGTATAACCATGGGAAAGGCATAGGGGGAAATTGCAATACTGCCACGCTACACTTTCGTAAGGGCTGGGCCTGACTTCCAACATTAAGCTGTGGTTGGGAAAGCTCCTCCCCTCTCACCCCCGACGGCTTCGTGTATGAAGAGGTGCTGCAGCGCCCCACAGTGTCGGGAGAGGGTCATGGCGGCCTGCGGGGTGCTCCGGGGTGCGACGAGAGGGGCGGGGGCGGAGGGGGGTGTGCAGAGCACCAGGCTGTCCCGTAGCAGGGTCACGGAGTGGCACAGCACCTCAGGAAGGCTCCCCCCGAACCCCACGTCCCGATTCCTGAACAGGACCTCCTCCAGCAGCCAGGAGAAATCACGAGCCAGCTGCGGCACGGCCACGCCCTGCTGCACAGACACGGGTTCAATCAGGGGGTAGCAGTTAGACATTATAACTTTAGACATTCAGCACTGACATTCTGTTTAATTTCCTAAACCGTTCACATTTAAATATTACAATTCTACACAGTATGGCAGCCCTTTCTAACATTTTCCGATCAACTCAAGCTCACCCCAGTCCCTCAGAGTGAATTACCCTAAATGCGATTCTTCTATGGCCCTAACCCTGTGTGTGTGTGCGTGTGTGTGCGTGTGTGTGTGTGTGTATTGAAATTAAGAACAGACTTAAGCTCAGTATTCTAATTCTCTAAGCTGGCCCATCGCTGAAAAGCCCAGCCCCTCTTTCTGCACCTGTGTCCAGATGGATTTGATCTGCTGCTGATGGGAGTCTGATTTCAAACTCAGTCCCAGTGGCAGATAGAAACAAGCCATTATAACTGTTAGCAATATTTCATTTCATTTTTGACCTCAATAAGGGGGTGAACCAACTACTGAACCCACAGTCTAAACATCTGGCAGCTGATCGTCATTTACTTCAGTTCTCTGCAGACAGTTCTGTTCCAGGTTACTTTCTACACCTATGCCTGAAATGCCATCCTAAGAAGCCTTCTACTTTTATAAACTCCTGCACCATGTATTAGACTGCATGTGCACAGCATTTAACTGTATACGGAAAAGACTTGGAAGAAACACTGCATATGAAATGAATGGCCTTACATTGTACACTACTATGCAAATACAAAGGCTCAAACCTACATGGACAATGGTTAACAACACAAAAAATGAATTTATAGTCCTTGTTTAAAATGCACAGACCTATGCATTGATTGTGTGTCTGTTTTTTTACCCTCACTGTGGGCTGAGCACCATGTAATACATGAAGTATGGATTGGGCAATTTGCAAGCAGCTTTGCCTACATTGGGCAAAGCTGCAGGCTCCTATACTCTGGGTATATTCTGATAGTAAACTGTTGATTGCATGAAGACCCTCTGTATGTGCATTGCACTGTTTTTTAATGTGTGCGTTCAGCTAATTCTGCCCTTACAAACAAAACAAAAAACTTGAGGAAAATACAATGCAATGTCACCCCTGATCCACCAGGTGGCACCACAGGCAATGGCAGATTTACCTTGCGGTGTCTGTGCAGGAGCAGGCAGGACAGCATGGATGTGGACATGACCGCAGAACAGGAAGTGGCCGCTGCGGACAGGAAGTGCAGACACAACGAGGTGAATCAGAAACACAGAGTGGAAAAATTACAAGATTAAATCTACCAGGAGTTAAGCTCAACTGCTTCATAAAAAGGTGACAGACTCCAGGGATGGAAATAAGACTCCTATTGCATAGCATTTTCACCATTTCCAGGTTTAACGATAAGCTCGATTAGCCCCAGTGTATAGGTAAAGCGCAGGTACTCATGGTAATGAATAAAATAATGTTTTTAAAACTGATTTCCCTGTTAAACGTGTGCGCCTTTTCATTATGCCCACCACTGCCTGCTCCATTATGCTGTCCTTATCAAAGAGCATTACTATTGGATTGCCAGAGGTTTCCCTCATTAAAATTGTTCTAAATGAATAATACATTAAAACTAAAATGAAAGGAAACCAAAAAAAAGAAAGTAATGAAGGGAATAAAACAGATTTCCAAAGAAAGAGAAAGAGTATTAGGATTTCATTTAGCAGCTTTTATTAAATTCATCAATTTTTTGGTGACAAAAGTTTAAATGATAAGAAATGTAATTAAATAGGAAAATACAATGAGTCACCCTGATCCACTCAGGCAAGCAGTATAGGAAAGAGAACTCCACTCAGCACTGCAGAGCTAGGTGAATCAGAAAACTCTAGCAGTATAGGGAAAGAACTCCACTCCTATTGCAGCACTGCACCAGCGCTCTAGCAGTATAGGAAAGAGAACTCCACTCAGCACTGCAGAGCACTCTAGCAGTATAGGAAAGAGAACTCCACTCAGCACTGCAGAGCTCTCTAGCAGTATAGGAAAAAGAACTCCACTCAGCACTGCAGAGTGCTCTAGCAGTATAGGAAAGAGAACTCCACTCAGCATTGCAGAGTGCTCTACCAGTATAGGAAAGAGCACACATTCGAAAGCAAAATAATGTGAAAACCTGCATGTGCTTTAGAACTGAGAAAAGAGAATGATTACAAACACTATTAGATAGTAAGGAAGGGGATGTAAAAAAAAAGAAACACTTAAAAATGACTTTTGAGGAACTCCACTCAGCACTGCAGAATGCTCTCCGTTTACCCTTATAGAAAGAACTCCACTCAGCACCAAAGTATAAAAGCACACACATTAAAAGCAAAATAACAGTGAAAACATGATAATGCACTTTAGAACATTGCAAAACAGAGAATGTGGTCTCAAACAGGGAAGCATTGATAGCACAGAGAGGGTGGTAAAAAAAAAAGCATTAAAAAGAACACAGAGAGGGATGGTAAAGCTTTAGAACTAGGGAAGCATTGTAAAAGCACAGAGATAGTGTAAAAGGGGTAAAGCATAGGGAAGCATTGTAAAAGCACAGAGAGGTCTGTTTACCCTTATAAAGCATAGGGAAGCATTGTAAAGCACAGAGAGGTGTGGTAAAGCATAGGCAAGCATTGTAAAACACAGAGAGGTGTGGTAAAGCATAGGCAAGCATTGTAAAACACAGAGAGGTGTGGTAAAGCATAGGGCAGCATTGTAAAGCACAGAGAGGTGTGGTAAAGCATAGGGCAGCATTGTAAAGCACAGAGAGGTGTGGTAAAGCATAGGCAAGCATTGTAAAGCACAGAGAGGTGTGGTAAAGCATAGGGAAGCATTGTAAAGCACAGAGAGGTATGATAAAGCATAGGGACACATTGTAAAGCACAGAGAGGTCTGGTAAAGCATAGGGAAGCATTGTAAAGTTCAAAGAGGTATGATAAAGCCAAGGGCATGGTAAAGCCCAGAGGGGTATACTACAACCTATCTAAAAACATGACAAAACCATTGTAAATGCATAGCAGAATAACTATGGGAAAACCTACAGCTTCCTCCTATGAGAACGTTGTTGTACTCGTGGTAACGAATTAAATAATGTGTCTGTTTTTTAAACTCTTGCTGATTTCCCTGTTAAACGTGTGTGCCTTTTCATTATGCCCACCACTGCCTGCTCCATCATGCTGTGCTTATCAAAGAGCATTACTATTGGCATGCCTCCAGGGGTTCCCTTAATTACATTGTTAATACATTCAAACAAAAAGAAAGGAAAAAAAAGTAATGAAGGAAATAACACACATTTATTTCCAGAGAGAAGAAGGGTTTGATTTGGCAGTGTTTATTACACTTCATAAATGTACTGCTCAGCACATTGAGGTAAAAGTTTAAAGGGAAGGCAATTAAATGAAACGCTGCGAGGGATGTGAATATAAAATTGCCCTGCACACAGTTCTGTTTCCAGTTACCAGGCTCACAGCTAAATCTTCTCTGAACTAAATAAAACGCGAGTCCTACGTTTTCAAAACTTGAAGGGTGGATTCAGTCAAGTCAATTGCACACTTCTAAATCTGTTAAGATTCTTTTATTTTAAAAGCATGTATTTAAAAAAAAATGCACCACTTTGCTTGTTGCCTATGTAAAAAAAAAAATTCCCCCAAGCTGTACGATCAGAGATTTACACGACATGAAATACTAACAGAACATGAATAAATTCAATGAGAAACGACTGGAAGTCTGTCTCAATGTCTTCTCATTGAAACATCTGTCATCGACTTTATTTAGTTCTTTATTAAGTTTATTTTAGTATTTCTAAAAATTCAACACTCTTGAGTGTTTAATAACATAAGAAAGTTTACAAACGAGGAGGCCATTCAGCCCATCTTGCTCGTTTGATTGTTTGTAGCTTATTGATCCCAGAATCTCATCAAGCAGCTTCTTGAAGGATCCCAGGGTGTCAGCTTCAACAACATTACTGGGGAGTTGGTTCCAGACTCTCAATTCTCTGTGTAAAAAAGTGCCTCCTATTTTCTGTTCCAAATGCCCCTTTATCTAATCTCCATTTGTGACCTCTGTTCCTTGTTTCTTTTTTCAGGTCGAAAAAGTCCCCTGGGTCGACACTGTCAACACCTTTTAGAATCCTGAATGCCTGAATCAGATCGCCGCGTTCTTTGTTCAAAACTGAATAGAGTCAATTCTTTTAGCCTGTCTGCATACGACATGCCTTTTAAACCCGGGATAATTCTGGTTGCTCTTCTTTGCATTCTTTCTAGAGCAGCAATATCCTTTTTGTAGCAAGGTGACCAGAACTGAACACAATATTCTTACTAATGCATTGTAAATTTTTAACATTACTTCCCTTGATTTAAATTCAACACTTTTCACTTTATATCCCAGCATTTTGTTGGCCTGTTTGTTTGTTTTTGGTTTTTTTTATAGCTTCTCCACATTGCCTAGCAGTATAGTTATGGATTCTCTTTCACTGTTCTGAGACAGGGCTTGTGATACTTCAAGCAGACGATATGGTGCAGAGAGAAATATAAAAACATGCTTACAGTACAGGAGGTGCTTGCAGAGGCTGGCCACCAGATGGCGCTCCTGTTCCTCCAGTTGTGGGCAGGCTGCTACTGGCAGGACCCAGCCGAGGGATTTATCTGCAAACAGAGAGTCAGACCTGGGGAGGAAACACAGGGGAGCTACAGTGACTGATTCAACACTGCAGGGCTAAGAGAGAGAACTCCACTCAGCACTGCAGAGCACTCTAGTAGTATAGGAAAGAGAACTCCACTCAGCACTGCAGAGCTCTCTAGCAGTATAGGAAAGAGAACTCCACTCAGCACTGCAGAGCGCTCTAGCAGTATAGGAAAGAGAACTCCACTCAGCACTGCAGAGCGCTCTAGCAGTATAGGAAAGAGAACTTCACTCAGCACTGCAGAGCGCTCTAGCAGTATAGGAAAGGGAACGCACTCAGCACTGCAGAGCGCTCTAGCAGTATAGGAAAGAGCACAACGTTTTTGGAAAAGATGCATGTGCTTATTATAATTAGTAGTACAATATGTCTTAACATATGTGACAAAGTGGGGTGCTTTAGTCACAGTTGTCGGTCTTTTACTGTAAATAAGAGTCCCACAACAGCAAGAATCTGGTACAAAATTAATTTTCTTCGTTGTTTTGAAGTTGTAAATGACAAATGTGCAATACTCGTTTTCAAATAAAAAACCACAAAACAAAAGCCTATCCCCACACTGGAGAATTAAAATAAACACTTCAGAAGGCCAAGCCGTTTACTGATCAGAACACTTTGTATCTCTCTTTAATAAAGAGGAGAGACGATCCCTTGGAGTTTGTTGCAACACGCTGGGCTTGTGGGCAGGACTGAACCTTGTCAAAGACACCACACTGTTGCTTCAACCCTGCTTACATACCTGCCTTACCTTATCGCAGGTGTTTCTAATTCACACCAGGTAAGTACCTGTTTGGACATGTGTGGTATCCTGGGAAATGTAGTTCAGGGTTCTAAGACAAATGAACTACACGTTCCTTTTCAACACGCAGCTACTGTGTACAAACCACGGTCGAATATATACTCTGTCCAATACATTTCACTGCACTCTGTTACAATATATATTCAAAAGAAAAAAAAAAAGAGGTTGCATCTCTTCAAGGATATATTTAAATGTATATCCTTTCTTTAAACAGGTAATGTGATGGGGTACCTGCTTATTTTTATTAAATTAAATTGAGAATTTTTTTTAAATTTATAAAAAAATAAATTCTAAATGTAACACTATTTACTGTTATTAATGATATTAGCTATGGGAAAAATAAATAAATAAAAATGTAAGTCCCTAGCAGAGAGGTTAAACTGTGTCCAGTTACCTGGATCCCATCATGGCTGGCAGCAGAATGTCCTCCAGGGGAAGCCCTCTGACTGGCAGACGCCCGCTGCTGACCATCTCCTGCAAGCAGCAACACAGCCTGTCAGATCAGGGGCAGCACAGCGGCACGGCTTCAATCACACACCAGCCCTGCACAGTCCTGGGTCTCACAACTACCTTCAAGTATAATAGCGCTGGGACAAACAGGGACGACAAGAAGACTCCCACTGCATAGCAGTTTGATCCAGTCCTGGTTTTAATCAGACACACCTGAGCTTGGTACCTGTACACAAAGTTAAAACACCCATTGCTAGATTGCCCCACAGCAATAGTGGGGTTGGTTCAGTATTTTCCCACAAAGCTTTCTTGGTTTGTCTAAAACTCAGCCCGTTCTGCTATTAAAACCTGGCCCGTCTCAAAGCGCTGTGCAAGGGGAGAGTCGTTCTTACCTTGAGTGAGAAGGGCTGCCCGAAGTCCAGACGCACACAGCCGTGACTCTTGCCCAGGAGAGAGAGAGCGGAGAGAAGGAGGGACAGAAACCCACCACAGCGAGGGGCCTGGGCACGAGACAGCAAAGCAAGATTATTGAAATCCAGTCTAGTACCAAATCTATTCAAGTAACGAACGGAGGTGGTGCACGACATGCAACACTTACAACATTATTTTTGTTAACTGCAACCACCAAGACAATTAACAGCAGCGCACACACAGAGAGGTCCTCATAATAGTAGAATAACTGCACAATACATGAAAAATAAAAATGTGTATAAAATCAAGTGTACACCGGGATGGAAATAAGACTCCTACTGCACAGCAGTTTCACCGACTCCATGTATTAACCCTTTGCTGTCCTATGTCAGACCTGGTCCGACATTGCAATTATTCCTATCCGGTCCAATGTCGGACCCTGTCCGACATCATCAAAAAGACGCAAAAAACGGGTTTCTAGTCGTTTTTTCTCCGGAAACCATTCAATGGCCGAGTGGGAGCGACAGGAGCCGAGACAAGCCGAAAAAAAAACCCAAAAGGGCGTATCTCATGAATAGTCATACTTGCCCCTGGCATCAGATATTATTATTATTTATTTCTTAGCAGACGCCCTTATCCAGGGCGACTTACAATCGAAAGCAAATACATTTCAAGTATCACAGTACAAGTAATAATACAATTAAGATAACGGCGGCCATAAGGAAACAAGCTGGCTGTTACTGCATCAGCACTCAGAGGATATCACAGACATTTGCAGAGCTTTTTTGAGATGTTATAGTAATAAAATAATGACTTGGATCGCATTATTGAGGAGTTTGGTGATAAAACGAGTGATCAGGAGATGATTGATCGGTATGTACGACTATTATTATTATTATTTATTTCTTGATATGTGAAAGCTATAGTGAACGAAAGGGTGTGGCGGGGCTGGAGATGCCTAGTGACTGCTTTGTTGATATGCAGGGCCTTTTAAACCCGTTTGACTGTGGAAAAAAAATACTTTTAAACAGCGCGTCTAAAATTAACTGCGCGTGTGAAAATAAATGGGACCTGACGCGCCTGAGACGCACTTAATAAATGGACTTGAATAGCCACAGTATATAGGTAAGAAGTTCAGGTATGTCTCTATTGAACCAGGAATGGATCAAACTGCTGCGCAATGGGAGTCATTTCTATTGCTGGTGTATCGGATTAGGCAAAAAAATCAAGGCAGGTATTGATGACCAAGAGCGTGACTGAGACTGCCCGACAGGCACCATCAGGACCCTTTAAAGCGTTTGTGTTTAATAAAAAAAGCGTTCTTTTAAAAGTGCCACTAGTGTGGCCTAGAAAGTTTAGCCAGAGACTCTCAGCACCACAGGAGGGATTCTGAAAACACCTGGCGCCAGGAGGAAATGCATGTCTTGTGCAGCACAGAGTTCGAATAGCTCCCTGTCATGATTTATACCTGCACCCAGAGGTTATTAATCATGCACACATTTAGAACACTGGAGAAAGACATTAAAAGAGACCTCTGATCGAAACGTTTTTCATTGAAATCAAGTTTCTTTTTGTATTTCTAGACATTCCTTTATAAAGGTTTCACGGTATTATTGCAGTTTTTCCCATGCTTTTCCTCTGGTTATACTTTGTGTTTATCACAGTTTACCCTGGTTTGCCATATTTAATATGCTTTAGCACACCTCGCTGTTCGGTACAATGCTTGCCTATGCTTTATTACACTTTGCTCTTTTTTTATTGGGTTAAGCTTTTAGAAGGGTTTCTAGGACGACCGAGTATTCAGCAGTTATGGATGATCAAATACAGAGAAAGAAGAACATGCTCGAAGTTTGACGGCTGTGATAATGAAACGCACTGGAACCTCTTCATTAAGGCTGTCAAGGGACCGACTGAATGAGGAATTAACATGGGGGTGGCCTTACGACATAGCTAAAACATTAGGATGGATTGATACAGGGCTAGAAACACACACCAGTCCTGCTGCTGCACCCAGTCCTGGGGTTCAGAACTGCCCTTAGTGAAGTCTATTATTATTATTATTATCAATATTGAAATGATCAGGAGCCAGGAGTTTGAGCAGGGTTAGAAACTCACACTAAACCTGCTGCTGCTGCACCCAGTCCTGGGGTTAAGAACTGCCCTCAACGATGTCTATACTGAAATTATTTAGTAGCCAGTTAGTTTGAGCAGCAGCCCCTGCTAAACATATTGCTCCTTCCCTTATAGCTGCAGAAACAAACTCCTAATAGTCAAGAATTATGCAAATGTGATCAGTTAACTTAGAACAGACTTAGCCTGATTTCTCAAACTCCTGGCACCTGTTGATTGCAATAATATGCCTGAATAAGGAGTTCTGAAACCCAGGACTGGGTGCAGGAGTGGTGGAAGTTTCTAACCCTGTATGGATACGATCAGTACATAAGGGTCCCCTTTTAGATCACAGCCAAATGCAATTCAAAACTTAAGAGGAGGCCAGGAGTATTTGAGAAGTTTGTACCTGCTGACAAGAGTCCCCCAGCCCTTCCACTGGTGCGTCGTACGCGATGCCCACTGGTACCAGCGCCACGTCGGGCACAACTCCACTGCACACTGCCTCTTGAACCCAGGACAGCCACTGCGCGCTGCAGGGAGACGGGCGCCGCTCAACACATCCAGGTTCCTCCAGGAACAGCAGGAGGTGCTGCCCCTCAGACAAGAGCTCAGAGACAAACTGCAGCACAGAGAGGGAGAGACAGGAGCTCAGAGAGACACTGCAGCACAGAGAGGGAGAGACAGGATCTCAGAGAGACACTGCAGCACAGAGAGGGAGAGACAGGAGCTGAGACACGCTGCAGCACAGAGAGAGAGAGAGAGAGAGAGAGAGAGAGAGAGAGAGAGAGAGAGAGAGACAGGAGCTCAGAGACACAGAGGGATCAGAAAGAATGACACACAACAGCAGGTGTGGGACAGAGGGACACACACACACACAGAGACACAAAAACACACACAGCAAGAAAAACATAATGAAAACATACAGCAAGAGACACACACTGTGACACAGACAACATGGATTAGGATACAGACAAGGACAAGAATTCATTTAACCTACAAGGCAAGACATTTTGCGTTCACCGAGAGGCAGGTGTAACAATTCTTTATACTTGTGTATTTATTCACAGATAACTCACTGAGCTCAGCACAGCACACTGCAGAGCGCCAGTCTCTGTGTCCTCCTTCCCCATTGGACAGCGCGGGGTGAAGATCACGCCCACTTTCTGCAGGATGGGCCTGAATAGAGATGAGAACCGCTCTGGTTTACACCATGCAAGAGACACTGCAGCTCTGAGACCAGCTGCTGATTTCACTGGAGAGTGGAGAGGAACAGCTGAGGGGAGGCAATGCCTGACTACGACACCCGTCCGATTCTATTAATCAGTGATTCTATTAAGCAGTTTTATCTACATTAGTTCACGAATGAAGGATGTCTGACACATTTAGTCAGCATTACTTCCCCCAAAGGCAACCTGTACCTCAATAAACAGGGATGGAAACAATGCTCCTATTGCATAGCAGTTTCACCCATTTCAGGTTTTAAATACAAGCTTGATTAGCCACAGTGTGCAGGTAACAGGTCCAGGTGTCTTATTAAATTCATAGTAAAACCAGGAATGGATCAAACTGCTACGCAATGGGAGTCTCATTTCCATTCCTGTAAACCATATGGGCAGAACTATTTCCTATTAGCTAATCATTTCATTCACAAATTCTGAATTGGGTCTGTACTTGTGGGGGGAAACTCCATGCTGTATAATCATTCAAATGGCAGCATGGGCTTCTCCCTACAGCTTTAGGAGCAGCGAAGGGGCTTTACCTGAGCCAGGTGTGCTCCAGATCTGTGCTGCTGACCATGTAGGGAACCCTCAGACTGTGACAGAACAGGACCAGTGGCACCAGTGCGTAATCCAGACTGGACTTGTGAACGGAGACAAAAACCAGCGGAGCCCCGTGCTGGGGAGGGAAAAGACAACAAATGCAGCACCAGCCACGGGGTTCAAATCCACTTCCACTTAGATCTCAGGCATGGAAATAAGACTCCTATTGCACAGCAGTTTCACCCATTCCGGGTTTCAATAGAAGCTTGATCAGCCATAGTGTATAGGTAAAAAGCTCAGGTGGGTCTTAAACTCACAGTAAAATGTGTTATGGATCAAACAGCTATGCAATGGGAGTCTGATTTTCATCACTATACTTTAACTGCACTAGCAAATGTCATTGCACCACTTTTTCTGTTACTTTGCTCGACTTTTTTTTTTTTTTTTTTAACTTCAATTTAAAAGAACATGCTGTAAAAGCTGCTGCAATCTTCACCATGTATCTACTGTGGCAAAGGAACAAGGGAGCAGCAGTCTATCTGTAAGCATTGAATCTGAAGTACTTGCACATCCTGAACTGAAAAAAACAGATGATTCTCTACACAACACAGGACTGGCAACAATGCTAGAGCAGCTATTAACCCTTTGAGTAGCGAGTTGTAAAATGCACTGCCGGTCCTACGGGAGTGAGGTTTTTTTCTGTCTTCTGCATGGGCTCGATTATTATGAGTACAGCGTACAAACAAGCTGAAAACTAGATGTTTGTATGTATGTAATGAACACTGACGAAATACAGACAAATAATTTTTAATAAATATAATGTTTTATTTTGTCATAGGAAAAGGTTTTGACTAAAAAATAACAGGTAGACAATAAACAACGGGGTGGAACAACCACAACAACACGTCCTAACAAAAAATAAATAAAAGGGCTGAACTAGAGGGAGAGAGCGAGAGAGAGACACGAATGAATCATATCCAGGTAAACAGGTGGTGGGGGTGGAGGGAGTGAGAGTGTCTAATGCGTCAGCGTATGATACTCCTGAAGCATGGAGCAATGCACAGAGCTTGGCCCCGCCTCTTTGCTGTCACTTGATGTTGATGGTAAATATTCTTCACTTACGCCTTCACTGACACACTCGCTAACATCCGATTCAGTGGAAGAATTGTATGTATTTGAATTTAAATCAGAATCTGAATTCAGTATTATTACGAATACTTCTTTCTCACTGAGCAATGCCAGTTTACAGACATCGCTGACATTTTTGTGATGGTTTATTATATGTAATTCAGTCAATATCTAGCAGAGGGCACAAGAGACCAATGTTACAGAAACCTAGTGTTACAAAATCTTGTTATAAGAAATTTTGTAGGCTCAGTAATTCAAGTTGTAGATCATACATGTTCGTACTACTTAAGAGGTAGGAAAGATGATTTCAGAGTATTGTTGGTTAGCACTTTCAAACAGACATGCCTACCAGCTGTGGAGCTTTGTGCAGCGTTGCCAGCTGGTTCAAGCTGACCTGCACATTCGCAAACATGCGGCCGAGAAGCTTCAGCAGGATCCATCCAGCTAGCCTGGGGAGAAAACAAACAAAGTTAGAACGAGACAGTGTATGCTGGCAACCAGACGCACCCTTCAGCTTACTACGACTGCTAGCTGCATACAGACCTGAGTAAAGGAGGGGAGATTGAGGTTTGAATCCCCTCCAGGATCTGCACAGCCTGCCCCCTCCTGGCAGTCGCTGCTATTGCAGTCTCCCCACTGTGAAAGCTCCCTTCTCCTGCCACAGCACCCTCTGTTGGCCCGCCAGAGGAAATGAGGCTCTGAACTCTGGAACACAAAGAAAAAATCAACGAACACATGCAGATATACTTAAGTCACCGGGCCCTATTCACAAAACACTTAGGACTGTTTAAGGAACATTTGTAAGATTCTCTAGTTATAGTTCTATGAAAACTGAAAATAGTAACACTGTAAAAAACTTTGTATGCCTCATCCTTAAACTGCAATACAGAGCGAGTCTGACCCCCTATCCATCCCCCTCCCTCACCTGCTGCTGCGGAGCACCCGCTCTGCTCTGTCTCCGGCTGGACTGGGGTACACCTTGCGCTCCTGAACGAAAAGCAACCCGCACACCCGCCTCACCAGCCAGCCTCTGAACCTGCCAAAGGGGGGCAAAAAAAAAAAACCCTTATGCACGGAGAGTGTTCGTCCATCTGTCAGCCACACTCTACACGGTGAACACGATAACTGCCTTGATTTTGCACTAGTCTTCACCAAAACGAATCAGCAATCCCAGCCTCCTTCAGACATTTCGGATAGCATTTGGCTGTAACCCGTCAAACCCCTGATTTTATACACGTCTCCACCCGTTCAGTACGGTGCTATTATGCCGTCTGCACCAGGGTGGGGATCACATGCCCTTTTGAAATGGAAATTTGAAAAAAAACAGGGAATGGACCCCCAGCCTGGTTATAAATTACTCCCCCGGTTCCATTGATTAAACATGCATAACGATGAACCAGCACATTTAGACTGCACTTTGCTGCTCCACAGTGAATGAAGCCTCTGGGATTTCAAACTAATTCACGGTAGAAGGCTGCAGAAACGATTTAAAACAAAAGGGAGAGGGAGGTGAAAAAAAAACATTTGTGAACATTTTTTATATCATCTGTTTTATTACTCGTTTGCTTTGGCAAGTGTACAAAAAAATAAAGCAATAATAATTCCCTCGTAAATCTGGAATTTAAAAGGTAAATATTAAACATGATTAAAAAGCAATAAAGGTTGTGTTTGCCAGTTCACAATAAAAGCTTGATAGCAGCTGCCTGAAGAAGTCTCAAGGTTTACTATTAGGATTTCAGCATGCAGCTATAAAGGAGGTAGATCTGATTACACACACTCCTGCCTTCCAGGTCTATTCAATAACATGCAGTGCTCCCTTGTTATAAAGCGTCCCTTTAAAACGCAGAACAGGTTATAATGCGGTATGCGTGGAACAGGTCACAAGGCATTGTGGTCGTTGCTCCCATTTGGCCCTGTGACAGAGATCGAATGATTCTTGGTGTTAGATCTCCCTTCCGACCTGCGAGGGCGCTGTATAAAGGGAACAGAGTACCCTGGACCGGATGCCCCGACAGTTCATTCCCAGGGTTAGGTGGAAGTTGGCCATCTAGAAAGGGGGCGGAGCTACGGTACACTAAATCATCGACCCGGAAGGGAAACAATGTGGCATCCACAGTTTGGAGGAGCAGTTGCACTCGTTAACCAAGGGGTCATGGTTGACAGTATTTAAGGGGACGTAGCGATGTGATCTGTTCCTTTGGAATGGTTAAAGGTAACTTTCACTGAAGAACTGTATTGTCACTACGAGCACTAGAGCACGCACTGTGGACTTGTAATTGTGTTACATGTGGGTGAATAAGAACGGGAATGTGTATTATTTCAGGACCAACGCGTGGATTATAAACAGAGCATTTCGCCATCAGGCAATTGGATTATAAAAATTAAACACCTTTGCACCTGGATTATCATTGTCTGTCTGATTATTGATCACCTGCACACAGTTAACCACTTTGCCACAGGCCCATAATGCCATTACACTAGCATTTGCATTCTCGTATAATGCGGAACACACATTGCCTGAAGCGGTCTGTAGTGTGAGTGCTGTGTGGTGCAGAAGTACCTCGTGCGGGTTTCATTTACATGGAGGACATTCTGGAATCCCAGAGAGGGAGAATTCTTGAGCAGCTTCATTCCCTAGAAAAAAAAAAAGGCACACATTACACTGCAGGGCACTGCATTTGTCTGAAATAAGCCTTTAAATGCCATTTTAATTAGTTTTCCCCCCCTTTTTAAACCCTTTTGCGATTTTTCATTAGGAAAGTTTCCTGCGATATCCTGAATAAGGATAAATAGCATTGCAAAAGACTTGAGAAAAGCAATGCACTGCACAGGACTATGATAAAGCATAGGAAAAACGAGAGCTGGGATCAATATTGGAATATTCTTAAATTTTACACCAATCATCCCCAAACTTACCATACGCTCCTCGCCTCCTATAAACATTTCTATACTTGGTAAATAGATATGTGTACCTTTCAGGCACTGTGCTATTATGAGGGCCCCGTGCATGTGCCTGCACTGTTATGGAACAGTATTCACCCTGGCTCCAGATCTTTAATCAACCATACCTATGAACCTGCACATTTTAATGATCCGTGACTACACCTTGCGGAATGAAAGTTATTTTTCACCTTTCAGGTATTGCACGGTTACTACAAGAATACGAGGAGCTGGTGGAGGCGTGGCCTGGGCTGGCTATTCATTTGGATGTGGGTGCGCCCCTCCTTACCAAGCTCTCCGGGGTGCACTGGTGACAGCATTGCCCCACTGTCGGACGAAACTTCCCCAAAAACGGGGTCACCCCTTTCAGCTTCTTCTTGATCTTCAGACTCCAAGACACCTGCAGACACACAACCCAGCGGAGCCCTCATGATTTCAAACAAACAGCTTTTCCTAATGGAACATCAGACAGGCAATAATGGTCACTATTCCATGCATAGGGAACACTGTCGTATTCAACAGCAAGAAGCAAAAATAAAGAAATGCTACAAAACACACATGCGTATATTAATATACTTATCAAAATACTCTCTGCATTGAGAAAAAGCAAGCATGTTTCTAGTCAAACCAAACAGCTCTAGTCTATCATCAGGACCACCATGTGTATCGCGACGTAGATCGTATCCCAACCTGCATATCACGATATGTGTGGTATCGTGACATTAGGGCATTGTTATGTCCCTATTAGCTGGGAAGAAAATGACATTTGTTAAGATAAAAAAAACTGTTTGAAACTGATCTGCACTGTTGTTGGATTCTTTAATAAATATACGGGGCAGTTTTAGGATCAAACTGTATTTTATATAAAATACAAATGACTTGCTTGTAGCGATGCTACAATTAATCACTTACTGATCTCCATGGTTCATTTTGCAGCCCTAATTAATCAATTTGAAATCACCGATGCCCTTTTTGAAGCTCCCCGCCTCACTTAGCTAGCTACTCAGTAACACATGCTTTCCTTGCACACTGCAAGACTAAAGCTCCTTTTAATGGATTTATTTGTGATGACAAATGTCAAAAACTACAAAAAATAAAATAAAAAAAAGTCTTCTTGCTTTTTAAAACCAAAACTAACATTTATAATAAACGACTCCTATTGCACAGCAGTTTCACCCATTCCTGGTTTTACTACAAGCTTCCACAGCCACAGTGTGAAGGTCACAAGGTCAGGTGTGTCTTATTCAAAACTCCTAATACAACAGGAATGGATCAAACTGCTGTGCAATGGGAGCCTGATTTGTAACCTGGAGTTGCAACAGAAAGCTTTTGTGTGGAGGTTTCAGCTGAATAGCAAAGTGTTCTCAATGCACTGTTGATTATTATCTGTACAATTTTCAACCAGGAAATTGGTTGTACTGCACCTCCAATTGCTAGACAGATCCAGGCAACCAGATCAAATGTACGCACACACACACACAATAAAAACTGAAGTCAGAAATCAGCTGAGAGACGTTTTCCCTGATTGATGCGAGAAGTACATTTTTTAATAAAACGTTAAGAAGAACAAAACAGTGCAAATCTCGCATTGCCATCTCCTGGCTGCCTAACAAACAGGAGAGTGATCACTTCCCAGGCGATTTGTTATTTCATATTACTTTAGCGATTACGTTCATAAATCTGCAATTACCAGCTATATAAAGTTGTATCAAAGTGCTTCACTAATAAAAGCATAAGAACATAAGAAAGTTTACAAACGAGAGGAGGCCATTCGGCCCATCTTGCTCGTTTGGTTGTTAGTAGCTTATTATGAGGAGGCTGTGTGGTCCAGTGGTTAAAGAAAAGGGCTTGTAACCAGAAGGTCCCCGGTTCAAATCCCGGCTCAGCCACTGACTCATTGTGTGATCCTGAGCAAGTCACTTAACCTCCTTGTGCTCCGTCTTTCGGATGAGACGTAATTGTAAGTGACTCTGCAGCTGATGCATAGTTCTCACACCCGAGTCTCTGTAAGTCGCCTTGGATAAAGGCGTCTGCCAAATAAACAAATAATAATAATTATTAATCCCAGAATCTCATCAAGCAGCTTCTTGAAGGATCCCAGGGTGTCAGCTTCAACAACATTACTGGGGAGTTGGTTCCAAACTCCCACAATTCTCTGTGTAAAAAAGTTCCTATGATTTTGTGTTCTGAATGCCCCTTTATCTAATCTCCATTTGTGACCCCTGGTCCTAGTTTCTTTTTTCAGGTCGAAAAAGTCCCCTGGGTCGACACTGTCAATACCTTTTAGAATGTTGAATGTTTGAATCAGATCGCCGCGTAGTCTTCTTTGTTCAAGACTGAATAGATTCAATTATATTTATCTCCATATCTCTAGTTCATTTCATTTGACTTATTGTTTCGTTTTGGTATGAATGAGTGTCTTTACTGTTTAATATTCAATAATGACTGCTATTAATTATTCAATTGTATACATTCAGCTCCAATCTATATATTCTCTGGGTTATCAGTATAACTCTTTTTAACCTGTGTTAGCCTAAGTATGACATTGATATATTGTGTGATAAATATACATTGTATAATATGCCATTCATTTTTTTGTTCATGTAATGACAAGGATTATTCAAATGTAAAGCATGTCGTGTTATATTGAATATAAGATGTTATTTATTGATTGTAAAATGATTAACATCTCTTCTAATTGAGTAATTATTACCTACTTAAAAAGGTCCCAGTATCACAGGCACCTGTGAACGCTGATGAAGCCTACGGGTGAAACACGTCCGTGACTGAGAACTGCACTTTGTTTTGTTTTTTTTAACGTTTTTAATTTGAAATAAAGGAAATAATTTCTAATTTTTGAGTGCTGGGATTTCTTTATAGCCTGTTTGCATCGAACATCCCCTTTAAACCCAGGGTAATTCTGGTTGCACTTCTTTGCACTCTTTCTAGAGCAGCAATATCCTTTTTTTAGTGAGGTGACCAGAACTGAACACAATATACTAGATGAGGTCTTACTAATGCATTGTAAAGTTTTAACATTACTTCCCTTGATTTAAATTCAACACTTTTCACAATATATCCGAGCATCTTGCTGGCCTTTTTTTATAGCTTCCCCACATTGTCTAGATGAAGACATTTCTGAGTCAACAAACTCCTAGGTCTTTTTCATAGATTGCTTCTCCAATTTCATATTTTTTATTGCCTGCATGCAATACTTCACACTTTTCTCTATTAAATGTCATTTGCCATGTGTCTGCCCAGTTCTGAATGCTGTCTAGATCATTTAGGATGACCTTTGCTGCTGCAACAGTGTTTGTCACTCGTCTGCAAATTTAACAAGTTTGCTTACTATACCAGAATCTATATCATTAATGTAGATTAGGAATAGTAGAGGACCTAATACTGATCCCTGTGGTACACCACTGGTTACCTCACTCCATTTTGAGGTTTCTCCTCTAATCAGTACTTTCTGTTTTCTACATGTTAACCACTCCCTAATCCACGTGCAGGCATTTCCTTGAATTCCTACTGCGTTCAGCTTGAGAATTAATCTTTTATGCTGGACTTTGTCAAAAGCTTTCTGGAAATCTAAATAAACCATGTTGTATGCTTTGTAATTATCCATTTTCAATGTTGCATCCTCAAAAAAAATCAAGCAGGTTAGTTAGACACGATCTCCCTTTCCTAAAACCATGCTGACTGTCTCCCAGGATATTGTTACCATATAGGTAATTTTCCATTTTAGATCTTATTATAGTTTCCATA
Organism: Huso huso; assembly: GCA_036884735.1. Lineage (NCBI taxonomy): Eukaryota > Metazoa > Chordata > Actinopteri > Acipenseriformes > Acipenseridae > Huso > Huso huso. The sequence goes on from CM072700.1 coordinate 2,593,000, forward strand.
AGTTTACATATAATAGAAGTCAGGCTTATTGGTCTGTAGTTACCTGGTTCGGTTTTGTCTCCCTTTTTGTGGATCGGTATTACGTTTGCAATTCTCCAGTCTGTCGGTACAACCTCTGTGTCAAGAGGGGGCTGAGCGAAATGTTAAAGAAGAAAAGAAAAGCATCAAAACGTTTTATTACTCTGCGCACACACACACCCTTTTGTACTTTGTTGAAAGCAGTGCAAAACCGTCAGCACTGCTAATCCTTCATTGATTTAATGCTGATTACTTCACAGGCCAGCTCGTACCATACGAACACCATCCACATAAAAGAAACCTGACAGGTAAAGTAATTAAGTTCTACTTAAGTCATCAACACATCATGAAGAATTCAGAACAAGGTATGTGATTAACACGCACACCGCGCCAGGGTAATTATGTGTGTTTTAGGGGTGGATGAAAATGAACTTCTTCCCTCATTAGCAGTTCTTTCTCACTAACACTTTCTTTTAATCTGTCGGCTTTTTGCTCATTTACTTTTTAAAATAAAGTTATTTCAGGGATGTCAATAAGACTCCTATTCCATAGCAGTTTCACCCATTCCAGGTTTTACTACAAGCTTGATCAACCCCAGTGTGTAGGTAACAAGCTCAGGTGTGTCTTATTAAACTCATAGTAAAACCAGGAATGGATCAAACTACTTATGCAATGGGAGTCTTATTTCCGTCCAGGTTAAAATGCGTGCATTTTTTGCAGTAACTGGCAACAGCCTTTGCACTCAGTTTACCAACTTTCGGAAGTTATTATAAATATCAACATCAATCGAGACTCCAGCCTCTCGAGATAAATCATTTTTAGAGCATTCTTGCAAAGCATTAACATAAGCATATTTGTGTCTGTCTTGCAGCCGATTCTCTGATTTCCCTCTGTAAGAACGCACGTCACATTCCAAAGCAGGCCTCTGGCGATTCTGCCTCTATAGAGAGCGCTGCTCGGTGCTGCTCAAGAGCTTTGTGGTTTTGAACTTGTCGTATAATTGAATACTAACAAATAAATCACAATGCTCATACAGGGCTAAAAAAATAATAATAATAATCTGATTATCTATATGAGTTTTGCTGTCATTCCATTGATCATGTAGGAGTCAATACCATTAAAAGATCATATTGCCAGCAGTGGTGTAGTCGACACAGAAAAGCACTCTACTTTTTTCAATAGGCAGAACCTTGACTTAAGAATGAACTTAAGAATCTTGAATGTTTTTTTTATGAAAACTGTACTGCGCTCAGACGGGGCTTTCCCCGAAGTAAGCAAGCCAAATTAATTTCGAGTTTAATTATTCTTTACTTTATTTCTTTACCTGCTTCCTGCCTTTAATAACGCTATAATTAGCAATATTAAACCATGGCCATTTCTTAATTACATTATATTATCTGACGATGAAGCAACGAGCTCAAAGCTATTTTTCCAGCTACACATTCAAAGGAAATGGATCGCTTTACTGTGTAAGGGATGTAGTCACCACACTACACACCGTTTGATTCATGAAGACATTCTGTCCGGAGACACGCCTCTTGTTATTTGCTAAATTTAACGAAGCAGAATCAGCAAACAATTGGGAGGATTAATTAAGTGTTTACATTAAAGGGGCGCTATTAGATACACAACACTGAACCTGTGTAGAGCAGTGTTTCCCAACCCTGTTCCTGTCTGCTGGTTTTCGTTACAACGCAGCACTCAATTGCTTAATTGAACCTTTCATTAAACTAATTAAGTGATTAACTGGGCACGTTCCTGTTATTTTCAAGCTCTTCGTTTGTTGATACGGTTCAATTAAGCAATTTCGCGCTGCGTTGGAACGAGAACCAGCAGACACGGTGTGCCGCCAGGAACAGGGTTCAGAAACACTGGTGTAGAGCGACAAGTCAGTTAACAGTATGCTTTTTTTTTTTTAATCAGTGTGTCATATTTTATCCTGGTTACTGTAATGCCAGTAAAACTGTGCAGCACTGTACATAGGATTGCTCTCACATGACACTGCTGGACTGTTCCTAAACGGTTTCAGATTGCTTATTGTTATTGTAATGCCAGCAATAAGCTAAACAGGTCTTTTCAAATCACCTTCATTTGTAGACTGAACTGCATTGTTAGTGGAAGACTGTAAATATGATTCTCACAACAGTGCTGGACCTTTGTTTTCTGAACTGTTGTAATATAATTAAGTTAAGTTTTCTTTTCTACTTAGTTTAATGCCAGCAATGAGCCGAGTTATGTCTATAAACATTATGACAGGTCTGAAGAGTCTTCAGGTGCTTTACTGACCGCAACAACAGTCTTACTGAACATCTTGGCTTTCATAAAAAGAAAGAATTGTGGTAATATTTATTAATTTACTTATTTTAACTGTCAACATTATATTTATGTTCAAATGCCATGTTTAATTATTAATACGTTGATAAAAAAATGGGGGGGGAAAACAACTGGCCATTTTTTAAAAACAGAATTTGCTATTCCCAAAAATTGAAGATTAGTAGCCCTAAAGATGGTTACAATTGAAGGCAGTGCAGACCCCAGTGTTTTATACAGTAGTATAAAGCAATTCTATGCAGGCTACCAGTTAAGCATGCAGCCTATATCTATGATAACAACCGACAGGGCTTCATAAAGATTCTAGATTTATTTTATACAGATAAATCGGAGGACGATTCAGAATCCGAGGCAGAGCCACAATAAATGTCTTGTTTAAATTTAAAGCAAATTGTATAATTTTTGAGATACTTGTGTTGGAATGTTGTTTCTCAGTATCTAAAAAGATACTGAACAAGTTTCTAACAAGTTTCTCAGTATCTAAAAAAGTATTTTAACACCATTACAGTATCTCTCAGTATCTAAAAAGCTTCGAGGGAACGCTGTTTCCATCCGAGCATTTTAGAATCTATCTAGCAACCAGGGAATTCAAAGAATTTTCTGATAAGCAGTTTAATTAAATGTCACTTCACACTCCCTCAGCATCTCTTTATGAATTGTCTACAGGAATAGAGAGGCGAAAACATCTCGGTCCCAGTGGCACTGACCCTTTTTAGCTTGACTGTCAGAAAACACGATTATCACCGATCCAACGAGTATGGAAAATCACTTCAGTACAATAAATAACCAGACAAATTACAGTATTGTCAGGCAAAAATAATGGAGGTTACTTAGAGTTAACTTAATGTGAATAAACTAACTTTCAACTTTCAATACTTCTTAGCAGACGCCCTTATCCAGGGCGACTTACAATTGTTACAAGATACCACATTATTTTTACATACAATTACC
>CM072700.1:2596799-2784825 GCA_036884735.1 Huso huso
AGAGAGGAGGGTAACAGGAGGAGAGAGGGGAGGGGGGTAACAGGAGGAGAAGGAGAGGAGAGTTAGGGGAGAGGGAGAGAGGGGTAACAGTGAGGAGAGAGGGTAGAGGTAACAGTGAGGAGAGAGGGACAGTGAGGAGAGAGGGAGAGGGGTAACAGGAGGAGAGATGGAGAGATAGGGGTAACAATGAGGAGAGAGGGGAGAAAGGGGTAACAGTGAGGAGAAAGGAGGGTAACAGTGAGGAGAGAGGGAGAGAGGGTGAGGAGAGAGGTAACAGTGAGGAGAGAGGAGAGAAGATATGTAACAGTGAGGAGAGAGGAGAGATAGAGGTAACAGTGAGGAGAGAGGTAACAGTGAGGAGAGGAGAGATAGAGGTAACAGTGAGGAGAGAGGGTAGAGGTAACAGTGAGGAGAGAGGGTAGAGGTAACAGTGAGGAGAGAGGGAGAGATAGGGGTAACAGTGAGGAGAGAGGGAGAGATAGAGGTAACAGTGAGGAGAGAGGGTAGAGGTAACAGTGAGGAGAGAGGGAGAGATAGGGGTAACAGTGAGGAGAGAGGGAGAGATAGGGGTAACAGTGAGGAGAGAGGGAGAGAGAGAGAGGGAGAGCAGGGGTAACAGGAGAGAGAGGAGAGATAGGGGTAACAGTGAGGAGGAGGAGAGGGGTAACAGTGAGGAGGAGGGAGAGATAGGGGTAACAGTGAGGAGAGAGGGAGAGATAGGGGGGTAGGAGAGATGGAGAGATAGGGGTAACAGTGAGAGAGAGGAGGGAGGGGTAACAGTGAGGGAGGGAGAGATAGGGGTAACAGTGAGGAGAGGGAGAGATAGGGGTAACAGTGAGGAGAGAGGGAGAGATAGAGGTAACAGTGAGGAGAGAGATAGAGGTAACAGTGAGGAGAGAGGGTAGAGGTAACAGTGAGGAGAGAGGGTAGAGGTAACAGTGAGGAGAGAGGGAGAGATAGGGGTAACAGTGAGGAGAGAGGGAGAGAGAGGGGTAACAGTGAGGAGAGAGGGGGGTAACAGTGAGGGGTAACAGTGAGGAGAGAGGGTAGAGGTAACAGTGAGGAGAGAGGGAGAGATAGGGGTAACAGTGAGGAGAGAGGGTAGAGGTAACAGTGAGGAGAGAGGGAGAGATAGGGGTAACAGTGAGGAGAGAGGGAGAGAGGGGTAACAGTGAGGAGAGAGGGAGAGATAGGGGTAACAGTGAGGAGAGAGGGAGAGATAGGGGTAACAGTGAGGAGAGAGGGAGAGATAGGGGTAACAGTGAGGAGAGAGGGAGAGAGGGTTAACAGTTCAGGAGCCAACGGAACAGAGAGCAGGAAAGAAAGAAACGTTAAAAAGAAAGAGAGTAGCTAATATATTGCATCCTGCAGGCTTCTCATTGTAAAGGCACAGTTGCAATCAGGTACAGAGCTGAGTCAGTACATGCCCTGCTCCTAAAGATCTGGGACAAGGAAGAACTGCCCTCAGAGCTCAGGGATGCTCTGATAGTAACAATCTTCAAAAAGGGAGACAAGGCAGATTGTGGGAACTACAGGTGCATCTCCCTCCTGTCAACCACAGGCAAAGTACTTGCACGTGTCTTTGCCAACCGACTTCTACCCCTGTCTGAAGAAGTACTCCCAGAATCGAAGTGTGGTTTCCGCCCATCCAGAGGTACTGCAGACATGGTCTTCACAGCACGCCAACTACAAGAGAAATGTGGGAAACAAAAGCAGCCATTGTACTTGGCATTCATAGACCTAACAAAAGCCTTTGACACAGTTAACCGCCATGCTGTCTGGCGGATACTCTCGAAATACGGCAGCCTTGACAAGTTCATCGGAATACTGAGGCTGCTGCATTACGGCATGTCTGCCACAGTGCTCAGCAACAGTGGCTCTGAGTCAGAGCCCTTCACTGTGGAGACAGGGGTCAAACAGGGCTGCATCATCGCACCCACCCTGTTTGCCATTTTCATTGCTGCCATTTTTCACCTCATTGACCAAGACCTGCCACAGGGAATTCAAATCCTGTACTGAACAGATGGCAGGCTGTTCAACCTCAACAGGTTCAAGGCTAAAAGCAAACTCGTCACCACCACCATCATGCAGCTTCAGTACGCCGACGACAATGCCATCGCAGCACACTCCGCAGAAGACCTCCAGTGTGTCCTGAATGCTTTTGCCAAGGCATACAGGCTCCTGGGTCTAGCCTTGAATATAAAGAAGACGCAAGTTCTTCACCAACCACCACCCAACAAGCCCTCTACTCTGCCCACAATACAAGTTGACAATAACACCCTTGAAAATGTTGATCACTTTTCATACCTCGGCAGCCTTCTCTCCTCCAAAGCAGACATTGACTCAGAGATAAACCACAGCCTGAGTTGTGCCGGTGGAGCTTACGCAAGACTGAGAAAAAGAGTTTTCGAAGACCATGACCTACAGGTCCATACAAAACTCCTGGTCTACAAAGCTGTTGTCCTCCACACACTGCTATACGGAGCCGAAACATGGACCACCTACAGTAGGCACCTGAAAGCTCTGGAACAACACCACCAAAGATCCTTACGGAAAATCCTGAGGATCAGATGGGGGGGACAGACACACCAACACCAGCGTTCTGGAGGAGGGCAACATAAACAGCATCACCACTACCATAATGCAACACCAACTCTGATGGACAGGCCATGTCATCCGCATGCCCAACGCACGCCTCCCGAAACAGATCATGTACTCCCAGCTGAGGGAAGGTCAGCGAGCCCCTGGCGGGCAAAAGAAACGCTACAAAGACAACATCAAAACAAACCTGAAGAAATTCAACATCACCTCCAACAACTGGGAAGACATTGCACTAAACAGACACAGCTGGAGGGAAATCGTTCAAGAGGGGGCTGCACTACACGAAAAGGATCTTCACTGTGCCGCAGAGGACAAGCGGCAGCTACGCAAGGAGAGACTCAACACCAGGAAGAACCAACTACCAACCACAACCAACACTCACCCCTGCACACACTGCACCAAAATATGTGGCTCCCGGATCAGTCTTTACAGCCATCTGAAGACCCACAAATAGAAGACCCTATGGAGGACAATCATACTCGACTCGAGTGATCGCCGATGATGATGATATTTGATGTGCTTCTCATTGTAACGCACAGTGGATGTAGTCAAGTACAGAGCTGTGTCAGCAGAACTGTATGTAGGTTCTATAGACATTGTCATCTCAAATATATTGCAAATGTCATGGACTTTCTTATGTTATGTTCTTATGATATTGTATCAGGAATCTACATTGAATGAACTTTAATCTAATTTGTCTAGCTTTGCCTAGAGATAACGATCAACCTAACACCTTGAATGCACCAGGCACTCAGGAAACAAAAGGCTACTCAAACCTGACTCCGTGATTTAATTAACCTGTCTAGTGAAAGAGAGGTGGTTTAGCATAGGAGTCTGAAAGAGAGAAAAATAGCTTAGAGATTTAAGACAAATTTCACATCATATTGATTTAATACCACTATGAGTACAAGATGCAAGCGTTTTTATTCTTAAATTGCCTAACAAGTATATAATAACCCAGGTAATAAATCCCTAAGAGAATTAAACTGTTTGCAATGTCCAACCAAAGTCGCAACCAGACATGTTTGGTGTCTAAAGAAATGTAATTTCTTATGGTAAGAATAACAGGAATTCAGAATAAAATCTGAATTATTTAGCAAAAGTTATGCACGTTTTAAAAATTTCCCCTTTCCAGATTATGATAATGAACTAATCAGACAGAGGAAGGGGGGAGCAATCAATCAAGATTGCAAGCCCATTCGCTACCAAATAGCCAATCGGAGCATGCAGCGGGAAATTCAAATTATCTCTTTGTTTGAAAAAGTATAAAACCCCTGCTTTAGTCCCCAGCTCTACCCCCCCTATGCTTGCCCTCTAATCTGAGTCCCCAGCTCTAGCCCTCTAATCTAATTCCCCAGCTCTAGCCCTCTAATCTAATTCCCCAGCTCTACCCCAGACCTGCGTTAGCCCTCTAATCTCTGCCCCAGACCTGCGCTATCCCTGCTCGCTCAGACTCTAAGAAACTACAAGACAGCACCTGGAGCCCTCAGCTCTCAGTATTTATCCATCAAGGTTGGGGGCCCTGACACTCGGAGAAACACAAGGTAACAGAATGCTACAAGGTAACAGGCTAGGTAACAATACTCTTAAATATCTATTCAGGTATTGTGTGACCCCTTGTTGTGTCAGTATGTACTAGTATTTCTTTGGTTGTTTTAAACCTTAGTTCTCATTGTAATGCTTTTAATGTGACTTTAATTGTGTAACTGTTTTGTGTGATTTTCAAACTTATTTTGTTGCATGCTTAATAAATACCATCTTTCTAAGAAGAGATTCCCAGTATTGAGTCATTCGCTCATGTTGAACAAACACGATTTATGAACTTTGAACAGTCTGGAATGTGCTCTATTTTTGGCTTGTTGTAATGTGTAAATCCGCCATCGTTTTCAGAGAGCGATATTAAAAACGGGTTTGTACATTATAATAGGACACTGTTTATTGTAGAGGTCCCACCGAGATCTTGACAATCGAAGGTATCTCTTTATCCCCTACAATTTTTGGAGGTCCTTTAATTTATTGCTTTTAAGAATATATTAACTGCCTACAATAGTACCCACATGTATATTTGATATACTCACTCTGGCAGTCGCTGTAAGAGTCTTTTTCCTGCTGCTGTCACTGTCCAAAACCAGCAGAGCTAATTTAAAGCAAGCATGTGGGTTAGTCGCCCCGCGTGTGAGACAGCCTATCTAAGATTGATGGTCTCTGCTGGTAACTGGTTGACATACAGTACAGGAGTGTATCTCCTGCCTCACTGAAAGACCTAACCTGGCCTCAGGAAATCAATGAGGGTATGCTGATCACCTCTCCATGGACAAGTGCATGCCTTCCTTAACTTATGATGATGATTGCAGTCATTCTCAGTGTTTCTTCCTGTAATTAATATTGTGTGTGTGCATATATATTGTGGCAGGCTAGGGGTAGGAAAGGTGTAGTCCTTGAGGTTAGAGAGGGTACAGGACTACATTCCCCAGAATGCCTTGGGGTTTGGAATTTGAGCCAGGATGAGAAACCGCTGGTTCTAATGAAATGAGGGGCACCTGCCTGTGTTTAAGCAGGCAGGGATATAAGCAGGTCAAAATGTTTGTTGGTTGTGTAAAGGCTAAAGCGGTGACCGGCAAATGGCTTCGCTGTCCGGGTTATAGTCAAGAACTTGTAAAAGTTTCGTTAGCACTCCTTGGTGTTAGGCTTTTGATTTGTTTGTGTTTTTGTAATATAAATAAATGTACAGGCACCTCCCTGTTTGCAAGATATCCTGTATCTGGGTCAGGGGCAGACCAGCCTTGGCCAGGACGCTACGCCACTATATATATATATGGAAATAATAAATGATTTACAGCAAGACTAGGGGTGGGGATTGTATTGCCATTGTCTCCTCACTTGGACCCCTTACTTACTAAACACCCTGGTATCCCTGAACAGATCATCATCTCCTCTTTAAAAATATACTAAATACTTGAATGAGCGAGACATCTCGCAGGTAGAATGGGTTATGGTACCCCGAAACATTCTCCTTTTTTTAGGAAAGCAGCAAAGCTGGGGACGGGGAGTTCGTTGCCGGATAACTTCACTCACACTACTTGCTCACTAAGTATATTGGTATCCCTGAATAGAAAACCATGCTTTTACCTGAGTTCAAGAGGTGCTCTTCAGTTCTAGCTGCCTGATAAATGTAACATACTGTCGGCAACATCAAATGTGTTTTAGAAGTAAGAGCCGTCTAGTGATCTGCCACTTCAGATTTCTTTTTGTTTTGCTGGCGATACACTTGCTGCACTAGACCGTGCCGGCACTTACTGATATGAAGATTATGTGTATCAAAGAATGCATGAATTACTGATATTACAGGGATGGAAATAAGACTCTTATTGCATTGCAAAACACTGGGGTCCGCTGCAATCCTTATAGATGTGTCACACAGTAAAAGCACAGCAACGTGTAATAAAGCACAGTGAAAGCATGGTGAAGCATAGGCAAGCATTGCAAAGCACAAAGAGGTATGGTAAAGCATATTAAAAAAACATGGCAAACTCTGGTAATACATAGTATAACCGTCTTAAGAGAACTTGAACTATGTAAGTTTGTTGTTTGGTTCTAGTTAAGTAATAGGTGTTTTTACCTTTAAAAATCGAATTGCTTAGCATATGACACTGCCTCTGACCCCTGATTTGTGGGACATGATGGGATGCTACAGGATATTGTCCTCACCTCTCTCTCTGGTAAAGCATTGCTGATCTGATTCCCAAGTTAAGGCTCTCAGAATTGCATCGTGCTGAGCTCTTGATCACTGGACTCTTTCATCTAAAATGGATACAATTGCACCAGAAAGACAGGAGCTGAGAACGCAGTGCATTGTAATCCAGGTCTGACCCACTTTCCAGGCTCCGGAGTGGAGATCTATGTGGCTCCACAGCCGGGACAGCGTCGAGCTGCCTTTACAAACGAGCACCACAGCTGTACTGAACACTGTTTAAGTATTTTAAAAAAAACAACTTTCAAGGCTTCCTGGGGCTCTTTAAATAAAAAGAAACATGTTCCCACCTCATCTTTTTATGCTCCGCTTGTTTGAATCTGTTGAGATTCACAGCTGGTTTTTCACCATGAGCTACATCTCTGTGTTTGTGTGGCACAGTGGTGGAGAGGATTTCAGTGGAAGAAAATGACATTTTAAAGAACAAAAAGGTTTTCTTTTGGAAAAGGCATGAAACATTTTAAAGGTACACTACAGACACACACGCACATACAGTTTCTTCTTTAAGTGATTCAAAAGATATTTAGGTACACTATTGTTCAGATCACTTGAATACATCACCTGATATCTGGTACTACACTAGGTTGAAGAAAGACCTCAGTTTGCTTGCCTTAATTTCAGGAAGTTTGTTACTGTTTCATTTCCTCTGTAATTTCACCACTTTGGTTCTATGTTATATTGCAGTATTGGGTATTTTGTTTATGTCAGTGGTGCAGTGTTGCAGGGGGACAGGTTAATGGTTACACTCTGGTGTATCAGATGTACTTAGAAGACAGGCATGATTCGGAGAGTTCTGTCAAGGCACTTTAAACTTCTGGGGTGTGATGAAAACGATACAAAAGATCTCTAAGCAACCACGATGCCATCCAGAAACACGTTTGTTTCCTCCTTATAGGACTCCTTATAAAAGTCCCCTCGTAAAAGCTGATGTCTGAATATATTCTTTCAAAACTGAAAAGAATATTAAAAACCACTACTCCACACTGCTGCTCTGCCAGTATGCAGTACTGTAGTTAATAATGGATTGGCGCTGGCCTTGGCAGTTTGTTCAGAGAGCTTGTATAAAGTTTATTCGACAGCCTTTTGTCCAAAGTTTATGTCCCTTATTAAGAGGAGTGAGCACACTCAGGACTCAATCCGCATCGTCAAATAGGAATCATTTCTTTAAGACACCTGAACACCTGAAGACTATAATCGATTATTTTTTTTAATGTATTGATCAATTGAGTATGAAAAAAGTAAACCCGAAATACAGCAAGGTGACAGAACGCTACACATAACTTCCATTGCTTAAACATGGTGTTGTTATTGTAGTTTTTGTAGCAGTGGTGAATGCATTGGAAAAGCGTAGGGGGAAAACTGCTAAATTACTGTGCAAATTTACTGTGTTAAACTTTTATAAGAGAAAGTACTAGCAAGGTAGGTTTCTATAGGCTTGGAGTTAGGAATCAATCATAAAGCAGAAAGACAGCAGCTCAAACGTGGTGTGTGTGTGCGTGTGTGTGGGTGAGTGAGAGCGTGTGTGCGTGTGTGCATGTGATTGTGTGCGTGTGTGTGGGTGAGTGAGAGCGTGTGTGCGTGTGTGCGTGTGTGCGTGTGGGGGCAGGTAGTGCTATCAATGTGCAGACAAAATTTGAGAAAATGCCCTCACAAAGATAGTAACTCCTGAAAAAACAACGTTGTGGGGATGCCCCCACTTTGTAAAACACCTTTTAAAGAACTAAATATGCCTTAAAAAATAAAATTAAAAAAGTGCCAAAATATTTAGTTAGTTGTTGACTTTCACCCTGTGTGGAGTCTGTCTGGATTTTTATTTAATATTTTTTTAATATTAAATAAAAATATAGTGAGAGTCAATGAGAAGTCCCCACAAATCTAGGAATGCGAACGTGTGTGTGTGGTGCGTGCGTGCGTGAGTGTGTGTGTGTGCGTGTGTGCGTGTGCGTGTGCGTGTGCGTGTGTGCGTGTGCGCGTGTGCGTGTGTGCGTGTGTGCGTGTGTGTGTGTGTGTATGTGTGTGTGTGTGTGTGCGAGACTCATACTGAGGCACTGAAGGGAGTGTTTTTTCTCTCTTTAGCACCTCATTTCTTTCTTGTTTCAAAGAGTGCTGAGTTGCAGAGCTGAGACTGAGAGAACTCTAAATCTTTGAATATATATTATTTTTTCTGCAGGAGGTGTCTTCTTCAGAGCTTCAGGTTGGAATTTATCTTAATTATTTACACTTATTGACGCTGAAAAACATACAGGATGCACAAAACTGAAGTGAATGAGGTCCCCATTGGGAAATAAATAACAGGACAGTTAGGTGTGTCAAGCCTTCACTTTGATAGGTGTGTGTGTGGGGGGGGGCGGCGGGGTTGTGCACATGTGTGATTATGACTGTGACATTGCTTTTGAATCTTGTGCAGCAAGTTTTGCAGTTCCAAAACTATTAATTGTTAATGGAGACCAGTTCAAATTCTATAGACCTCCCGTCGGTTCAAGTGCACCAGACAGATTTAATGAAACAGGGATGCCAGCTTCTGTTTGTAACAATGGAGGAGTAACTGAGCGCCTATAACTACTGAGCTACTCAAACCCACTGCCTTCCACACTACAGCTCAGCGCTTTCTCTAACCACTGAGCTACTCAAACCCACTGCCTTCCACACTGCAGCCCAGCGCTTTCTCTAACCACTGAGCTACTCAAACCCACTGCCTTCCACACTGCAGCCCACTAACCACTGACCACTCAAACCCACTGCCTTCCACACTGCAGCCCAGCGCTTCTAACCACTCAACCACTGAGCACAAACCCACTGCTTCCACACAGCAGCCCAGCGCTTTCTCTAACCACTGAGCTACTCAAACCCACCCACAGCAGCCCCTTCCAACCACTGAGCTACTCAAACCCACTGCCTTCCACACAGCAGCCCAGCTTTTCAACCACTGAGCTACTCAAACCCACTTCCACACTGCACTGCGCTTTCTCAACCACTGAGCTACTCAAACCCACTGCCTTCCACACAGCAGCAAACCACTGAGCTTTCTAACCATCAAACCCACTGCCTTCCACACAGCAGCCCAGCGCTTTCTCTAACCACTGAGCTACTCAAACCCACTGCCTTCCACACAGCAGCCCAGCGCTTTCTCTAACCACTGAGCTACTCAAACCCACTGCCTTCCACACAGCAGCCCAGCGCTTTCTCTAACCACTGAGCTACTCAAACCCACTGCCTTCCACACAGCAGCCCAGCGCTTTCACTAACCACTGAGCTACTCAAACCCACTGCCTTCCACACAGCAGCCCAGCGCTTTCTCTAACCACTGAGCTACTCAAACCCACTGCCTTCCACACAGCAGCCCAGCGCTTTCCTTCTTTCTCTAACTTGAGCTGTGACTCTTTAACGAGACATCTGTCATCTGTCAAATACATCACTAGCGCCCCCCCCTCCCGCACCCTGACCCCTATCTGCCTGCAGTAGAATGATGTGCCTGCCAGCGTTTCTGCTATCGAGGCTGTGTGGTCCAGTGGTTAAAGAAAAGGGCTTGTAACCAGGAGGTCCCTGGTTCAAATCCCACCTCAGCCACTGACTCATTGTGTGACCCTGAGTAAGTCACTTGACCTCCTTGTGCTCCGTCTTTCAGGTGAGACGTAATTGTAAGTGACTCTGCAGCTGATGCATAGTTCACACACCCTAGTCTCTGTAAGTCGCCTTGGATAAAGGCGTCTGCTAAATAAACTAATAATAATAATAATGATGATTGTAAAGCTCACCAGTGCGTAGTATTGTTCATGTGTTACGACCTGAATAATGTGGAATAAAGCACACATCAGGCTATGCGGTTGCGTATCTGCAATTATTTTACCGAGTTCAGAATTGCAACGTCAAAGGATCCAAAGCTAAAACAAAAATGTTCATCATACAGAATATGTTCTTTTCCAAAATTACAAAATCAAATATTTGCATTTTTACCAGTTAGTCTCATAGCCACGAGGTGTGCATTATCAGTACATTTGAAGTGCCTTGAGGCCTTGCCGGTAACTTTAAAGTTTTCATTCATGTACAAAATCAATTTTATTACACAAAATATGACTTTTACAGAGTTCATTACCCTTCTATTGACTAGCACTCTTTCATTAGAACCCATTAATTAGGTTATTTACACATACCTGAATCATTTTTTGATTTATTAACTGTACTAGATCATTATCTGTAACCTGATTACAGAAACATACCAAAAATGGCATTGATTGGGTCCCAGAGGTTCTCCCCTGGTACAGGCATGACTGCATGGTGTGCAGGGTGAGTCCTAGTCAAGGGAGTGCAGGTTTGCATCCTGGCTGTGTGAAGTTGCTGTTTTTCGTTGGAGGGAGCATTGCATTGGTTCTGGTGCTCCTGTGGGTCAGGGAGGCAAAACTGGCAGGGACTATTTCTCCTCATCGCGATACAGCGGACTCTACCGGCCAGGCACCTAGTGAGCTCAGGCGGACACCTGCCGGGCTGGCCTTTGTTCTCTAGTGGCCGGTAGCTTGCTGGCATCTGCTCTCAAGTTCCTGGGTGTAGAAGAGGAAGCTGGCTTGTTCGTGGGATCGCAGGACGCCTGCTAAACCTTCACTTACCCTGAGGTGTTTGGGGAGAAAAAGAATTGGGTAGAAAATTGGGGTTAAAATAATGATAGAATTGATTTGAAAGAGCGACTGCTGGCTCGTAGTTTTCTACCTTGCATACAGACAGCGCTGAAACACCAGCCGACAGGAACTTGGCAGCTTCAGAGAGGAGCTGACTGATGTGACTGAGTGAAACGACTGCACTGAGCTTTTCTTAGCCAGAGTTTCTTGAACTTTTTAGGATTTTATGGATTTTAGTGCTCATGAGAGAGAGAGAGAGAGAGAGAGAGAGAGAGAGAGAGAGAGAGAGAGAGAGAGAGAGCGCTTCAATCCTGACCCAAACACCCCTTTCCTACCGATTATTGGAGCAGTTGAAGAGAGAGCTGCTTGGATTTGTGCCGATTGCTGATCTCCACAAAACTGTCTCTCAGCTTTTCTTAGCCTCTGTGGAGAACAAGCTCAAATCCAAGCAGCCGTTTCTTCTACCGCTTAATTGGAAACGGTGAATCAGCTCCACCTGCATGCTGTGGTAAGGAGGCTGTGTGGTCCAGTGGTTAAAGAAACGGGCTTGTAACCAGGAGGTCCCCGGTTCAAATCCCACCTCAGCCACTGACTCATTGTGTGACCCTGAGCAAGTCACTTAACCTCCTTGTGCTCCGTCTTTCAGGTGAGACGTAGTTGTAAGTGACTCTGCAGCTGATGCATAGTTCACACACCCTAGTCTCTGTAAGTCGCCTTGGATAAAGGCATCTGCTAAATAAACAAATAATAATAATAATATGGTGGAGATCTGAATATGAACAGTCAAACAGCCTGGTCATGTGCATTACCCTAATGTAATCTAAGTGTCTGTCCGGGGGCTAGGTATTCCACTTGTAGAGGTGCTGGTTCACTTGATATGGTCTGCACATGTGTGTGTACCTGACGAGACCTACATTAGCTTTGTGAAGGCTGTGTGCAACTATTCTGCAATGATCACGGGAAAGCAGAAGGCTCTCATTGCCTTCACAGTGAGAGCGGGTTGTCCTTGCTAGCAGGTTGTCCCTCAACGCTGCACTGACCAGCTGGTCCTGGAACCACTTTGCAGTTGTTGTGAGATGAGGTGTTATTTTTCTATTGGTTTTCTATTTGATTATTATTATTATTATTATTATTATTTATTTCTTAGCAGACGCCCTTATCCAGGGCGACTTACAATCGTAAACAAATACATTTCAAGTGTTACAGTACAAGTAATAATACAATAAGAGCAAGATAAATACAATGACTTTGTTTCAAGCAATTACAAGTGTGACAAAATACAATTCAATAATACAGCAGATAACAGTGACAGTGATAGTTACATCAGGATATGATTAAATACAAAATACTACAGATTAAACACTTGGCAGATTACAGTACTCTGAAGTACAGGATTAAGTGCAGTAAAATAGGGGGCAGATAAGAGCAAATAAAGCGCATTTAAGGAAGGGTGATAGTGTCCCAGGGGAAAAACAGAGGAGTTCTACAGGTGCTGTCTGAAGTGGTGAGTCTTAAGGAGGCGCCGGAATGTGGTCAGGGACTGGGCAGTCCTGACATCTGTAGGAAGGTCATTCCACCACTGCGGAGCGAGGGTGGAGAAGGAGCGGGCTCTGGAGGCAGGGGAGCGTAGAGGAGGTAGAGCCAGTCTTCTAGTGCAGGCGGAGCGGAGAGGTCGAGTGGGGGTGTAGGGAGAGATGAGGGTCTGGAGGTAGCTGGGTGCAGTCTGGTCAAGGCATCTGTAGGCTAGTACAAGAGTCTTGAACTGGATGCGAGCGGTGATTTGATATGTTGCTGTGCTTTGCCCTGTGTAAGTTCTTGAACTCAATGTAAAGGCAGTCTTGTGGAAAGTTTCTGATCAGGACACACATTCCTTATTCGGGTATGATATGGTGTCGCTGTCTTGTACTCTTCTGCACCAATGTCTGTGTCTTGTAATCTCTTGTAGTAATATATCGTATTAGCAGGGTGTGTGTGTGTGTCAAATGCATGGATTGTGAATCTGTTTATCTGACAAGTAGAAGGACCAAGAGAGGAAAGGTACAGGAGGATAGCAAGCTGTACTGGAGAACAGTTACAAAAAGAAAGAATTGTGGAAGAATGATGTCACCACAGGTTAGGTACAGACAGGCTTGTTCAGAGCTCTTTTGTTAGACCAGAGGAAGAAGAGAAGACTGCTGCACTCTGCGTCTCTCAAATTGGTAATTGCACCTTTTTCATATTGCTTGCTGTTCTGTAAGTCTATTAAAGTATTAGAACTGACTGACTAATTGTTGTATTGAGTGAAACATTCTGGCTTAACCCATTCAGTGCCATTGTCCTCATTTGAGGACAGGATGCTTTGTGTTGTTTTGTAGCATTTTTAACTGGCATCTTTTAATTATATCTTTAACTATCTTGTTATGATAACGTACTCAAATTTTGTTAACTGCAAAAGTCTTAATGTAATGTATCAAATTACATAAATACAGCTTGTTCTGATTTTCTTCAAAGAAAAAAAATAATTGGTACTTAATGGGCTAATCCACAAGATAAGTGTCACACCAGTGAACCAGTTAACACAGAAAACCATCTCTAAATGAAGGGAAGCTGAACAGGTCATGAAGTATGGAGCCTGCTTGCATGTGTAAATCCGACATGCTTCAGAGCCCCAGATACAGCACCATCAGCACTGGGCAGGACACACATCTTCTTCCACTCAGAGCCTGTGCTGGAGCACTGGCAGCTAATTCAATAGTTTCCTAGCCTGTGTGCGTTTTAGGTGCCTCCCAAATGACCTGGATCACAAACAAAACACGCTAACTCTTTGGCTACGGAAAGGTTGTTTTGCTCTGGTGATTAAAACTCTGAATCTTAACGAAGAGTGCGGGGACTGTTTTATTTGTCGTCGTGGAAACAGAGGAAGATGAAGCTGTTTGCCTGTAGCTGGGGAGAGTAGATTAGTACATTGTATAGTGCAGGGCTGTCAAGAGAAAGCATCTTCACGCTCACTCATTTATATATTTCAATTGAGCACAATTGAGTCTTGGTAGCGCAATGAAGAATGGGCCTGCCTCGCCCCAGGCACAGAGGCCTTAATGAAAAATCTAAATCCATGTGCTGCCAAATCAGGGGCAGAAACTTACCTACAGCTTGCAATTTTCTTTCTCTGAAGAATAAACACATTACACATTAGAAGTTTCACTACGCATATAGCTTTATTTATGATAGTTCAGGTGTATTAACCAGTGCAGACACATACAGACGGTATATTTTTTAACATAAACGTACTTAAAAAAACCTGTTTATTTTTTGTAACTTGAAATATATATAAGAGGATAGGTTCAAATGAAGATAAAAAAAAGCAAGGCCGTTTTTGTGTTGATGGACTGACAGACTGTGACAGAGAGCGAATGAATCTGAGTCAACAATCTCCCTCCTGACCTGTGAGGGCGCTGTGTAACAGGAACAGTGTGCCCCGGACTGGATGGTTTGACAGTTCATTCCAGGGTCAGTCGGAAGTCAGCCATCCAGGAAGGGGGCGGAGCCACAATACCACAAGTCATCGCCCTAATGCGGTGGGCGAGGTGTCAGTCATGGATTGGAGGATATGTGATTGGACTCGCTACCGAAGGGGGTGGGACTGAAGGTATATCAGGAGATGTGGCCAAGCAATCTGTTCCTTTGTTATGGTTACGGAAAGGACCTGTAAAGGACTGTGGCAAAGTGGTGAGTGAATACAGGTGAGTGCAGTGCAGAGCGGATACAAAACAGACAGACAATGATTTCCAGATGCAAGGGTGTTTATTGATTTAATTAACAATGTCCAGAGCCTTATGGCAAACACCTGCAAATAATAATGTTGGAGTGATACAGCGGCGTGTATCACTCGGTATTTGTAATTCCCCGGGTTTGACCCGTAACCAAAAGTCCAGTTTTACACACCAACACTAAACACAAAACACAAACACAGTTCTTAGTCATAGTGAATACGTGCCAGTGGTGCAATACAGTTCTCCGTGAAATGCAGGGGTGAAAGTGATGTCCGGGTTTATGCTGGCTTTCGCTACAGCTCCGGATCGTGCAACTGGTAGTCTATTAAAAAACAGACGACAGTTAACAAAACTCTAACAAACACAAGACAAAACTCACGGTTCACGAAACAGCACATAGACTCCTTGTAGGTTTTCAACACTAACCATTTACCAAGGAACAGATCACGTCCTCTATGACCCCTATTTATATCCTCGCTCATGACCCCTAGGTTAACGAGCACATCCGCTCCTCCAATCCTCAGATGCCACACCGTTTAACGTCTGGGTCATTGAGTTTGGATACCATAGCTGCGCCTCTTTCCTAAATGACCAACTTCCACCCTACGGAATAAATTGTCATACCATTTAGTTAAGGGTACTCTGTTCCCGTTACACCAAGCACCATTCGATCTCTGTCACAGGTACGTACTGTGATTTAAACCGTGAGTGTTTTTCCTATTGTTTTTGTCTGTCTATTAATAATTATATTTGTCATTGTTAGACGGCAAAACTATCCAGGAGCTTTCGTCAATCAGCCATCATCGCCCCCGGACTACACCGCACTACTGTTTCACTGTTACTGTATAATTCACCACTTACACAAGGAGCACTCACTGTTGGGATTCGTGACCGTGTCTGTGTATAGTGTGTGATATTATTATTTTAGGACTGAACCCCGTGGTTTTACTGACTTTACACATCGCTGTGTATTAGTCAGTATTATTATTTAAAATAATAAAGCTCAGTTTTTCACAATTGAACCGTTGTTGGGTTGTTGTTACTGAGCACTGCATCACCTCTGCACCTCAAACCACTTTGCCACACAGACCGATAGACAAGATCAGAGCAGTAGGGTTTCTGAGTCGCAGTGCCTTTAATTCCTAAAATAAATCACTGGGACAGTTTAAAATAATTCTTCACGCTTTACACATGATTCGGAGAAACTAAAAACGCATTTGACCACTTTCATATTTCCAATGTTTTACATACAGAACACATTTTCAATATAATATTCCTGCTACAAAAAGTGGGCAGTTTTGTCAGACAACAGACCCCCTCCCCGGCTGTCTGCACCACGCTGCTCTCATAATGAAGCACAGGCTGACAGCAGCTGCAGAAACCCAACTTCAATATCAATTCTGTCCTAAAACAGGAAACCTGTTTTAAAAGATCGTCTCTGTATTTTTATTATTGATTTCTGATGAAATGTAAGGATAAAAAAAACAAAGGTTAGACAAGGCACTTTGAGTATGTTCAAATTTACAATCAAACCAAACCATTCAAGTCCCAACCAGGTAAAAGTAGTATATTGTAGCTTTTCAATAAAGTTTCTTACATGGTCATTTTCTGTTTACACTTAATTATATTTATCTACTATATCTATATCTATATATATATATATATATATATATGCTTCATGTTACAAATAACTAGGGCTTCTGATTTTCGGTTTTAACCGATAATGCCGATAAAACCTGAAAAGTGATGAAATACAAAAAAAAATGAAATCGGTGGATAGCCAATAAACACCGGAAAACACCGGAAAAAACGTGGAAATGGTTAATACATGCACGTTGACTTTACCCTATTCCCATTGATAAATAAAACCTACTACAAAAATAATAATAAATACATTTCCCAGTGCTGCTGATTCTTGAAAATGGATTTCAATGTACTACCTGTTAACAGGTGCAGAAGTCTCATTGAAACAGAAAATTTGATGCAGGATGCCTTAAAGGTTTGTTTCAATGCATTTTCATTTGTTTTATTCCTGACTTGCATCTATCATAAACGCTCAAGCATTTTGGAAAGTAACCGAAAACACTAATTTCATACAGTATATCAAAAATGAAAGCCCTGAAAAAAAGGATTTACATAAAACTTGAAAATAGCTAAAAATAAGCACCGAAAAATACAATTAATAAAACCCAAAAAACAGAAGCCCTACAAATAATAAATGCCCATATGTTAAACATACTTATATATTTAAGTATATTGCATGCTTTATCATATAATTACACAGAGAACCGGACACCGCTGCCATTGTTTTCTGTGGAGGTTAGCTGTTCTGTTATTAACTTCTGAGAGATGGCACTAATTAATAGCACCTGCTCTATATAAATGCTTACTGATGAAATGCCTCACAGGGACACTGCAGCCTTGCAATGCCGCAGCGATTGTTTCAGATGAACAGAGAAATAAATAAACCAACTTTAAAATGAGTTTTAAAAGTAATAACGGAATTCCCTCGTTCAAATATCCCTTAATTAACAGTATCCCTTGTAGGCAACACAAAGTAGTCACATTGAGTGTTGCTGCTCCACACAGGCTTCTTGTAGGCGAACGTTTTAAAAAACAAACAAACATTAAAAACACAAAAAATTAAAATCTGACGCACTGCAGAAAGCCTTAC
Source organism: Huso huso (assembly GCA_036884735.1). Lineage (NCBI taxonomy): Eukaryota > Metazoa > Chordata > Actinopteri > Acipenseriformes > Acipenseridae > Huso > Huso huso. The sequence continues at coordinate 2,614,185 of CM072700.1, forward strand.
CAGGACTGACAAACTCTTTGGGTCTAACTCTGCTCTAATTTTGTTATTTGCCAGAGTTAAGAACATAAGAACATAAGAAAGTTTACAAACGAGAGGAGGCCATTCAGCCCATCTTGCTCGTTTGGTTGTTAGTAGCTTATTGATCCCAGAATCTCATCAAGCAGCTTCTTGAAGGATCCCAGGGTATCAGCTTCAACAACATTACTGGGGAGTTGGTTCCAGACCCTCACAATTCTCTGTGTAAAAAAGTGCCTCCTATTTTCTGTTCTGAATGCCCCTTTATCTAATCTCTATTTGTGACCCCTGGTCCTTGTTTCTTTTTTCAGGTTGAAAAAGTCCCCTGGGTCGACATTGTCTATACCTTTTAGGATTCTGAATGCTTGAATCAGATCGCCGCATAGTCTTCTTTGTGTAAATGCCCCTGTTCATTCTGCAAATATAGCCGTTCAGATGCTTTTATGACGCCTCGATATAAAATAAGAAACTGAAGACTAGAATGTCTTGGTGTTTTCCTCCCTGCAGTGATGATAAAGCTCAATTTTCTTCTATGTGTTGAGCTTCATAGCCGGAGTAAGATTTCACTGCTCTGAATGGCACGTCTAACTGGACTGTCCTCAAAATAGGAGGCAGCAGTTTGTAGCCAAAACAAAGGCTTTAAATATTTTTCTGTGAAGCAATGTTGATTTAGAATGACAGAATTACAGCTTGTGTTCTGATTTTCTTGAAAGAAAAATGAATTTGGTGCTTAATGGGTTAACTGCTGCTGCTTATAAACTCCCTCCTCTCTCTGAGTCTCACACTGCAGTGCTAAGAGCCGGCCAGGCGATGCGCGGCTTATGAGAAAAGTGACAGGCTGATACATGCGATAAGGGGGAGTTTGTCGATTTCGGTAGTTACAGTATGTTGCACATCGTTTCCATGCAGTCAAAGAGATTTCAATAAATAATAAAACTCTACAGCTCATAATAAGAGGATGATGCTGTCAGACGCCAGGGTTATGAGCAGACAGCAGCACACACTATTTTTTCTTTTTAAACTTTTCCCTTTTTGTTATTATTACCAATTCACTACGGGGATCACATACAGTACTCTCCACAAGGTCTGTGACGCTCCGAGTCCTGATACTGTCCTAACGATGTCCCAGTACTGCTGCCCAATGCTGTCCTACAGTGTCTAATATTGTCACATGCTGTCCCAGTGCTATGCTGTCTGATCTCCTACTGCCCTAAGCACCATTATGAACGTGATTTCAACGCCTCCTGTATGTGACAAGTTTGATCAGTGAGTCAACTCAGGAGAGAATCTCAGCACGCCATGTGGTTCTGCAGAAACTTTGCTTTTAACAGTTTTTTTTTTGGTCTTTATAAACTGTTTGCAGATTTTTTTTCTGTATACATTTCATTGTTAGAGACAGTACACTCTCTGTCTTGGCTTCCCATTGTTAATCACCTTGAGGGGTAGAAGGAGCAATTTGCCCAGAGACAAAGGAGAGTGAGATTGAGAGGAGAGAGAGACGTGGAGAGCAAAGCAGGAGGCTGTCACGCGCTTCATAACAATATTTATTTAGTTTTTTTGTACAGCTGCTGGTGTATTTAGAGGCTGAGAAAAGTAGGCAGGCATGAGAACATCCACACAGCTCTGCAAGAGCGAGAGAGAAAGAGAGAGAGAGGAAGAGAGAGAGAAAGAGAGAGAGAAAGAGGGAGCTCCTTAATCCTGACCTGATAGCACAAATGTGCATTAACATGCCTTGTTAGTCTTTACAATGCTGCCTTTATAACATAACTTGCAAAATGCATACCTGTGCATTACATGCTTTCACTGTGCTTATTACACTTTGGTATGGTTTTACTATGGGAAACTTTTATAAGGGTTAGTTTATCATGGTTTGTTTTTTAATATGCTAAACCTCTCTGTGCTTTGCCATGCTTCTTATGCTTTCACTGTGCTTTATCACACTTTGCTGTGTAACTTTTATAAGGGACCTGGCTGACTTTTATAATGGAGTGTTGTGCTGGTAGCTTGATTTGGATGAGGGATTGCACTGCTGGGGGCTGTTTAAGGACCACTGACCAACAAACTCATTTTGCTTATGCTCTGAGCAGCCAGATTGTTCAGAGCTGCGCAGTGGAATAATTACAATGCATGGTGTCTCAGAGGGATTTCTCAAACCTCTCTTTAGGGCGAGCCAGGCTATCCATCTTTCTCAGTTGGTGAGCACCAAATTCATCAGGAAAATGCAGAGGAAAAAAAAACTTAGTTTAAATAGATTATTGATCAGAAGGGAGGTGTCTCTTGCAGTATGAACGATGTTCAGAAGGGAGGTGCGTCTTGCAATATGAACGATGTTCAGAAGGGAGGTGTCTCTTGCAGAATGAGCGGTGTTCAGAAGGGAGGCGCCTCTTGCAGAATGAGCGATGTTCAGAAGGGAGGTGTCTCTTGCAGTATGAATGATGTTCAGAAAGGAGGTGCCTCTTGCAGAATGAGCGATGTTCAGAAGGGAGGTGCGTCTTGCAATATGAACGATGTTCAGAAGGGAGGTGCCTCTTGCAGAATGAGCGATGTTCAGAAGGGAGGCGCCTCTTGCAGAATGAGCGATGTTCAGAAGGGAGGTGTCTCTTGCAGTATGAATGATGTTCAGAAGGGAGGTGCCTCTTGCAGAATGAGCGATGTTCAGAAGGGAGGTGTCTCTTGCAGAATGAGCGATGTTCAGAAGGGAGGCGCCTCTTGCAGAATGAGCGATGTTCAGAAGGGAGGTGTCTCTTGCAGTATGAATGATGTTCAGAAAGGAGGTGCCTCTTGCAGAATGAGCGATGTTCAGAAGGGAGGTGCGTCTTGCAATATGAACGATGTTCAGAAGGGAGGTGCCTCTTGCAGAATGAGCGATGTTCAGAAGGGAGGCGCCTCTTGCAGAATGAGCGATGTTCAGAAGGGAGGTGTCTCTTGCAGTATGAATGATGTTCAGAAAGGAGGTGCCTCTTGCAGAATGAGCGATGTTCAGAAGGGAGGTGCGTCTTGCAATATGAGCGATGTTCAGAAGGGAGGTGCCTCTTGCAGAATGAGCGATGTTCAGAAGGGAGGCGCCTCTTGCAGAATGAGCGATGTTCAGAAGGGAGGTGTCTCTTGCAGTATGAACGATGTTCAGAAAGGAGGTGCCTCTTGCAGAATGAACGATGTTCAGAAGGGAGGTGCCTCTTGCAGAATGAGCGATGTTCAGAAAGGAGGTGCCTCTTGCAGAATGAGCGATGTTCAGAAGGGAGGCGCCTCTTGCAATATGAACGATGTTCAGAAGGGAGGTGCCTCTTGCAGAATGAGCGATGTTCAGAAGGGAGGCGCCTCTTGCAGAATGAACGATGTTCAGAAGGGAGGTGCCTCTTGCAGAATGAGCGATGTTCAGAAGGGAGGTGCCTCTTGCAGAATGAGCGATGTTCAGAAGGGAGGTGCCTCTTGCAGAATGAGCGATGTTCAGAAAGGAGGTGTCTCTTGCAGAATGAGAGATGTTCAGAAGGGAGGTGCCTCTTGCAGAATGAGCGATGTTCAGAAGGGAGGTGTCTCTTGCAGAATGAGCGATGTTCAGAAGGAGGTGCCTCTTGCAGAATGAGCGATGTTCAGAAGGGAGGTGCCTCTTGCAGAATGAGCGATGTTCAGAAGGGAGGTGCCTCTTGCAGAATGAGCGATGTTCAGAAGGGAGGTGTGTCTTGCAGAATGAGCGATGTTCAGAAGGGAGGTGCCTCTTGCAGAATGAGCGATGTTCAGAAGGGCAGAATGGAGCGATGTTCAGAAGGGAGGTGCCTCTTGCAGAATGAATGATGTTCAGAAGGGAGGTGCCTCTTGCAGAATGAGCGATGTTCAGAAGGGAGGGTGCCTCTTGCAGAATGAATGATGTTCAGAAGGGAGGTGCCTCTTGCAGAATGAATGATGTTCAGAAGGGAGGTGCCTCTTGCAGAATGAGCGATGTTCAGAAGGGAGGTGCCTCTTGCAAATGAACGATGTTCAGAAGGGAGGTGCCTCTTGCAGAATGAGCGATGTTCAGAAGGAGGTGCCTCTTGCAGAATGAGCGATGTTCAGAAGGGAGGTGCCTCTTGCAGAATGAAAATGATGTTCAGAAGGGAGGTGCCTCTTGCAGAATACAAAAGAGCTTATTTATCTTGCAGAATGAGCAAATGTTCAGAAGGGAGGTGCCTCTTGCAGAATGAGCGATGTTCAGAAGGGAGGTGCCTCTTGCAGAATGAGCGATGTTCAGAAGGGAGGTGCCTCTTGCAGAATGAATGATGTTCAGGAAGGAGGTGCCTCTTGCAGAATGAACGATGTTCAGAAGGGAGGTGCCTCTTGCAGAATGAGCGATGTTCAGAAAGGAGGTGCCTCTTGCAGAATGAGCGATGTTCAGAAAGGAGGTGCCTCTTGCACTATGAACGATGTTCAGAAGGAGGTGCCTCTTGCAGAATGAGCGATGTTCAGAAGGAGGTGCCTCTTGCAGAATGAGCGATGTTCAGAAGGGAGGTGCCTCTTGCAGAATGAACGATGTTCAGAAGGGAGGTGCCTCTTGCAGAATGAGCGATGTTCAGAAGGGAGGTGCCTCTTGCAGAAATGAGCGATGTTCAGAAGGGAGGTGCCTCTTGCAGAATGAGCGATGTTCAGAAGGGAGGTGCCTCTTGCAGAATGAGCGATGTTCAGAAGGGAGGTGCCTCTTGCAGAATGAATGATGTTCAGAAGGAGGTGCCTCTTGCAGAATGAGCGTGTTCAGAATTTTGCAGAAAATGAGCGATGTTCAGAAGGGGAGGTGCCTCTTGCAGAATGCTGTCCGATGTTCAGAAGGGAGGTGCCTCTTGCAGAATGAGCGATGTTCAGAAGGAGGTGCCTCTTTGCAGAATGAGCGATGTTCAGAAGGGACTGCCTCTTGCAGAATGAGCGATGTTCAGAAGGAGGTGCCTCTTGCAGAATGAGCGATGTTCAGAAGGGAGGTGCCTCTTGCAGAATGAGCGATGTTCAGAAGGGAGGTGCCTCTTGCAGAATGAGCGATGTTCAGAAGGGAGGTGCCTCTTGCAGAATGGCGATGTTCAGAAGGAGGTGCCTCTTGCAGAATACAATGATGTTCAAAAGGAGGTGCCTCTTGCAGAATGAGCGATGTTCAGAGGTCTGTGCCTCTTGCAGAAAGCGATGTTCAGAAGAGGTGCCTCTTGCAGAATGACGATGTTCAGAAGGGAGGTGCCTCTTGCAGAATGAGCGATGTTCAGAAGGGAGGTGCCTCTTGCAGAATGAGCGATGTTCAGAAGGAGGTGCCTCTTGCAGAATGAGCGATGTTCAGTTTTTTTGCCTCTTGCAGAATGAGCGATGTTCAGAAGGGAGGTGCCTCTTGCAGAATGAGCGATGTTCAGAAGGGAGGTGCCTCTTGCAGAATGAGCGATGTTCAGAAAGGAGGTGCCTCTTGCAGAATGAGCGATGTTCAGAAAAGGTGCCTCTTGCAGAATGAGCGATGTTCAGAAGGAGGTGCCTCTTGCAGAATGAGCGATGTTCAGAAAGGAGGTGCCTCTTGCAGAATGAGCGATGTTCAGAAGGAGTGCCTCTTGCAGAATGAAGCGATGTTCAGAACCTGATGGAGGTGCCTCTTGCAGAATGAGCGATGTTCAGAAGGGAGGTGCCTCTTGCAGAATGACGATGTTCAGAAAGGAGGTGCCTCTTGCAGAATTGATGTTCAGAAGGGAGGTAAACCTCTTGCAGAATGAGCGATGTTCAGAAGGGAGGTGCCTCTTGCAGAATGAGCGATGTTCAGAAGGAGATTGCCTCTTGCAGAATGGCGATGTTCAGAAGGAGGTGCCTCTTGCAGAATGAATGATGTTCAGAAGGGAGGTGCCTCTTGCAGAATGAATAGAGCGATGTTCAGAAGGGAGGTGCCTCTTGCAGAATGAGCGATGTTCAGAAGGAGGTGCCTCTTGCAGAATTACGATGTTCAGAAGGGAGGTGCCTCTTGCAGCCAGCGATGTTCAGAGGGGAGGTGTCTCTTGCAGAATGAATATGTTCAGAAAGGAAGGTGCCTCTTGCAGAATGAGCGATGTTCAGAAGGGAGGTGCCTCTTGCAGAATGAGCGATGTTCAGGGGAGGTGCCTCTTGCAGAATGAGCGATGTTCAGGGGAGGTGCCTCTTGCAGAATGAGCGATGTTCAGAAGGAGGTGCCTCTTGCAGAATGAGCGATGTTCAGAAGGGAGGTGCCTCTTGCAGAATGAGCGATGTTCAGAAAGGAGGTGCCTCTTGCAGAATGAGCGATGTTCAGAAGGGAGGTGCCTCTTGCAGAATGAGCGATGTTCAGAAGGGAGGTGCCTCTTGCAGAATGAGCGATGTTCAGAAGGGAGGTGTCTCTTGCAGAATGAGCGATGTTCAGAAGGGAGGTGTCTCTTGCAGTATGAATGATGTTCAGAAAGGAGGTGCCTCTTGCAGAATGAGCGATGTTCAGAAGGGAGGTGCCTCTTGCAGAATGAGCGATGTTCAGAAGGGAGGTGCCTCTTGCAGAATGAGCGATGTTCAGAAGGGAGGTGCCTCTTGCAGAATGAGCGATGTTCAGAAGGGAGGTGCCTCTTGCAGAATGAAGCGATGTTCAGAAGGGAGGTGCCTCTTGCAGAATGAGCGATGTTCAGAAGGGAGGTGTCTCTTGCAGAATGAGCGATGTTCAGAAGGGAGGTGCCTCTTGCAGAATGAGCGATGTTCAGAAGGGAGGTGCCTCTTGCAGAATGAGCGATGTTCAGAAGGGAGGTGCCTCTTGCAGAATGAGTTCGATGTTCAGAAGGAGGTGCCTCTTGCAGAATGAGCGATGTTCAGAAGGAGGTGCCTCTTGCAGAATGAGCGATGTTCAGAAAGGAGGTGCCTCTTGCAGAATGAGCGATGTTCAGAAGGAGGTGCCTCTTGCAGAATGAGCGATGTTCAGAAAGGAGGTGCCTCTTGCAGAATGAGCGATGTTCAGAAGGAGGTGCCTCTTGCAGAATGAGCGATGTTCAGAAGGGAGGTGCCTCTTGCAGAATGAGCGATGTTCAGAAGGAGGTGCCTCTTGCAGAATGAGCGATGTTCAGAAGGAGGTGCCTCTTGCAGAATGAGCGATGTTCAGAAGGGAGGTGCCTCTTGCAGAATGAGCGATGTTCAGAAGGGAGGTGCCTCTTGCAGAATGAGCGATGTTCAGAAGGGAGGTGCCTCTTGCAGAATGAGCGATGTTCAGAAGGGAGGTGCCTCTTGCAGAATGAGCGATGTTCAGAAAGGAGGTGTCTCTTGCAGAATGAGCGATGTTCAGAAGGGAGGTGCCTCTTGCAGAATGAGCGATGTTCAGAAGGGAGGTGCCTCTTGCAGAATGAGCGATGTTCAGAAGGGAGGCGCCTCTTGCAGAATGAGCGATGTTCAGAAGGGAGGTGTCTCTTGCAGTATGAACGATGTTCAGAAAGGAGGTGCCTCTTGCAGAATGAGCGATGTTCAGAAGGGAGGTGCCTCTTGCAGAATGAGCGATGTTCAGAAGGGAGGTGCCTCTTGCAGAATGAGCGATGTTCAGAAGGGAGGTGCCTCTTGCAGAATGAGCGATGTTCAGAAGGGAGGTGCCTCTTGCAGAATGAGCGATGTTCAGAAGGGAGGTGCCTCTTGCAGAATGAGCGATGTTCAGAAGGGAGGTGCCTCTGCAGAAGAATGAGCGATGTTCAGAAGGGAGGTGCCTCTTGCAGAATGAGCGATGTTCAGAAGGGAGGTGCCTCTTGCAGAATGAGCGATGTTCAGAAGGAGGTGCCTCTTGCAGAATGAGCGATATTCAGAAGGGAGGTGCCTCTTGCAGAATGAGCGATGTTCAGAAGGGAGGTGCCTCTTGCAGAATGAGCGATGTTCAGAAGGGAGGTGCCTCTTGCAGAATAAATGTTCAGAAGGAGGTGCCTCTTGCAGAATGAATAAAAAAGGGATGTTCAGAATGACAATGTTCAGAAGGATGCAAAATGAGCGATGTTCAGAAGGGAGGTGCCTCTTGCAGAATGAGCACATGTTCAGAAGCATTATCTTGCAGAATGAGCGATGTTCAGAAGGATGCCTTTGCAGAATGAGCGATGTTCAGAAGGGAGGTGCTCTCAATGCATAAATATACGATGTTCTAAGGAAATGCATTTTACAGAAAAGCGATGTTCGTGTTCACATTTTTTGTAATTGCTCTTATTTGAAGGACATTCTAATGCATTTATTAATTACAACGATGTCTTGAATGGATGGTGCCTCTTATAACCAAATGTATATTTGAAGCAAAGCTGCTCTTAAATATATAAATGCATGTTCAATCATAATTATTTTCATGTACAAATTACAAATGGAAAACATTTCTCATTGGGTAGACTTAATGTTCAGAATTGTGCTCTTGCATAACTTGTACTTCTGAACTGCTCCATACTTGCCTCTGTTCTAATACTGATAGCAATGTAATTAACTGTAATATCTTGTGCATTAATTTTAATCTTCAGCTAGGAGTGTTCCTTTTGCAGCCCCCTTATTTGAAAGGGAGGCCCATTGCAGAATGAAAGTTTGCTCTTAATGGAATGTTCTCTTATAGGTGCCTATTTAGAATAACGTTCTTAGAAAAAAAAAAAAAAATTAAAAAATTCAGAAGAAAAATTTCCTCTCTGTGAATGAATGTGAAGACTGAGGTTGTGCTTGCATAACTGAGACTGTAATCAGAAGGAGAACAACTTGCATAATGGTGATGTTCATTAAGGTTAATTGCCTCTTGCAGAATGGCGATGTTCAGAAAAAAATTATGCCTCTTGCAGAAGTGCAGTCTCAGCTGCACAACGTTGCTCCCTGCAAAAAAATCCAAAAAGAATAAAAAATAATGGAAAATTGCCTCTTCCAGACAGCACCATCTATGCTCTGAGGTGCCTCGAGCTTGGTGTTAATAATTGTGTAATTGATCACTGGGCAATGAAATGGCTGTCTCCCTTCAATTATCCTAATGCAGCTCCAGGGCTCTAGACCTGCAAACTCCAAACCTGACTGTTCTCAACCTCAGAATAACAGAATAATGGAAAGAAAAGACAAGAGCAACAGCACCATCAGCTTGGAGACAGTCCATTAACCTTAATGATGTGCCACAGTGCTCCTGTATCCATCCATCATGTAACAGGACCAGCGGTGGGTTTGGTCTGTCACTCAGCTGTGTGAATGTTCTGTTTCTGGTTACTTAACTGCTTCATTAATACTTAATTCACTTTTAATGACAATACCGATTTTTTTTATTTTTTTATCATTAAACGAAACCAGTCAACCCACTTACAATACAGAGGGGTCCCTATAATGACACACTAATAGCACAGTGCCTGAAAGGTTAGATACATGTGCATCTCACATTACAGCCAAATGCAAAATGTGTCCAGGAGGCTAGGAGTGGAAGATAAAAGTTGGTTCAAAATCAATGCCGTTTTGTTCACCTTGTATGCGACTGTGATGGACGGAATCTATATCTTTCTCTATATATATACATACTGTGCTTGGAATGGTACACAGTATCACCACTGCCATATTCCAAAGACTTGCCTACCCGCTCTTCTTATAGCCAGAAATGTTTTTGAAAGTTGCCGCTGCGTGCTTGAAAGCGCGGGGCTCCTTGGGAGTTGTATTTCCCAAGTGTTTATGATTCCATCTGTTTATTTTTTACTGTATATACTGTCGGACTACAATACCCAGAATGCATTCGACACTACGTAAGATCACCTGAGCCCCTGTGGAAGTTAATTGGAATGCAGCTCTGTTTGGTGAGTGCGCTCTAATTTTTAAGCTAAGTTTTAAGCTTGAGATACATATTGTAGGTAAAATGTTATAAAGTCATGCATAACATGGTTTGAGATACATATCTTTCAGAAATGCCTGCCACAAAATGACAATAAAGCCAAATCATAGAATGGTCAAGGGCAGATTCAAATAAAAATGATAACATAACTCAATAGTGGAGCAGCAGAAACTAAAACACAATGTCAGAATGACAGAGACGATTCAGAAATATAAACCCAGCTATTCAAGTCCTGTGTGGTGTTCCAATCTCCAGAAGCCAGTCAGGGCATTATTCAAATAAAAAGTTTTATTACATAACTTAATAGTGGAGCAGCAGAATTTTCATGCAAAACACAATGTCAGAATGACAAATATGTTTGTATTAAATATATAAATGCATATAAACAAAAATAAAAATATTTATTACAAATTACAAATGGTGTACCCTCTCCCAAAATTGGTTCAAAAGACGGAATGGGCCCAAAGATTCGCTTGTTTCTTGGAACAACTTTGAAATGCAGTAACAATTTTTTATTCTACTAACCTACAAATTATTTTTTGGATCTTGGAGATTTTATTAAAAAGGCTGTTCAAAATGTTTAAAATGCATCATGGTTTTTTTCAATTCTCCGAATTTGAAAATGTTAAATCCAGTTCATACCATGTCTTCAAATTAATGGAATGTATTCTTAGGAACCAAATATCATGGATATAATATTATATATATATATAAATATATATATATATATATATATATATGATGTTGGGTATATTTTTATTTCTCTGGAAAAAAATTCAAGAAATCGGCTTTGTTTGCAAAACTACAGATTGAATTGGCATTTTTACTGGGGTTAGGTATGTGTTTGGGAAAATGTAACACTTTTGTTTTATTCCATAATTTTAATGACCAACATGGAGCCCCCCAAATGGAAAAACCAAGGCCTAGAGGTCATTTAGAGCAATTTATTTGCAGAAAATGACAACTGGTCCAAAAAAAAAAAAAATCATCAAGTGTTGTCAATGGGTGAATAATGCAAAGAAAATCCAGGTTCATATTATAACCATTTAAACAAAGCTCTGAAAATTTACTCATGTTTTAACTTGAGCAAGAGTTCAGATAAATTTGTTCAAGAAATTTGTTTTGGAATAACTCTGACAATTTTCCCCAACCTGCAAATTGGTTTTTCAAATTTGACATGTCTCTCAACAGCCAGTCTTTCAACAGTTAATGGAACTCCTAAGTTCAAGAAATTTTGAAACACCTCTGAATACTAACAGCAGGAATTGATGGCTTGGAGACAGTTCATGAGCTGAACTGCCACAAAACAGGACCTTGGGAATGTCTTGTCATTCCATCTTTCACATTGATCACATTCCAGAGGTTTTCAATTGGGGTTCAGGTCTGGCATTGGGCTGGCCATGAAAGACTGGTGGGGTCTTGATCTGGTGGTTGAAAATCCATCCACCCTTGATTGACCTGGCTGTGTGGCATGGAGCATTGTTTCCTGCTGAAAAAACCAATCCTCAGAGTTGGGGAACATTGTGTTTTTTTTTTTTTTTGACCAGTTGCAGAAGGAAGCAAGTTTCTAAAGGACAACATTTTTATTTGGAATTTGGAGAAATGTTGTCAGTAGTCAGAAGAATGCCCGATCATTCCACCCAAACACATGAAGCCTATAAAGATAAATCACCAGATCCTCCACCACATTTCACAGTTAATTTTTTGCAGACACTGTATATTTGTTCAATGTCAGGTTTTTGATCTAACCATTAGACGACCAGGTATGTTTACCAAAGCTGAAAATTGACTATTCACAAAGCTCATGAGTTATTTAAGGAATATATATTTTTAATGGAGTGCAAGGATTTAATACTTTACAATGTGAGCGTTTACAGCATGTTGCATTTTTATACCTGTTTAAAACCATGATGTACTTTTTCAGATAGTTCTTCTATTGTTGTGTCTTCTCATATCATTCTTTACCAGGCATTGAAAAAGATTTCAAACAGAAACGACTGTCATTAAATATTAAATATATTACGTTTTTTGTAGCATTTCTAAATTTACCAGACTCACCAATTTAGTTGATTTAGCAAGTTGTGACTGCACACCCCGACCCTGTGTGCAGATGTATTATTTTGTATTTGTATTTGTTGTGTTATTATTTAAATGCACTGTTTTATGTATTTAAAACACGTTGTTTTATTGTCATCGTTTGACAGCCTGGTTAAAATGCCCCATCCAGATAAAATCGTGAGAATGCGCAGTCAACAGCGAGTGCTTATTGATAAATATGATAAAACTCGTGCCGAATGTGGTTGAGGAGTCACCACAAGCCATCGTGTCACACAAGTCTAGAAAAGTTAGATCTTTCAAAGTTTGATTTGGTAAAGCTTTATTTTGAGTGTTACAATTTTGTATTTAATTAATATGCAATTAACCATTTGCTAAAGTTTAGTTACATGTTAATAAACAGTCAATAGATATGTCATGCATGTGTGTGTCTCATTAGACTGCTACTGGAGCTCATATTTCATATGTATGTTGAGTGTGTTTTTGAGACTTGGTAGTTTCCTTCTCCAGTAAATAAATCGACATACAAAGACTGCTATGTAAAGACACTAATACCCTATTCACACGATCATCACAACGTGAAAATGTGTTGGCTTGTATTTAAATTATACGGCAATGCTGAGCTTTCTTTACATGAGCTGTTAAAGCTGTGTGAAACTTAAACGAGAACAGTACGAGATCCGCGGTGAATGTGTGAGGTTCTGAGTTCATTTCAATCGGAGATCCGATTCCTTTACGATTGGAATATAGCAAATTGTTCTTTTTAAGTTTCAGGGAAACAAAAAGACGCAACAGGACCTTTAAATCTCAATGCAGGGAGTGACATTTGAAAATGTGTTCAAGCACAGAGTGTCACTGCAGACGAGGGGGAGGGAACGAGAGCAGTGAACATTGGGGAAGAGAGAGAGGGGGATAGGGAAAGCAGGATAGAAAGAAGGAATGAAATAGATCATAGATATATTTATATATAGAGAGAGAGAGAGAGAGGGACAAGCACAGCAGAGTGCAGAAGAGTGAGAGTAAAGAAAGAAAATATATATAGAGAGAGAGGGAGAGAGAGAGAGTGAGAGAGAACCAAAGGGTTTGAATACAGACTGTTTACAAGATCTGTATCCAAGATGTAAATGCATGTGTCATTTTTATAAATTCACAGCTGGTGTGTTGTGGTGATTGAACAGAATCTACTGGCTGAAAGAATGAGCCACCGACTCCCCCCCCCCCCTCGACACTCTCCTCATTCAGATGGACAGGCTTCACAAATCACCAGGGAACACGATTCAGCAGCCATCTCTGCGCTGGAGCAGGTGCGCCACAATACAGGAGGATAAATCTACACCCAGACAGCAGGCTTCTTCACTTTCAGTAATCCCATCACAGCAATCCGAGAAACAATACCCTGAAAGTGATCCCATTAAAATCTCATTAGAAACCCCAGCTAGCAGAATCATTAGCAGACCCACAGCATGACCTGCAAGGGAGCGTCACAGTGCAGTGGAGCAGCTATTGCACAGTGCAGACAGTGGTCCTGATACTGCAGCTCACTGCATGGTGCCATGGTACTGCCATGGGTCACCGGCAGTGTGGATTGTGTGTTCATACCATGGGGTTACTGAAAGTGGTACCATTCTACCAATGGCAGTCTCACCCATTGCAGCTGCCCTTGTGCTACCATTGCCCCACAGTGCAGAGCCATTACCATTGTAGTGCCACTGTCTGTCGGTTTGCATTGCCATTGTAGTGCCACTGTCTGTCGGTTTGCATTGCCATTGCCGATAATGTGGGAAGGGCCTACTTAGCACACTGTGGTACCATTCTACCAATGGCAGCCTCATCCCATTGTAGCTGCTTTATACTTTATGCTGGCATTGACCCTTGGTATAATATATGACCCTTGCATTGCCTCTGTCTGTCTAACTGCCATGCCATTGAAGATCATTCAAGAACGAGCTCTCATCCAAACCATTTCAAAGTCAAGCTTCAGAAGTACTTCTCTAAATATTCCCAGTTGAAAACTGAAAAGATAAACAGATTGAGAATGCTTCTCTAAACAGACCTGACCCTTTGCAAGACCCTTTGAGACAAACCCTGACCTCTGGACAAAACACTGAGGAATTAAACTGCTGGCAGCGCTATAGACTGAGAGAGGAAACAGTCATCCCTGTCTATCTGTACTCTGAGGAGGAAGAGGGAGCTGTTCAGTCTCCATGCCTCAAGCCTGCCCTGGACTGGAGGGAGCCCCCTTTCTCTTAAGGAGTGAGGGAGGCAGCAGTTCAGTCTCCATGCCTCAAGCCTGCCCTGGACTGGAAGGAGCCCCCTTTCTCTTAAGGAGTGAGGGAGGCAGCAGTTCAGTCTCCATGCCTCAAGCCTGCCCTGGACTGGAAGGAGCCCCCTTTCTCTCGGGGGGTGAGGGAGGGAGCAGTTCAGTCTCCATGCCTCAAGCCTGCCCTGGACTGGAGGGAGCCCCCTTTCTCTGAGGGGTGAGGGAGGGAGCAGTTCAGTTTCCATGCCTCAAGCCTGCCCTGGACTGGAAGGAGCCCCCTTTCTGCCCTGGACTGGAGGGGGGGGTGAGGGAGGGAGCAGTTCAGTCTCCATGCCTCAAGCCTGCCCTGGACTGGAGGGAGCCCCCTTTCTCTGAGGGGTGAGGGAGGGAGCAGTTCAGTTCAGTCTCTCAAGCTTGCGAGTTGTTTTTGCCACCTCTAATCTGATCCTGTCAGCACTGTGGTTAATATGACAACATAATAACAGGGCTATTTGTGGCTCTAATTAGTTCAGAATAAATGCGGTTTTCATTTTCTGAAAAGAGACCTAAATCTAATTCATGCTCAGAGAGATTTAATTTACCTCACTGTAACAGGGTGGCTTTGTGGATGACGTCAGATGCAGGAAGCAGAGGAGTGCGGGGCAAAGCGGCGCGGCTGCACGTCTTTGATTAAATAAATACAAAAAATAAGCAAAACAATACTACTTTTAAACAGATACAAAACAAAACGACACGCGGGCCAAAACAAAACACTATGACAGATCAACTGTAAACGAATACCCTTCAGGACGGTGACAATCCTTACAGTTTATCTCTCTCCAGGCAGACACGTCTCGGTTCTTGTTTTTTTTTTAAATATATACCCATACGGAAAATAAATATATTTTTAATATATGGAATTATATATTTTTTTAAACCTGAAATGTATTTATAATATATTTTCTTAAACATGTCATGTTGCTTAAATATATTTATAATATACTATAAATGTATTTTGTAAATCAACATTCACATTTATACATTTTATTTTTCTAAATTATATTCAAAATACATTGTAAAATATGTTGTAAATAAATATATTCACATTAATATATTTAAAAGTGTCTGCAGTGTTTTCAAACAATATATTTATATACTGCATATAATGGGAGACTGGTCAGGCAGCACTAAATTTAAAACAAGAAGGCTTCATAAGTTTATCCATGTACAGCAGATAAAAACACAGACACTGTGATTTTAATTCAGTAAATAAGTTTATTCTTGACGGAACAAATACGGCCGTTAATCAATCTTTCTGCAGATACCGAAGTGTTACAGATACCTCATAAAAAATAACGACTAAGCCTAGTATTTAGAAGAGAAAAAAAAGAGAGGTCAATAACAATCAAGGACACAATAGGCTGTTCATATTTTAAGTCACCTTATATTTAAACTGTATGCCCACCAATATGAAAAAAAGAATGAAACTGTAAAAATGTATTTCCAGTTTATTAGTGTTTTTTTTTTTACGTTCATAGCTCTATTTTCAGTAACAATTCCATAGCTATTAATTAATTTTTAATTGAAGCAGCAGTTTTTTGTAACGTCTCATAGTTTCAGAAGAACAATGTTAGCAGGTCTACAGAGAAGCAGCCCAAACACCTGCTGTAATGCAAACAGCCTTTTAGCATATGTTGAAAGCTTTTCATTTTTGTACTTGAGTGTTTTATATACACTGAATTTTTACAAAATGTTGATATATTCCGTTATGTTTAAAGATAGTGGTTATTTTTAAGTGAAATTGCGGAATTCCATTTGTTTCTTATTTATTTGCTTCATATCTGTTTGGTGGAACACATGCAAAATATGGTGTGTGTCCAGGCACTTTACATGATGTAATATATTGTGAATACATTATATAATACATGTTTAGTAAATATATTGAATAATACATTTCTAAAAAGTACATGGACAATATAATTGATATATTGTTACTTGAAATTATATTTTAAATATATTTAAAATATGTTTAAGCAAATACATTGTAAATATATTTTCCGTATGATGAAAACGGGCCAATTTTGTAATATGTTAAATATATTTTATATAACGTTACATACATAATACATATATTTTTCCATATATTTTATCATTCCCAAAGACTATGAGTTTTATATGAATAATATGTTTACAAAAATATATTTAAAATATATATTTTTTTAGTATGGGTATATATATATATATATATTTAATTTAATGGTCACCAATTATTTTTATTGTTTTCTCCCCAATTTAGTAATGTCCAATTATTTTTAGGCTCAGCTCACCGCTACCACCCCTGCTCTGACTCAGGAGGGTGAAGACGAACACACGCTGTCCTCCGAAGCGTGTGCCATCAGCCGCCTGCTTCTTTATAAAATGTGGACTCACCGTGCAGCCACCCAGAGCTACAGCATCAGAGGACAGCGCAGCTCTGGGCAGCTTACAGGCAAGCCCGCAGGCGCCCGGCCAGGCTACAGGGGGCGCTGGTGCACGGTGAGCCGAGGACACCCTGGCCGACCTAACCCTCCCTCCCCCCGGGCGACGCTCGGCCAATTGAGCGCCGCCCCCTGGGAGCTCCCGTCCTCGGTCGGCAAAGGAATAGCCTGGACTTGAACTCGCGACGTCCAGACTATAGAACGCATCCTGCACTCCACGCGGAGCGCCTTACTGGATGCGCCACTCGGGAGCCCCAGGTTCTCCACTTCTTACACTCTCCACCCCCACTGGTAGAGCTGTTTTTTTATAGCCTGTGGCTAGGAGTCGATTTGATAATTAAGTGATTAACTCCTAGCCACATTCTACCCGAGTTTTAATTTAGTGACTGAGTTTGTGTGACTGTCAGCTACTAATAATTACTTAGCTGACAGCCACACATTCTCACGAAAGGTACAATCACGTATAATACAATATGCTAGTTAACGGGTTTCTGCCTGTCATACATAGAATACATAAATCATAACAGTAAAACAAATACAAAATAATATAGATAGCGCACATCATATAAAGGGGAGGGCACCCCATCACACTCACATACAATACTGCAATGAATGAGCTGGCTCCTAATCTACCAGGACAGCACTATAGTAAAACCTGTCTAATCCAGCCCCTCTATAAACCGGCATTCTCTATAATTCAGCATAACATTTGGGTCCAGACCAAATCCCTATTGAAATGTATGGAGTGCTCCCCTCTGCAATCCCTGTTGAAATGAATGGAGTGCTCCCCTCTGCAATCCCTATTGAAATGAATGGAGTGCTCCCCTCTGCAATCCCTATTGAAATGAATGGAGTGCTCCCCTCTGTAATCCCTATTGAAATGAATGGAGTGCTCCCCTCTGCAATCCCTATTGAAATGAATGGAGTGCTACACTCTGTAATCCCTATTGAAATGAATGGAGTGCTCCCCTCTGCAATCCCTATTGAAATGAATGGAGTGTTCCCCTCTGTAATCCCTATTGAAATGAATGGAGTGCTCCCCTCTGCAATACCTATTGAAATGAATGGAGTGCTCCCCTCTGCAATCCGGAACCTGTCTGTTCTGGAATCCAGCATGGCTAGTAAGTCTTGTCTGCATCAAATCAATGGGAATCCTACTGTGCAGTCTGGAAGAGTCATGTGACTTTTCTGTATAATCAGGTATGTTTTGTAAATACACCCTCGCCCAGCGGGTACGGTACAATCCTTGTTTACTTACAGGAGAAAGGAACATGAATGCGATCCTTGAATTCCAGAACATACCTGCGCTGTGCCTCTACTGTATTAGAGGGTTTATTACTGTATTACTGTATTGCAATAGAGGGTTTTTTAAGTGTATAAATAGTCTTGAATACATACCTTTATTTTTGCTGTATTAGATTTTGCAGTCCCTCCATAATCCAGCACATAGTATAATCCAGCACAATCTTCCGGTCCAAAGCGAAGCGGGATTAGACAGGTTTTACTGTATAATGTTTTGACAAGAGGTGTTCTTAGTACCACGTTCTCTATATTATACGATACTGTACTAGACTGTACTGTGCTGTGTATTGAATTTGGCAGTTCAGGGGTTAAGTCCGAACTCTGCTGTGTATTACCGATTATGCCTTAAACTCCTGAGAAAAAAACACACAGGGACACAAATTGCCAGGCTAATTAGTTAAGTGGTGTGACTCGAGTCCTGTGTGATTAAAGTCCTAATGAAGCTGCCTGTTTTTCTGGGGTTTCAAATCGACGCTGGGCTTTGAAACCCTGTGTGTTATTACAAGGCCACGGATATAACAGGAATATCATGGATATAGGAGCCTTACATCACAAGCCACTTACAGGTCACTATAAATCAATACTCCCGCCATCACACAGGCTGCACTGCGCTGTTAACCCCTTCACTGCTGCTGCCTGGTACTCAGAGAGCCAAATCATTCAATAGAGTGTAGGATAGAGAACTCAGTGCTGCACTGGGGATCTGAGAGACAGTTGATTCAATACAGTCTAGTATAGAGAACTCAGTGCTGTACTGGGGATCTGAGAGCCAGCTAATTCAATACAGTCTAGTATAGAGAACTCAGTGCTGTACTGGGGATCTGAGAGCCAGCTAATTCAATACAGTCTAGTATAGAGAACTCAGTGCTGTACTGGGGATCTGAGAGCCAGCTAATTCAATACAGTCTAGTATAGAGAACTCAGTGCTGTACTGGGGATCTGAGAGCCAGCTAATTCAATACAGTCTAGTATAGAGAACTCAGTGCTGTACTGGGGATCTGAGAGCCAGCTAATTCAATACAGTCTAGTATAGAGAACTCAGTGCTGTACTGGGGATCTGAGAGCCAGCTAAACAGTCTAGTATAGAGAACTCAGTGCTGTACTGGGGATCTGAGAGCCAGCTAATTCAATACAGTCTAGTATAGAGAACTCAGTGCTGTACTGGGGATCTGAGAGCCAGCTAATTCAATACAGTCTAGTATAGAGAACTCAGTGCTGTACTACATATCTGAGAAATAGTTAAAGAAACTTAACAATCCACTACAAACGTTTTGGGCTAGGAGGATTTTTCATCGTCTTCAAATGAGAGCTCAAGTTGAAGATCTGAAGACGTTGAAAAGGCTATTTGTCATTGAATTTCAGTTTCTTTTAGTATTTCTGAATTTAATACACCAATTTATAAAAGGAATAATTTTACTTGATCGGGTTAATAACTACTCTTTTATTTGATGATATTTTGTGGCAAAAGTGGGTTTAACCCTACTTTAAAAAATGCAATTAAGGGAGAGAAGAAACTAAAAGCATATTCAACATACAGTATGCATAAGATTTATGACAGAACGGGACCTGCACCCCCCTAGTCTCTCTGTATTGTCGCACACCTACGTCTTCTCTTACCAGCACATTCCAGTAGTGTGTGAATCAGAGATCTTGATTGCATTACGGTGGTTCTGTGTGCGCATTCACACAAGCCCACACTCCCAGGATATCAATATTTCAAATCATAGTGCTGCCGGAGGCCCTGGAAGACCGTTTGTTTGATTGCTGTTTCTCTTTTGGGTTTGGGGAATTATTGTTTTATTAGATTTTGCGAGAAGAAGAATACATTTCCAAAGTTGAGCAGAACAGCATATGCAAAACAGACTTGAAATCACTGTATGTGTGTTATTATTATTATTATTATTATTATTATTATTATTATTATTATTATTATTATTATTATTATTCTTTATATACAGAGGGAACAAAACAAACACAGAAGCCAGACAACTCCCATTAAAAGTCCATACCGCGGCTCTGAAAGAATTGAAAGTCCCACTGGCTCCAATTATAGTCCCAGTTTATTGCTCTGTGAAGAAACCCGAGCTGGAAGACCAATCAGCAGCCACAGAATTACCACCAATGGACCCCTATAAAAGTGTATCCTATTAACAGCACAGCCCAGTGTAATAAAGCACAGTGAAAGCATAGGTAAGCATTGTAAAGCACAAAGAGGTATGATAAAGCATAATAAAAAAAACAACAACGCATGGTAAACTAACCCTGTAGACATTCCCCATAGTAACAGCATAGCAATGTGTAATAAAGCACAGTGAAAGCATTGTAAAGCATAGATAAGCATTGTAAAGCACAGCGGTTTATGGCAAAGCATATTAAAAAACAAACCACAATACACTAACCCTTTTAAACGTTTCCCATAGTAACAGCATAGCAAGGTGTAATGAAGCAAAGTGAAAGCATGGTAAAGCTTACTGTGGGTAAGCATTGTAAAGCACAGAGAGGTACGGTCTGTATCACCAGCAGCGGCAGTGAGAAGGATGCTCCTAATACGTAAAAGTAAGAAAGCGGATTCAACTTTAAAAAGCTCTCCAATGAACAACAAAAAAGCAAGTTAGTTCAATCAGATAATCTGCTCGCCCACAGAACAGACGGTCTCAATATTGAGCAGCACGATTTTCACTCCTTGATAGAGACGCTCTGCCATTGCTAAGCAAGCAGGTCATATTAATAGCAAGAGTGGTAGGGCATAGCTTTGGTAGGGCATAGCTTTGGTAGGGCATAGCTTTGAAGCATGCAGGAGCCCACAGCACTCAGGTACTCTACTGCTGATGAACCCTGGGCTCGCCGCGCTGGCTGCAACGCGTGATGAGAATGCAGGACCTCTTTCACAGATTTGCTTTTTCACCAAAAGCTTCTGTACTTGAGAGTAACAAGCAACCTTATGGGCCTGTTTCACAGAGCCCAATTAGCACTGCTCGTGGGCTACCCCTTATAAAAATGTCTCATAGTAAAAGCATAGCAAAGGCCATAGAGCACAGTGAAAGCACTGAGAGGCATGGTAAAGCATATTAAAAACCTATGGTAGGACATAGTATGGCCATGGGAAAACATTTTTTAACAAGAGGAGGCCATTCAGCCCATCCATCCTCATCCGGTTCCTAGTAGCTGGTTGATCTCAAAACTTTGTCAAGCTGTTCTTAAAGGACCCATTACTGGTAAAGTACAGCCAAACATTTTGTCTCGTTACATTGATTAAAGCTGCAAAATTAAAAATGTACACGCACACACAAACACACACACACTCTGTCACACACACACACACTTCAAAACCACGAGCCGTTCGCAATCGTGAAGATTTTCAAAAGCTTTTTGCCCTGTGTGGGGGTGTAGCTCCCCAACACCTCAATCTGCTTGCAGTGCAAATATCCAGATCTATTTCGAGAAAACAGAAATCACGCATCATCACACATGAAAACCCTGTGGAGCACGCTGCCTCACCGAGGGTCAGTGCTCCTGCTGCAATCCCCAGACGATTCTCAAGAGCTGTTAACAACTGCAAAGCTGTACTTTATAAAAGTGTGCTGCGCTAACTCAGGCTACAAAACCACAGCACAGTACTTTGAATCAAGCCTCCCTTTATATCGCAGACAATGCACCGCTGTACTCTAGACTACTAATATAAAGACACTAATCCAGCCAATGTTAAATATATGCTCAGGGTTGTAATGTGCAGTGAAAGTAGGGAGATTTCACCTGAGCCCAGGAGCTGCTCTTCAGTTCTAGTTGCTGCCATAGACACATGTAACACAGGCTAGATCAGCCAAAGGGTCTTTATAGAAGTAAGATCCAGCGCCATCTAGTGATCACATACATTGGATCAAGTGTCCTTTTGTTTGCATAGCCAGCAATACACTAGCTGCACACTAGGTGGCGCTCAATAATATAAAGACAATTTGGGTGATCAAGCATACAGTATGTTAACCATGTCTCTGGATGGATTGTTAAGTGTTGCAATGCACAGCGAAAGCATGGGGAAGCAAATGAAAATTGATGGGACTTACTGGAGTTAGTCATTTGATAGAGATCAGTTCTATTGCGGTTATTAAGGTCTGTGAGAATCCAACAGCAACACCAAGAAGAAAGATTAAAGGAAACACCAGATTAAAGGAAACAGCAGAGACTTTCAACCACACTGTTGTTCCTACCGAAGACATATCATTAAGATTAATGGTTATGACTGAGAGGGAGTAAGGAACCAGGAGTTTGAGCTGAGGAGAGACTGGGAGGAAGGGAAGCAGTGTGGCTCTAGTGGTTAGAGCTGAGGAGAGACTGGGAGGGAGGGAAGCAGTTTGGCTCTAGTGGTTAGAGCCGAGGAGCGACTGGGAGGGAGGGAAGCAGTTTGGCTCTAGTGGTTAGAGCTGAGGAGCGACTGGGAGGGAGGGAAGCAGTGTGGCTCTAGTGGTTAAAGCTGAGGAGCGACTGGGAGGGAGGGAAGCAGTGTGGCTCTAGTGGTTAGAGCTGATGAGCGACTGGAAGGGAGGGAAGCAGTGTGGCTCTAGTGGTTAGAGTTGAGGCACTGGGATGGAAGCAGTGTTGCTCTATTATTATTATTATTTATTTCTTAGCAGACGCCCTTATCCAGGACGACTTACAATTGTTACAAGATATCACATTATACATTATTTCACATTATACAGATATCACATTATTTTTACATACAATTACCCATTAATACAGTTGGGTTTATACTGGAGCAATCTAGGTAAAGTACCTTGCTCAAGGGTACAGCAGCAGTGTCCCCCACCTGGGATTGAACCCACGACCCTCCGGTCAAGAGTCCAGAGCCCTAACCACTACTCCACACTGCTACAGAGGTACCTTGTTGCACCCTGGTTTTTCTCTTTTGTCCTTTTTAATAAAGCCAGTCCGTGAGAACGGATGCACTAATTGCCTGTTCTTCTCTGTGCTTATAATAACAAAACACTGGAAGAAACTCAAACTTCCACAGCAGGGATCTTTGGCAAGGTCTGGGAGAGGGACAGGGGGCGGGGGCACGGGAGCGGGACACTGGGGCAATGGCTCTCCGGCTGCCTCTGCAGTGTTTAGTTTAGCTTGGGGTCAATGAACTCAATCCACCCAAGCACTGCTACTTATCCAGGACCAGGCCAGCAGTGACCAGATGGGACCAGCAGCACACAGATCCAGAGCTGCTGAGTCACAATGTATCTGACAGAGTACAGCACGGTTACTGAGTCCTTCATCTTTAAAGAGGGGTTTGTTTTAGCATTCCCCCTTACTGCTTTACAGTGTTTGCAATCATATGCATTTGTATCATTTTATAGCTAAAGCTCCCTTTACCTGGCTTGGATCTTGCTTTGGAGCTTGTCTGCAGAACCATAAGTGCCGGTGTCACTGGAAATTGGTACACCGTACAAAACGCAGATATCGCCTATGCTGCGCATGCGCGAATTTGTGCATTTAAAGGGAATGTTCACGCACACCAGTTGGCATTTTATATCTGTGCACTTTAATTGTTGAACTGCCTGTATATCGGTAAGAGGCTGATGAGCGCCGTGTTTGTGTTAAAGGTGTTACTAGAAAATTGAAAAATATACCAAACTGTTTTAAGCTTAAACATTTTTGTCAGAATTTTTAATAAAAGCTATTTTTTTACGTGAAGAATATCTCGCTAATGTACACATCGTTTTAATAATAACGCGTTTATAATATGCCAAACCGTTAAATTCATTAATAAAATGGACTGTGTTTTTGTTATTATATTATTATCATTTAATCATAGTGGTCAACGTTACCTTACTACCGTGTTTACAAAGGCTGGTAAGGTGAAGTTACATTTCGAAACGCCGGGAACTGTGTATTATTTTGTGTTGTACAAATATTAAATGCGTTATTTTGTATGTGTGAATAGTCATAAGAACATAAGAAAGTTTACAAACGAGCGGAGGCCATTCGGCCCATCTTGCTCGTTTGGTTGTTAGTAGCTTATTGATCCCAGAATCTCATCAAGCAGCTTCTTGAAGGATCCCAGGGTGTCAGCTTCAACAACATTACTGGGGAGCTGGTTCCAGACCCTCACAATTCTCTGTATAAAAAAGTGCCTCCTATTTTCTGTTCTGAATGCCCCTTTATCTAATCTCCATTTGTGACCCCTGGTCCTTGCTTCTTTTTTCAGGTCTAAAAAGTCCCCTGGGTCAACATTGTCTATACCTTTTAGGATTTTGAATGCTTGAATCAGATCGCTACGTAGTCTTCTTTGTTCAAGACTGAATAGATTCAATTCTTTTAGCCTGTCTGCATACGACATGCCTTTTAAACCCAGGATAATTCTGGTTGCTCTTCTTTTCACTCTTTCTAGAGCAGCAATATCCTTTTTGTAACAAGGTGACCAGAACTGAACACAATATTCTAGATGAGGTCTTCCTAATGCATTGTAAAGTTTTAACATTACTTCCCTTGATTTAAATTCAACACTTCTCACAATATATCTGAGCATCTTGTTGGCCTTTTTTTATAGCTTCCCCACATTGTCTAGATGAAGACATTTCTGAGTCAACATAAACTCCTAGGTCTTTTTCATAGTTCCCTTCTTCAATTTCAGTATCTCCCTTGTGATAGTCATAATGCACATTTTTATTGCCTGCGTGCAGTACCTTACACTTTTCTCTATTAAATGTAATTTGCCATGTGTCTGCCCAGTTCTGAATGCTGTCTAGATCATTTTGAATGACCTTTGCTGCTGCAACAGTGTTTGCCACTCTTCCTATTTTTGTGTCATCTGCAAATTTAACAAGTTTGCTTACTATACCAGAATCTAAATCATTAATGTAGATTAGGAATAGCAGAGGACCTAATACTGATCCCTGTGGTACACCACTGGTTACCTTGCTCCATTTTGAGGTTTCTCCTCTAATCAGTACTTTCTGTTTTCTACATGTTAACCACTCCCTAATCCATGTGCATGCGTTTCCTTGAATCCCTACTGCATCTGGAAATCTAAATAAACCATGTCATATGCTGTGCAATTATCCATTGTCGATGTTGCATCCTCAAAAAAATCAAGCAGGTTAGTTAGACACGATCTCCCTTTCCTAAAACCATGCTGACTGTCTCCCAGGATACTGTTACCATATAGGTAATTTTCCATTTTGGATCTTATTATTATTATTATTATTATTATTATTATTATTTATTTCTTAGCAGGTGCCCTTATCCAGGGCGACTTACAATTGTTACAAGATATCACAGTATTTCACATTATACATTATTTCACATTATACAGATAACACATTATTTTTTAACATACAATTACCCATTAATATAGCTGGGTTTTTACTGGAGCAATCTAGGTAAAGTACCTTGCTCAAGGGTACAGCAGCATTATAGTTTCCATAAGTTTCCATATAATAGAAGTCAGGCTTATGCATTTAACATAAGATTTTTTTATTATGTGCAATTCTATTTATGTTAAAATGTGTTATCTTTTTATACACAAAAAATGTACAGGAATTTGTATGAGCGCTTCTTAGCTGAGTGGAATTATTTATTTATTAATGATTTTTGTTAATATATGTATTACACGTATTTCATGACAATCAAATCAGCTTATCGTTATCGTGGATTTAAAACAAACATGCACGCGAAAGAAATAAAATCACGTGTCATCTGCCGTGCTCCTCTCCCCTGCTGAATTATTATTGAGGGAACCTTTTAGTCCCGTCCCATACCGTCCCATACTTTTAGCTGTTCATGGTTGTGAATGAGAGGTAGATGAACCTACATATCTGTTTACATAATGATTAATTAATCTGTAAATATACATCTCTGTTATTTATTATTCATATTTATTCTTATATATATATATATATATATATATATATATATATATATATATATATATATATATAAATTACAAAGTTTTCAGTAGGCTACAATATATAACATTTGCACAATTTTATCAAAAATAATCTTTATATATGTAACAGGGTTGCTCACTTCAATTTAATTAGGCACGTTTTATTAACAATGGCTTGTAGTTGATTCACTGTTTGATTTGTCCCTTTTGGTTTAATGGTTTTGATTTTACACTATGTATAAATCACGCTTATTTTTGCACATTACTTTTGTTCCTATTATTGGATTAGCTACTACAACACTTCATGTTAGCTGCTTATGTATAGTTTACTTAGAGCTGTTGGGATCACAAGTTTTTAAAGATTGTGATCAATGTGAATTAAAGATTGCTAAATGACAAGCTTGGTTTCTTCTCACTCAAACAGGGATAGAATAAACGGAAGAACAGATACAAGTTGCCTACTAAATAGCAAAAATTAAATGCGTGATTAAAAGAGGGCATATAAACTTATACTCTAGTCTCTAGAGAGTTTAAACTAGATCGATCAGTTGGAAAGGGATGAGAAGCTTTCAGAAATAGTGATGGACTCCAGTGGGTCGAAACGCAAGATGTGGATTTATAATCCTGAATCTGAAGTCTTTAATTGTATTTGCAAAGACAGTCTTACTCCTAGCTCTTACTCATACCAAATACAAATAGCAGCAAGTTACGAACACTGTCAAATTTATCAGACGGGACTGAAGGTGTATGCTAGCTGGCAGGACTATAGGTGTGACGGGACCGGGCAGGATTATAGGTGTATCGGACGGTACCGGGCAGGATTATAGGTGTATCGGACGGTACCGGGCAGGATTATAGGTGTATCGGAGGGTACCGGGCAGGATTATAGGTGTATCGGACGGTATAACACGGGACTATAGGTGTATCAGACGGTATCACACGGGACTATAGGTGTATCGGACGGTATCACACGGGACTATAGGTGTATCGGACGGTATCACACGGGACTATAGGATTATCACGGGACTATAGGTGTATCGGACTATAGGTGTATCAGACGGTATCACACGGGACTATAGGTGTATCGGACGGTATCACACGGGACTATAGGTGTATCGGACGGTATCACACGGGACTATAGGTGTATCAGATGGTATCACACGGGACTATAGGTGTATCAGACGGTATCACACGGGACTATAGGTGTATCAGACGGTGTACCAGACGGGTTTTAGTCACACTGGTTATAGGGGGTGTCATCGCTTACAAACCATAGAAAATGCATTGCAAAGTTAATGCTGCATGTTGAAGCAGTGAGGTATGGTACAGCATATTAAAAACATGTTAAATGCACAAGATACCCTTTGAAAAACTGCTAATATGCTGCGGTACCGCTTACAGTTACAGTATTATAGGATCGACATTTTTTAAGCAAATAGTTGGCAAGGAGTGATTTCAGCCACACACACATATACATTATAACAAAAAAAAAATCATTTTTTAAATTATATATATTTATTTTTTTTGCTAAAAGCACGTCATTAAATACTCAAATACAGCCATTTGTTTAAGAATTAAAAAAAAACATGTTTGAATGGTGGGATCGATCTGAAGATACAACTAAATTAAACATGAATTTACTTTACACCTAGATAGATAAGATGACAAATGTCACACCGTTAAACAAACAAACCAAAAAAATCTTAGTTTTTGCATTTGAAAAATAACTAATGACGTTTTAGTCCTGTTAGTCTGTCGGTACAACCCGTGTCAAGAGACTGTTGCATGATCTTGGTTAGCGGTTTGTAAATAACTTCTTTCATTTCTTTGAGTACTATTGGGAGGATCTCATCCGGCCCAGGGGATTTGTTTATTTTAAGAGCTCCTACTCCCTTTAACACTTCTGTCTCTGTTATGCTAAAGATATTTAAAATTGGATAGGAACAGGTCGACATGTGGGGCATGTTGTCCGTGTCCTCCTTTGTAAAAACCTGTGAAAAGTAATCATTTAATATATTTGCTATTTTTTTTTCTTCATCTATGATTTTGCCATTTGTATCTCTTAGACATTTAACCTCCTCTTTGAATGTTCTCATATGTTATAATATTGGAAAAACATTTTGGAATTGGTTTTAACCCTCTTAGCAATATTGATTTCTATCTCTCTCTTGGTCTTTCTAACTTCCTTTTTGACTTGTGTTTGCAGTTCCAAGTACTCTTTCTGTGTACTTTGTTTTTGGTCCCTTTTAAACGCTCTGTAAAGTGCCTTTTTTCACTGAATATTTTTTTTAATTGATCTATTAAACCATTTTGGCCATTTTGTTTTAAATTTAGATTTGTCTACTTTTGGGATGTAATTGTTTTGCGCATCTAGTACTACATGGCTCTCTGACCTCTGTTTTAGTTATTCTGTCTTCATTATTTGAAAAGACTAAATCAAGGCATGCCTCCCCTCTAGTCGGTGCCTTGACAAATTGCGTTAGGAAGCAGTCATTTGTCATTTCCACCATTTCCAGGTTCTCCCATTTTATACAGGGGAAGTTGAAATCCCCCATTAGTATGGCTTCTCCTTTTCTACACGCATTTCGAATGTCATTGTATAACAGATTATTTTGCTCAGCGTCTGAATTTGGCGGTCTATAGCATGCTCCTATTATTATGCCCTTTGAATTTTTGTCCATTATTCTGACCCATATTGATTCTGCATTGTTTTCTTTGTCCTGATTTAACACCTGGGCTTCAAGACTATTTGTTATGTATAGCGCTACCCCTCCACCTCTTCTGTCCTGCCTGTCTTTCCTATACAGTGTGTACCCACTAATATTATATTCGTCTCCATCACTCTCAGACAACCAAGTTTCTGTAACACCTATCACATCGTAGTTACTTGTTAGTGCAGTAGCTTCAAGTTCTAACATTTTGTTTCTGAGACTTCTAGCATTAAGATAAATACATTTAATAGTTGTCTTACCTGAGTTGTTGCCCTTGTTTTGATGTGGTCTCCCTTCTGTTTTTTTGTTTTCTCCCCCCTTCCTTTCTAGTCTTATTCTGATAATAAGACTTCTCCAGTTGTGTAGTCGAGAGTAAACATGGCTAAACAGAGTTTATCTGCTTCTCATTTGGGGAATATGGAGTTTACCCGCTTCTCTGTCAAGGAATAGTGTTTACTCACTCCTACTGATAAGCAAGTCCTGGCTATGCAAGGGTTAAGGAAAGACCCATTCCAATGTATTATGAAGGGCAGAATCTCTTTTAATTCTCTCTCTCTCTCTCTCTCTCTCTCTCTCTCTCTCTATATATATATATATTACAGGTCAGTTCGGACTAATGGGTTCCACTTTTGTTTGATGATAATTTTCAGGGACCGATTGTTCTGGTGTAGTGCTGCACGATCTTACAGGAGTCGTTGAGTTTCTCCATGGAAAAAACAGCTCAATCACTAAAAACAGCTCAATCACTGACACAAGGCAAAGTACTGCTGTTAACCGCAGCACAGAGCAGAGAGAAAGAACAGAGGCAGGAGGAAAACAACACGGGCGTAAACACACACATACACGTACACACACACACAAATACACACATACACAGACACACAAATACACACATACACATACACACAGGAAAGTCTAGCTATCATTATGCAGGCCTTGCATTGACTCTCATTGGGGCACAATTCTCATTCTGAGCTGCATGCCGTCACGCTTCACCACTGCAGTGAAGTCGGGGCTAAACAAATTATTTCTGCATCAGAAGTTTTCTCTTAAGTCTGGCAAACTGATAAAAAGTATTGAGGCAGGTGTTTTTCAGTAGCTGCTATTTGTGTGGTATGGGTGGCGAGATCCCTTATAAAAGTTTACCACTGTATTTTTGCAGTTTTCCTCCATGCTTTTCCTGTGGTTATGCTACACATTTACCACAGTTTACCATGGTTTGCCATGTTTTTTAATATGCTTGACCACAGCTTGTTATAATTTACAATGCTTTGATATGCTTTAGCATGCTTTCACTGTACTTTATTACACTTTGCTGTGCTTTTACTATGGGAAACTTTTGACAAGAGATGTGCACATGCTTTACCTGAGTTAACTTAGTGGAATCCCAATCGAAAGCCTGCTAATTCACGCTGCCAGGACCAGCTCCCCTGACTGCCTGACTCACCCTGCACACCTAACAGTGGTGCCTTTACCAGATGAGCTCATCAGGGGACTGTGGCAAAGTGGTGAGTGAATACAGGTGAGTGCAGAGCGGATACAAAACAGACAGACAATGATTTCCAGGTGCAAGGGTGTTTATTGATTTAATTAATAATGTCCAGAGCCTTATGGCAAACACCTGTAAATAATAATGATGGAGTGATACAGCGGCGTGTATCACTCGGTATTTGTAATTCCCCGGGTTTGACCCGTAACC
Source organism: Huso huso (assembly GCA_036884735.1). Lineage (NCBI taxonomy): Eukaryota > Metazoa > Chordata > Actinopteri > Acipenseriformes > Acipenseridae > Huso > Huso huso. Next base: position 2,644,325 of record CM072700.1, read on the forward strand.
AAAAGTCCAGTTTTACACACCAACACTAAACACAAAACACAAACACAGTTCTTAGTGATATTGAATACGTGCAAGTGGTGTAATACAGTTCTCTGTGAAATGCAGGGGTGAAAGTGATGTCCGGGTTTATGCTAGCTTTCGCTACAGCTCCAGATCGTGCAACTGGTAGTCTATTAAAAAACAGATGACAGTTAACAAAACACTAACAAACACAAGACAAAACTCACAGTTCACGAAACAGCACACAGACTCCTTGTAGGTTTTCAACACTAACCATTTACCAAGGAACAGATCACGTCCGCTATGACCCCTATTTATATCCTCGCTCATGACCCCTAGGTTAACGAGCGCATCCGCTCCTCCAATCCTCAGATACCACACCGTTTACCGTCTGCAAAGGACAAATCATAAAAAAAAATCTTCCACTTAATACTTGAAATCTCCAATATGTTTTGGGATTGCATTAAATTTAGAGAACGTATTTACAGTAGAAACAGCCCTCCCGGACGCTGACTCCTCGTTTTATTCACACCAGCTTAACGAGTCCTCTTATCTCCCCCGTTCAAGAGGAGCTAATTAAGCATGCAGCAGGTGTTAACGACATGTTAGATCTGCACCCAGCCAACTCTAATTGAAACCATTACAGCTCTCATGCTAATTAATATAATTACAGCCCCAAAAATGTGTTGGGAAGCCCTCAGCTGGAGGCTGAAACACAGGCGCAGTTTAATATATTTCATTCGTTTGATTTGTAATTTCCTTTTGGCTAATTAGCTTTCCGTGGCTGTGAATGATAATCGGGGGATCGTCAGCGGTAGGGACATGATGAAGCCAAAGCTCTTTTAAGCGCCGCCCAGGCTTTGCAGATAGGGGGCGCTCTAAACAGCCATTGAACTAGCACAGCGGGCAGTCTTTTTGAAGCCTCAAGCCATCACACTGACTGAAACTAGAGGTTTTGGCTGCCGACAGGCTAGGAGAAGGAGTTTAACTGAACAAGCTTTCCTTTGTTTGCTCAGAACGACAAAGGCATTAGCGTTTGTCTAATTGACTTATTTTGATCAGCCTAAATCTTGATAAGCCAGAGCTGGATCTTTTTCAGAGCATTTTACAGAATCACCCTGGATTGCATCCACCACCTCTCCATGGTTATCTCAGAGTCCACTTGTGCTGTAAAATGCTCTTAAAAAGTCATCCTTAGGTTTACCAAGGTATAGGCTGATCAAATCAATCCCAAAACATTTAGTGTATAAGAAAGCATGCTTTTTATTAACAGGAAATGTAAACGTTTGCTCCTGGACTTCACAAGGAAGTCAATTTTGATCTTTATATCTGAGTTGCCTATTGTACCTCTCTCTCCCCTATAGATGTTATCCACTGTAATGTTGCAGCTCTCCCATGCTTTTGCTATGCTAGGTATTTACCGTACCTCTCTGTGCTTTACAATGCTTAACTCTGATTCACCATGCTTTCACTGTGCTTTATTACACTTTGCTCTGCTTTTACTATTATTAATTTCTTAGCAGATGCCCTTATCCAGGGCAAGATATCACATTATTTTTACATACAATTACATTATATTTTTACATTATTTTTACATACAATTACCCATTTATACAGTTGGGTTTTTTACTGGAGCAATCTAGGTAAAGTACCTTGCTCAAGGGTACAGCAGCAGTGTCCCCCACCTGGGATTGAACCCACGACCCTCCGGTCAAGAGTCCAGAGCCCTAACCACTACTCCACACTGCTGCCCCGTATTATGGGGAACTTTTATAAATGTCGTCCTGGATATTAAAAATACTGATGTTGAAAACTGCAGACCTTTTTTTTTGTATTTTGCAGCAAAGGGTTTTAATAATTGATCCAAAATACAATATTTGCAAATGAAAGACAGGGTTACTCTGAACTGCTTTATGAAAATTATGGAAAACCTGAATCAATTATTTAACTAGAGAGTGACATCTGATATTGTACATCCTCAATATATATCATTTAATATTAATAACAGATTAGTGTGACACCGCATATACAAAATTATTTCTGATTAAAGGACAATTCAGATGCGTGCGTTTGAATGCCTGTGTGTAATTTGCAAAATGTTTCAATTACCAGTCATTTATTATCAACTAACTTTTCTGTCTTAATCCAATTTTTTGTTAGCACTTTGTGCAAAAATCAATCAGGTCAAGTGCATTATCCATAGCGAGTCTGCTATTCTGCTGCCAGCACTTAAAAGAAGCAGTGAAATAAGTTCTTGGAATTTCTTAGCTCTGGATTTGAAGCGTGTGTCAAACCAAAATGCATTCAAAGACGGGTTGCCATTAATCTGAAAGCAGATGGCGGTTTCCTCTCACAGAATAGCTCTCAATCTAATTACACATAGGAAACTGAACACAACTTTGAAGACAATTTTTCCTTCATGTAAATCTATTTGGCGGATTGGCAATTTTGAGCTCAGAAGGTTGGCAATTTGTATTGTTTTTCATTATGGTAAACAGATGCTAATTTATGCTTTTCTCGAGTGTTGTACATATTACATTCTATATTTCTGCCCCCCTGCATTCGGCCTCCTTGTGTTATTGAATAAAAATAAATACCAGTAAAAAAGAACAAAGACAAAAAGCATGTGGTGCAACGGGTTAATGTTAATGCACTCGACCAGCCTTTCATCTTCCTCTGGAGGCCTGGGTTCCAATCTGGGGGGCTAGGTGGCGCTAGTGGGTTAATGTTAATGCACTAGACCAGCCTTTCATCTTCCTCTGGAGGCCTGGGTACCAATCTGGGGGGCTAGTACAGTATATTATAATAAACAGTGCAGACTGCAGTAGGGTCAGAGTTAAAAAAAAAATTCCAGCGTAGAATAAGTGCGTCTTAAGGGTAGTTTTAAATTTGCCTACTGTTGTGGATTCTCTAATGAAAGTTAAAAGCACCTTGTGATGGCTTGCCATGAAAGGCACTTTTTAAATAAAATTTGATTTGATTTGATTTGATTTGATAGTGAGTTCCAAAGAAAAGGAGCAACACAGTTAAAAAAAAAACTACGCAATAAAATAGCGGAACACAGTATATTTTGGAAGCATGCATTTTAACAGTCCAGAGTTAGAGGATCTAAGTTGCCTCCCTTTTTAAATAAAATTTGATTTGATTTGGGATGTTAAGGGCATTTTAACAAGAAGGTCCATTATATAACTAGGACCCTGACCGTGCAAAGCCTTGTAGGTCAACAGCAATATTTTAAAGGAAACACGGGACTGGAAAGGAAGCCAATGCAAACGCTTGTTGACCTGAGTAATGTGTTCTGTCCCCTTGGTAAAGGTAAGAACCCTTGCTGCTGCATTTTGCACCATCAGCAATCGATGCAAAGAGCGAGCAGGAAGATTAACAAAAAGAGCATTACAATAATCCAACTGAGACGTAACACATGCATGAACAAGAATCTCAGCATCCCTAGGGGGCAGAGAACGACACACTCTGGTAATTTTCTAGGAAATACATTTTACCTCAGGGGAGGTGGGGATTCAAATCTACAGTAACCAAAAAGTGATCAGAAATTGCAACATCAGTGACAGTTGAATTAGTCAAATGTAAACCCTGAGAAATCAGAAGGTCCCCCCCACCCCAGCCACTGACACGCGGTTTCTCCATAAAGGAGTACCCCTGTGGAGCAGCTAACTGAATTGGATGTAAATCATAGCGGTAATGCCAAGTTTCAGTAAGACATAGTATATCAAGTGAATTATCAATAATCAAGTCTACGATCATAAGAGCTTTAGTAGCAAGTGAACGCATATTAAATAAAGCTACTTTAAGTGGAGGACTCTTTTGTACAGGTGGAAGTAAAGCTCCCATCGCCATAGAAGCTGACCCAGGAATTAGAGTTAAGAATCTTTTCTTACAGGCTTTTTCTAACGAGCATCGAAATGTCTGGGGGATCTCAGCTCACACCCAAGACTGCAGGTAGCAGCACTAGACCAGCCTTTCATCTTCCTCTGGAGGCCTGGGTTCCAATCTGGAGGCTAGGTGGTTCTGGTGTTAATGTTAATTATTATTATTATTATTATTTATTTCTTAGCAGACGCCCTTATCCAGGGCGACTTACAATTGTTACAAGATATCACATTATTTTTACATACAGTTACCCATTTATACAGTTGGGTTTTTTTACTGGAGCAATCTAGGTAAAGTACCTTGCTCAAGGGTACAGCAGCAGTGTCACCCACCAGGGATTGAACCCACAACCCTCCGGTCAAGAGTCCAGAGCCCTAACCACTACTCCACACTGCTGCCCCAGTTTCCTTTCACTTTCCTCTGGAGGCCTGGGTTCCAATCTGGAGGCTAGGTGGTGCAGTGGGTTAATCCATATTGAAGCCCTTCTTTAATATTGCTTAGCTATTATCAAGCAGTATAATGTGTGTGAAACAAAACATATTTCCTTTTTAAAATTGGTGTCTAAAAACTGAAGAAAATGTTCAGGGTGATTTATTTGCTAAGAGTGTGAAAAATGGAAACCACTTTCACCTGATTTACTTACATACGGTATACACTATTGATCTACTTGCCATTGAGCTGCTATCACACAGACCTGCTCTCCATTGAGCTGCTATCACACAGAGCTGCTCTCCAATGAGCTGCTATCACACAGAGCTGCTCTCCATTGAGCTGCTATCACACAGAGCTGCTCTCCATTGATCTGCTATCATCCATTGAGCTGCTATCACACAGAGCTGCTCTCCATTGAGCTGCTATCACACATAGCTGCTCTCCATTGATCTGCTATCACACAGAGCTGCTCTCCATTGAGCTGCTATCACACAGAGCTGCTCTCCATTGAGCTGCTATCACACAGAGCTGCTCTCCATTGAGCTGCTATCACACAGAGCTGCTCTCCATTGAGCTGCTATCACACAGAGCTGCTCTCCATTGAGATGCTATCACAGAGCTGCTCTCCATTGATCTGCTATCTATCAACACAGAGCTGCTCTCCATTGATCTGCTATCTCCATTGATTGCTGCTCTCCATTGAGCTGCTATCACACAGAGCTGCTCTCCATTGATCTGCTATCACATTGAGCTGCTATCTCCATTGAGCTGCTATCACACAGAGCTGCTCTCCATTGATCTGCTCATCCATTGAGCTGCTATCATCCATTGAGCTGCTATCACACAGAGCTGCTCTCCATTGATCTGCTATAATCCATTGAGCTGCTATCATCCATTGAGCTGCTATCACACAGAGCTGCTCTCCATTGAGCTGCTATCACACAGAGCTGCTCTCCATTGATCTGCTATCACACAGAGCTGCTCTCCATTGAGCTGCTATCACACAGAGCTGCTCTCCATTGATCTGCTATCACACAGAGCTCCATTGAGCTGCTATCACACAGAGCTGCTCTCCATTGAGCTGCTATCACACAGAGCTGCTCTTGAGCTGAGCTGCTCTCCATTGATCTGCTATCACACAGAGCTGCTCTCCAATGAGCTGCTATCACACAGAGCTGCTCTCCATTGAGCTGCTATCACACAGAGCTGCTCTCCAATGAGCTGCTATCACACAGAGCTGCTCTCCATTCAGCTGCTATCACACAGAGCTCCTCTCCATTGAGCTGCAATCACACAGAGCTGCTCTCCATTGAGCTGCTATCACACAGAGCTGCTCTCCAATGAGCTGCTATCACACAGAGCTCCTCTCCATTCAGCTGCTATCACACAGAGCTGCTATCCTCCATTGAGCTGCTATCACACAGAGCTGCTCTCCATTGAGCTGCTATCACACAGAGCTGCTATTCAGCTGCTATCACACAGAGCTGCTCTCCAATGAGCTGCTATCACACAGAGCTGCCCTCCATTGAGCTGCTATCACACAGAGCTGCTCTCCAATGAGCTGCAATCACACAGAGCTGCTCTCCATTCAGCTGCTATTCTCCAATGAGCTGCAATCACACAGAGCTGCTCTCCATTGATCTGCTATCACACAGAGCTGCTCTCCATTCAGCTGCTATCGGAGCTGCTCTACAGCTGCTGCTATCACACAGAGCTGCTCTCCATTGATCTGCTATCATCCATTGAGCTGCTATCATCCATTGAGCTGCTATTACACAGAGCTGCTCTCCATTGATCTGCTATCATCCATTGAGCTGCTATCATCCATTGAGCTGCTATCACACAGAGCTGCTCTCCAATGAGCTGCAATCACACAGAGCTGCTCTCCATTGATCTGCTATCACACTCTCCATTCAGCTGCTATCACACAGAGCTGCTCTCCATTGAGCTGCTATCACACAGAGCTGCTCTCCATTGATCTGCTATCACACAGAGCTGCTCTCCACTGAGCTGCTATCACACAGAGCTGCTCTCCATTGAGCTGCTATCACACAGAGCTGCTCTCCATTGATCTGCTATCATCCATCGAGCTGCTATCATCCATTGAGCTGCTATCACACAGAGCTGCTCTCCATTGAGCTGCTATCATCCATCAAGCTGCTATCATCCATTGAGCTGCTATCACACAGAGCTGCTCTCCATTGAGCTATTATCACACAGAGCTGCTCTCCATTGATCTGCTATTACACAGAGCTGCTCTCATCCAGAGCTGCTCTCCATTGAGCTGCTATCACACAGAGCTGCTCTCCATTGAGCTGCTATCACAGCTGCTCTCCATTCAGCTGCTATCACACAGAGCTCCTCTCTCCATTGAGCTGCTATCTGCTCTCCATTCATTATCACACAGAGCTGCTCTCCATTCAGCTGCTATCACACAGAGCTCCTCTCCATTGAGCTGCTATCACACAGAGCTGCTATCATCCATTGAGCTGCTATCACACAGAGCTGCTCTCCATTGAGCTGCTATCACACAAAGCTGCTCTCCATTCAGCTGCTATCACATAGAGCTGCTCTCCAATGAGCTGCTATCACACAGAGCTGCCCTCCATTGAGCTGCTATCACACAGAGCTGCTCTCCAATGAGCTGCAATCACACAGAGCTGCTCTCCATTGAGCTGCTATCACATAGAGCTGCTCTCCAATGAGCTGCAATCACACAGAGCTGCTCTCCATTGATCTGCTATCACACAGAGCTGCTCTCCATTCAGCTGCTATCACACGGAGCTGCTCTACATTAAGCTGCTATCACACAGAGCTGCTCTCCATTGATCTGCTATCATCCATTGAGCTGCTATCATCCATTGAGCTGCTATTACACAGAGCTGCTCTCCATTGATCTGCTATCATCCATCAAGCTGCTATCATCCATTGAGCTGCTATCACACAGAGCTGCTCTCCATTGAGCTGCTATCACACAGAGCTGCTCTCCATTGATCTGCTATCACACAGAGCTGCTCTCCATTGAGCTGCTATCACACAGAGCTGCTCTCCATTGATCTGCTATCACACAGAGCTGCTCTCCATTGAGCTGCTATCACACAGAGCTGCTCTCCATTAAGCTGCTATCACACGGAGCTGCTCTACATTAAGCTGCTATCATCCATTGAGCTGCTATCACACGGAGCTGCTCTACATTGATCTGCTATCATCCATCGAGCTGCTATCATCCATCGAGCTGCTATCATCCATTGAGCTGCTATCACACAGAGCTGCTCTCCATTAATCTGCTGTCATCCATTGAGCTGTTATCACACAGAGCTGCTCTCCATTAGTGGCATAAGATTAGGCCATGGGGTTGTGCAAATGAAAACAACAATGCACTGTTTTGCTTTCCTTGCCTCCTTTTTGCTAAGGCTCGGAGTGACACATAAGAACATAAGAACATAAGAACATAAGAACATAAGAACATAAGAAAGCTTACAAATGAGAGGAGACCATTCGGCCCATCTTGCTCGTTTGGTTGTTAGTAGCTTATTGATCCCAGAATCTCATCAAGCAGCTTCTTGAATGATCCCAGGGTGTCAGCTTCAACAACATTACTGGGGAGTTGGTTCCAGACCCTCACAATTCTCTGTGTAAAAAAGTGCCTCCTATTTTCTGTTCTGAATGCCCCTTTATCTAATCTCCATTTGTGACCCCTGGTCCTTGCTTCTTTTTTCAGGTCAAAAAAGTCCCCTGGGTCGACATTGTCTATACCTTTTAGGATTCTGAATGCTTGAATCAAATCTTCCTTGTTCAAGACTGAATAGATTCAATTCTTTTAGCCTGTCTGCATACGACATGCCTTTTAAACCCGGGATAATTCTGGTTGCTCTTCTTTGCACTCTTTCTAGAACAGCAATATCCTTTTTGTAACGAGGTGACCAGAACTGAACACAATATTCTAGGTGAGGTCTTTCTAATGCATTGTAAAGTTTTAACATTACTTTCCTTGATTGAAATTCAACACTTCTCACAATATATCCGAGCATCTTGTTGGCCTTTTTTATAGCTTTCCCACATTGTCTAGATGAAGACATTTCTGAGTCAACATAAAAATTTCATTTGCCATGTGTCTGCCCAGTTCTGAATGCTGTCTAGATCATTTTGAATGACCTTTGCTGCTGCAACAGTGTTTGCCACTCCTCCTATTTTTGTGTCGTCTACAAATTTAACAAGTTTGCTTATTATACCAGAATCTAAATCATTAATGTAGATTAGGAATAGCAGAGGACCTAAACTGATCGCTGTGGTACACCACTGGTTACCTCGCTCCATTTTGAGGTTTCTCCTCTAATCAGTATTTTCTGTTTTCTACATGTTAACCCTAATCCATGTGCATGCATTTCCTTGAATCCCTACTGCGTTCAGTTTGAGAATTAATCTTTTATGCGGGACTTTGTCAAAAGCTTTCTGGAAATCTAAATAAACCATGTTGTATACTTTGCAATTATCTATTGTCGATGTTGCATCCTCAAAAAAATCAAGTATGTTAGTTAGACATGATCTCCCTTTCCTAAAACCATGCTGACTGTCTCCCAGGATATTGTTCCCATGTAGGTAATTTTGGATCTTATGATAGTTTCCATAAGTTTACATATAATAGAAGTCAGGCTTATTGGTCTGTAGTTACCTAGTTTGGTTTTATCTTTTTGTGGATCGGTATTACATTTGCAATTCTCTAATCTGTTGGTAAAACCCCTGTCTCAAGAGACTGTTGCATGATCTTGGTTAGCGGTTTGTAAGTAACGTCTTTCATTTCTATTGGGAGGATCTCATCTGGCCCAGGGATTTGTTTATTTTAAGAGCTCCTAGTCCCTTTAACACTTCTGCCCCTGTTATGCTAAAGTTATTTAAAACTGGATAGGAACAGGTCGACATGTGGGGCATGTTGTCCATGTCCTCCTTTGTAAAAACCTGTGAAAAGTAATCATTTAATATATTTGCTATTTTTTTTTTCTTCATCTATGATTTTGCCATTTGTGTCTCTTAGACATTTAACCTCCTCTTTGAATTTTCTCTTGCTGTTTTAATATTGGAAAAACATTTTGGAATTGGTTTTAGCCCCTGTGACAGGCTAGCTGCAGGGAGGACTTCAGACCAGAAAGAATCACAGAGACAGACGTACTGTGTGCAACTGAGTCGCGAGAGCGATCAGTGTTTTAATAAACAAACAAAAGGTTTTAAACAAAACAGAAAAACTTGAGCCAAAATAAACAGACAAACAAAACAAAACAAACAAACAGACTCTAACAAACAGGGATGAATAAACAGGGTGAGTACAAACACCACTTCTTCTTCTTCTTATTCTTTTTGTTTATTTTACCTCCTCTCCACATCCGTTCTCCACTCACTGAACACACAACCCCGAGTGAGTAAAACTTGCATCTATATATACTGTTGTGCCGGGATTCAATTACTAATTAATTATTCACTTGAATCCCAGCACGTGAATTAATTATGTGCAACCTCGTGCTCACATATTAAATACTTTAAATGCACGTGAAGTGAAGTGCAATCCACAGCCTAAATACAATTATACATTTTAAACACTCGTGCTCATTACCCACATCATATCCCATGTACCAACTACAATACACCAACATTAACACACCACACGCAACATATAACACAGAAATGCACACAGGGGCGGGACACATTGCCACAGACCCCTTAGCAATATTGATTTCTATCTCTCTCTTGGCCTTTCTAACTTCCTTTTTGACTTGTGTTTGCAGTTCCAAGTACTCTTTCTGTGTACTTTGTTTTTGGTCCTTTTTAAACACTTTGTAAAGTGCCTTTTCTCGCTGAATATTTTTTTTAATTGATCCATTAAACCATTTTGGCCACTGATGCAGCATGGTCAAGAACCAGAGTTACTGACCTGCAACATCTCTCCTCTAAATCAAAAAAACACAAAGAGTTCATAAGACATGTGAAATGCATCTAGGTATGTTAGGGAGAGTGAATATCGCTGTCCAGCTTAGCACTGCTTACCGAAATGCCATAAAGAAGCACAATGAAGAAGGGTCTGAAAACCGATACTTACACGCATCATTGAATGCATAACGTTCTGTAGCGCTTTTGAATTGGACTGACGAGGTCTTGATGAATCATCAACATCTTCCAATCCTGGTGTGTTTCTTGGGCTGGTAGAGTTTGTTTCAAAGCTTGATCTGGCAATGGAAACACACTTGAGGAAGGCCACAGTCTTTAAGGGCACCTCTAAGACAGTTCAAAATGAACTTCTAGGCTGCATGTTAGAGGTTTGCATGGACAATATTGTGAAAGAACTGAAACAGACTGATTATTTCACTATTCAAATTGATGAAACCAGCGACATTACAAATATTTCCCAAAGTGTACTAGTTTCTAGGTACATTGTTCCCAAAACTGGACGTGTCTTTGAGCGATTTTTTGGGTTTACTGAGTTGCAACGTCGAAATGCTGAAGTTATTTCCACTGCCATTATGCAACAGCTAGATGCCATATTCACAGAAGAAAGTGAAAAGGCTAAAATAATTGCACAGAGCAACGATGGAGCGAGTGGAATGCGTGGCCAGACTGGTGGGGTCCAGAAGTTTGTAAGGGAAAAATATCCAAATGCACATTATGTCCATTGCTGTGCCCATTGTTTGAATTGAACTGTTTTCCAGACCCTCTCTGGTTTTTCAAATTTTTTCTCTCACGCTCCAAAGAAAACTGCTGTTTTGGATGAAGTAAAGAAAAGACGACCAGCTGCTCCTCAAACAAGGTGGACTTTTCGCAGTGGAGCAGTGAGGACAGTGTTTGAACAGCGCAATCACCTGTTACAGTGTTTTCAAACAATGAGGGAGGAGACTTTGACACAGTTAGAGAAGCTAATGGTTTTTGCCATAGCCTCATGGACAGAGAGTTTCTGTACTTCCTGTACTTGTTCCAAAAGATGATGATGAAGGTGGATATTTTGTATGGGAAACTCCAGGCAAGGAATATTACACCTGTTGATGCAAATGAAGCGATTTGTTCAAAGTATTCAAGTCACCCTAGCGCAATTCAGCACTAAAGATTACATTTTAAAGATCCAGCCTCCCTGTGAACCTGCCACCAATGCCAACAAGACGAAGGGGCCCTGTGGCAGACTAGGGGGAGGAAGAGAGAAAGATGTGGTCAAGGAGGGGTCAAAAGACTACATCCCCCAGAATGCCACGGGAGGGAGCCAGGATGGGGTTCACCTGGTTCTGATTATCAATGAAGGTCACATGCCTGCAATCAGCAGGCAGGTATAAAGCAGGACAGAAATGTTTGTTCTGGGCAGTCTCCAGTCTGTGTGAAGCGAGGCTGTCACAGTGAAGAAACATGTGTGGTTTTAGAGGGAGGTACGGTGTGAACCTTTTTGTGTTTTGTTCTAATCGGTAAACGGCTTTGCCGCCCGATGATAGTTAGGGACTGAAATTTTAAAAGGTTTTTGTTTTTATTTCTTTTATTTCTGTAAATATTAAAACAGCACCTATAAACACTTGTGTCTGGGTCTGTTTTAAAGGGGCTACGAACCTAAAAATCTGTGAAATATTTCACAGGCCCAAATACCACCAAAGATTATGACACAGCTGCCTTGCAAATTTGTGACATCATCTCTTGTGCAAAGGAACGGTTTGTCTTCAGAAAGCACAGCTGCAGAGTGACTGTTTTGATCAATATCAGGTAGCTTTCCCAGACGGTGTACTAGAGGAAACAGTTCAAGCATATCCAATGCTTAGTAAGACTTACTTATGCATTGACTTACAAACAGTGTATGAAACAGAAGATTTAAAAAATTCTGAAAATTCATTAAGTACGCTTGAACTGGTGATATATAACAACTTGGACAGAACATTTCCGAGATTACAAAACTACTGAAGATAGTTATTACCACTCCGATGACTACAGCAGAGGCAGAAAGGTGTTTCTCAACACTGAAGTGGATAAAAACCTTCTTGAGAAACAGTATGAAAACCTATTAAATGCTTTAGCCATGTTATCAAGTGAAAAAGACATGATTGCTGACATTCCTGACTTTAATAATAAAGTGATTGAAAAATTTGCCACGACAAGACATCACAGAGCAAACATTTTGTATTGCTTCCAACAAGAAACAGATCCACTGGACAGTGCTTCTACCACTGAGGTTGGCCCCCTGGACCCCACCCCCCTGGACCCCACCCCCCTGGACCCCACACCCTCGGACAACACCCCCCAGGATCTCACCCCCTCACCTGCATCTGAGGTGTGAACACCCAAAAATGTTGACCACCAGCCGCCACTGATCCATTGAGCTGCTATCCAATGATTTTTTTAATAATAGTACCTTTGTCCAGCAGGAGGCAGTGCGGAGGACAGGAAAAACACAACTTGCTAAACCAAGGCTTTAAGCCTGTGTTGCATACTTGAAAACCAAAACAGCAAACCTGATCACATCTGTCCAAACCCCAAATAAGAAATGAATTGAGAAAGTTAGAAACAAGACGATCAAACTATAGTTGTGTTTCCACGGCCCCATGAGCAGGACCTTTCATTGCCTGCCCTCCCCTCCCTCTGCCAGCAGGTTCATTCAAGTCTCAGTGTGGAGAATGGGTAGTAAAGCACTGTGCAGTTCCAGTGACTACCCTCTCCTCCCTCTGCACGCAGGTTCATTCAGGTCCCAGTGTGGAGAATGGGTTGTAAAGCACTGCACTGTTGTAGTGACTGCCCCCCCTCCCTCTGCAAGCAGGTCCATTCAGGTCTCAGTGTGGAGAATGGGTAGTAAATCACTGTGCTGTTCCAGTGACTGCCCCCCCTCCCTCTGCAAGCAGGTTCATTCAGGTCTCAGCGTGGAGAATGGGTAGTAAAGCACACATTCGGGTCTCCTTTGCGTTGTTAATGAGTCATGATGTACCAGAATTCTTCACTCTTAGATTGGTTAGATAAGCCTCAGCACGTGTGCATATAACCCTGAGCTGCTTTTCTGCCAGCCCTGTAGTTTTCGATTGCTATGCCTTGTTTAGCACAGAAGAGGCACCAGTGAGTGTTGCCTCATGGCAACTGGTTTTGAAGTCTTGGTAAGCACTCTTTTAAAGGGGGTCAGTGATGATGTTGCTAACAAGACAGGAGAATGGATTGTAAAGCCTGGGTTATCCCTCCAGTAACGTCTGGAGGAGCAGCCTGTGTGGAATGGAGTTTATTTGTGGCGACCCCAAGTTGACCCCATCCTGCCGGAATGACCTAACAAACTCTGACCTCGCCTCCCCAGCATTAAAGAGCGAGGCGCTTCAAATTCAAATTCAAAATCAAATTAATTTTTTTCCCTTTTATTGTATTTTCATTTGCTACAATTGGTATTGTGTTTTATTGATTTTTTTTGTACGACCTGGGAAAGTGGTTTGAACTGTGTAGAAAAGCCTGGCAACTTCTCATTTCTCTTCCAGTTCCTGATTCTGGTTACCAGTGGCATTTTTCACCCCTCGGTGGCATCCACTGGTGTCGTCCTAAATCTGAAGGAATCGCAACGCCACTAAAATATAGATTTTCTTAAACAAGAATTATTATACAAATTCACGTTTTATTTTATGTACTGAACTTCTAGGAACACCTAGTGCATTGATCTCATTTCTACAAGTATTTCCATAAAGTGTCTTTCTCCATCTTGTCAGAATGCTTCACTTTATTTACGTGTCTATGTGTGTGCGTGTGCGTGTGTGTGTGCGTGCGTGTGTGTGTATGTCAGTGGCTTCGTTTGGGTGTCCACAGTCGTGGTCGATGTGCTGTCTGTTGCTGTCGTCTTCGTCAGCATTTTTAGCCTTCTTAAAATAGTTTGTAATAGAAGTTCCTAATGCTCTTTTCATTGCATCAGAGAACAACTGACTGAATCAGACAGGTGTGTGGGAGATGTGAGTCATGTGACTTGCCTGGTCAGCGCATTCGGCTCCACTACACCACTGGTGGCATCACTCCTATAGAAAACAATCCCATTCTGTCACTCCTATTCCTGTCTCTGATCAAACAAGAACAGCGTGGACTGGACGGTGAGTGAGATTCGATAACAATGAAATTAATTCAATAAACCCACAGAAAACAATTCCAGAGGGTGCACTTTACGAAAAACAAAAAGGACCTTCACTCAGGGGTCAAGGGGTGCTACTGGTTGCCAAGGAGACACCCAGCCTCCAGGAAAGTGGACCCCAGCGTCATGAACATCAAAGCACTCTGACACACAGACCTGTGCAGTTTACATTCATTGTTTAAACAACAGTATCATATCATCTCATAGTGCAAAACGAACAGCTGCAGACTGAAGCTGGTTAAAGTGGATGCAAAGTTGGAAGAATGACCATAAAATGCAGGCCTACACACTGTAGGATTGAATACACGCGTGGGAGGGGGAAACAGGGAGGCAGTGGACAAGTTTATGCCTGCAAAAATACCCTGTGGTCATTCCATTAACCATTTCATGAACAAAATATTGAAAACAGCAGAAAAAAGTTTGACACCATTTTTTTCCCATTGCTTATATGTGGAAAAAATGGCATCCACATATGGCTATCATGCATTTGCGTCTTCCACACGTCCCCATATAAAGACTAGAAGAGAGTTTTTTTTTAATCGTCCCCATATGAGGTCGCCATGCATGAAATTGTTAAAGATGAGAGAACTTCCATAGCAAACATTTTTGACCGTCGCTGTCAAAATCCCCTTCTCATAGAAGTAACACGTTGTTCTTGTGTTTGATCAGGCTGCCTAGCGCCACTCTGTGTCACTGTACCTGCTTTGAGACGACGGCAGTGTCCCTGAGGCTCCACACTCGCAGTTAAATCACTGAGACAAGACACTAAAAGCACGGCTGACAGCTGAACAGACTGAGGTCGTGCATCACAGGAAGATGAGACAGTTTTGAACCAGGATCAGCAGACATCAGTCATTCTTTATGAAGTTTCTCAGAGGCTCTGATATTGCGCTACTATCCATCTTTCAGATTCCTAGGAATGTGATTCCTGATTTCAGAGAAGCGCTCCAGTGGAATGAATATAAAAGTAATGAACACTTTTGAGAAATACAGTTATGGCCAAATGTTTTGCATCACCTAGAATTTTAGGATTAAGACAAAAAACTAATGAACCCTAAGTTAGATCTTTTATTTAACATCACGTAATCAGTGAAACTACAAAATGATATCGCACAAGTCTACCAGAAGCCATATAGTAGTACAGTATTTCATGTTAGATTTCGAAACATCACGTTTTTCATTAAGTATATGGAAAACTACAAAGCGGTACGTAATTCAGTATGTTATATCATTTATTCAGCAAGTTTCATTTGACTTTATGAAGCAAAATGAATTAATTCTATAGGGTGATGCAACACTTGTGGCCATAGCTGTATACTTTGAATCTGTTCAGTTTATTATTGCTCGGTTCTGGTTGGTCAAGCAGCGAGACTCCAGTTGGGAGGTGAAAGGTCACCCCCCCGCCCCACCCTGCGGTGCTCAGCAGTCCAGACCCCATGTTTAGTGTTGATTAACCAGCCAATCAGAGCAGAGAAGGAGCCAGTCCATGAACCTCCATACTGAGAGAGAACGAGAGAAGGAAAGAAAGAAAGAAAGTAAAGAAGAAAGAAAGAAGAAAGAAAATTGTACTACTGGAGTACAGTACTGTGGGTAAATAGTTGCTCACTCCCACTGACAGAGAGAGAGGGGAGGCAACACTTCCACTAGCAGGAATGAATCCACATAGAAACCCAGAGCAGAGTTAGCATAGTGCTGTATAGTGAAGCACAGTGCAGTGCAGTGCTGTATAGTGAAGCGCAGTGCTGTATAGTGAAGCACAGTGCAGTGCAGTGCTGTATGGTGAAGCACAGTGCTGTGCTGTATGGTGAAGCACAGTGCTGTATAGTATAGTACATCACAGTGCTGTAAAGTGAAGCATAGTGCAGTGCAGTGCAGTGCTGTATAGTGAAGCACAGTGCAGTGCTGTATAGTGAAGCACAGTACAGTGCTGTATAGTATAGTACATCACAATGCAGTACAGTACACTGTACAGCATTATACCTGACTGCTCGCATTACTGCACATGGTCCTCTGAAGTCCCTGTATTTGTTTTAAACATTGGAGATACAGCAGGGAACTTCGAACGCATTGGAACGCTGTACAAAAAAAAGTTTCCACTCTGCCGTCCCCTTCTGGGTGACTTCTGGCGCCTGTAAGAGGCGGTCGGGTCACGTGATCCCGGATGTTCCGCTGCGCAGTTGGCAGTGTGCCAGGTGTCTGTTAACAAGCACAGAGGACATCAATCTGCGTCACAAAACCATGCCTTTAAATCTAACGTTATCAAGCTGTAAAGAGGTACTAAGCAAGGTGTGGCAGTCTGGCTCGCAGTGGTGATGTGTGATGACGTCACGGACCAGGAAGTAACTCAAACCAAAACAGTGGATGGCGGGTGAAGCTGAATGCTGCGGCACTCAGCGTATTTATTAATAAACAAAACAAAAGATTTAACAAAACACAAAACAAAAAAAAGGGCACGAGGCCCAAACGAATGAACAAACAAACAAGTAAGTGATGTGCTGGGTAATTAACGTTTAGCAATTGTTTTTTCCAATGTTACTCGCTCTCTCCGGGCCCCGTTTCCTCCTCTGTACACCCCAAACCCCGAGTGCAGAGTGCTGCTGGTTTATAGCGAGGGATTAACTAGTAGTTAATTATCTTATTATCCTCGGCCAGAGTCTCATTGGCGTTGGTTAAGGATGCATGACTGTCAGCTAGTTAAATAATCAGTAGCTGATCAGCCATGTGTTTAAATAATAATAAAAAGACGGCGCTTTTTGCCACAAACAAAAATACAAATAATAATAAATAGGGGTGGGACACTCCAGCCACACATGCCCCCCAAAAACATGGCCTTTTCTGGCCACCTCCCCTTAGTCCCCAAAGTCCCGGTTAGCATCGCAGGAACAGGGGCAGCAACGGACCAAAGGTGGTGGGCCATGGGATGTCCTCCTCCCACTGTCTGAAGGTTCCAATGGCCAGCGCGCGCCGCCGGCTCCTCTGGCCAAAAATTTTGGGGTGGTCTCCAGACCTGCCCCCTTCTTCATGGCCGCAGCTCCCTCCGTGGGGCTCAGGCCACCCTTTCTCCTGCTTTCTTCATGGCTGGCAGCTGCCCTTCACGGGCTCCAGCCACAGTATTTCCTGCCGCTGCGTGTGCGGCTGGAGCTGGTCTCCTGACCTCCCCCTTTTCCATGGCTGGCAGTCCCCTTCATGGGGTTCCAGCCATATGATCTCCGCCACGAAAAGCGGTGGGGGAGCTTCTCCTGACCTCCCCTTTTTCATGGCCGGCAGCTCCCCTCCGTGGGGCTCCGACCACATGATCTCCGGCCGCTTGAAAGTGCGGCTGGGGGAGCTGGTCTCGGACCTCTCCCCTTTCTTCATGGCCGTCCGTTCCCCTCCGTGAGGGGCTCCGCCATAGTGTAGTGACCCCAGGTGAAGCAGGATCCCTGGCGACCCCAGGTGGCAGGACGACCCCAGGCGACGGCAGCGAACCCTCGGGAGGCGACGAACAGCGGACCCTCGGGAGGCGGCGGCAGCGGATAACGGGGCGAATTCAATAAACCCGGCAGCAGACCCTCGGGAGGCGGGGCGGCAGCAGACCCTCGGGAGGCGGGGTCAGCGGCAGCGGACCATCTTTAAGGCGGCATCTCCCTCGTTCCCTGTAGCTGGTGGCTCTTCAGGTGATGCGAGGCAACAGGCAGCCCAGGGGCGAGGCAGGCATCCCTGGGTGGTGCGAGGCAGGGCAGGAGCAGTCCTTCCCAACGGTGGATGTGGAACCAGCAGGCATTCACCCTCTGCTGGTGGAGGTGGGAGGGGCAAGCAGTCCTCCCACAGCGGCTGAGCGGAACCAGCAGGTATTCACCCTCTTTGGTGGAGGTGGGAGGGCAAGCAGTCCTCCCACGCCGGTTGAGGCAGAACCAGCAATTCACCTCTGCTGGTGGAGGTGGGAGGGGCAAGCAGTCCTCCCAAGGTTGAGGCAGAACCAGCAGGCATTCACCCTCTGCTGCTGGTGGAGGTGGGAGGGGCAAGCAGTCCTCCCCACGGTGGAGGCGGAACCAGCAGGTATTCACCCTCTGCTGGTGGAGGTGGGAGGGGCAATAAGTAATTCTGATGCTGGAGGCAGTAGCGATGGCTCCTCTCCCTCTGCTGGTGGAGACAGAGGCAGCTCCTGCTGCTCTGCTCCTGGTGGTGGTGGAGTTGACAGGCAGCTCCTGCTGCTCTGTCCTGACGGTGGTGGAGACAGAGGCAGCTCCTGCTGCTCTGCTTTGGAGACAGAACCTGCTGCTCTTCCTTTGTGGTGGAGACAGAGGCAGCTCCTGCTGCTCTGCTCCTGGTGGTAAACCCCTAACGCTGGAGACGGCAGCCATGGCTCCTCTCCCTCTGGCGTTGGAGACAGCAGCGATGGCTCCTCTCCCTCTGGCGCTGGATTCGGCAGCGATGGCTCCTCTCCCTAAACATGGCTCCTCTCCCTCTGCTGGAGGCGGCAGCGATGGCTCTCCTCTGGCGCTGGAGATAATGATGGCTCCTCCCTCTGGCGCCTAGCGGCAGCGATGGCTCCTCTCCCTCTGGCGCTGGAGACGGCAGCGATGGCTCCTCTCCCTCTGGCGCTGGAGGCGGCAGCGATGGCTCCTCTCCCTCTGGCGCTGGAGGCGGCAGCGATGGCTCCTCTCCTCTGGCGCTGGGCGGCAGCGATGGCTCCTCTCCCTCTGGCGCTGGAGGCGGCAGCAATGACTCTTCTCCCTCTGGCGCTGGAGATGGCAGCGGGGGCTTTATGGAGCTGGAGATAGCGGTAGCCCTGCCATATCTGCAGCCAGGTAGCGGATTACCATGTCAGCAACCTCCGGGAGGGACACTGGGCAGTGTTGCTTTTCCCAGGCTTCCCATAAGCTCTCCATCTCTGGCCCACAGGAGGTTGATCACATCGGGAGGGCCTTCAGCATTCCTCCCAGGCTCCACCAACCAGCCCCAGATTCCCTTGGGAGGAGTGAACTCCTCTTAGCCAGCCGGGCCCTCTCCCCTGGCGGACGCTCAGGCTCCTCCATCTCCTGCCATGGAGGGGTTGGTCTGGTGCCCAACCCGACCTCACCAAGTGGCACTCCCTCACCCTTCAGGCAGGTGAGGCAGGCGTCCAGTGTGGTAAAGGTAAGGCTGCTGTTGCTGCGCCTCCTGCTGCTGTTGTTGCTGCTGCTGCTGCTTTCTCCTCCGGCTACTTTTCCCATTTTTAATTTGAAAAAAAACGAACAAACAAAAAAAAGGACTTTTCTGTCCTGGTCAGGCTCCTGGGCGTTGTTTGTCCCACGCAGGACACCATATGTGGCAGTCTGGCTCGCAGTGGTGATGTGTGATGACATCCACGGAAGTAACTCAAACCAAAACAGTGGATGGGCTTTCAGCGATTTATTAATAAACAAAACAAAGATTTAACAAAACAAAACAAAAGGGCACGAGGGCAAAACGAATGAACAAACAAACAAGTAAGTGATGTGCTGGGTAATCCAGCACGTTTTAGCAATTGTTTTTTTCCAATGGTCTCTCCTCCTCCTCCCCGCTCTCCCTCTGTACACCCCAAACCCCGAGTGCAGAGTGCTGCTGGTTTATATACTCTGGCGAGGGATTAACTAGTAGTTAATTATCTTATTATCCCTCGGCCAGACAAGGATGCATGACTGTCAGCTAGTTAAATAATCAGTAGCTGATCAGCCATGCATCCTGTTTTTAAATAATTCAATCTTTTACCCGCCAAAAACAAAATACAAATAATAATAAATAGGGGTGGGACACTCCGCCACACAAGGGTTTAAAGAAAAAAACCCAAAGGCATTTTCCTGTGCCAGAGCAGAGGCTCGGCACGTGTGAGGGCGTGTTTTGGGGCTGGCAGCCATCTTGGCTTGGGTGTGGGGCAAACAGCCTGCAGTCAAGATGGCCACCGTTTGCACAGCCACATTGTTTAATTGTTTAATCGATTAAAGAATGGAAAAAGAAAGGAATGCAGCCAGGTGGGGATCTGATAAATAATTGATAGCCACTGGGTGTTTCATTGTGTTTATAGTGTTTTTGTTTAAACCTATTTATTTGTTTTATTGTAAATAAAAGTGCCCAAAGAAGTGCTAAACTGCTGTTTGTGTGTCTGGGTTTGCTATTTCTGTCGCTGGCCCTCCCTTATCGGAGTTTCCACTGGTAAAAGCATGCGAATGCATAGGGAAGCATTGTGAAGAATAGCAAGGTATGTTAAAGCATATTAACAAACATGGCACACCCGGGTAAACTGTGGTAAATGCAGAGTATAACCATGGGACAAGCATGGGGGAAAACTGCAAAAATACTTCAACTTTTGCAAGGACTCTCATCAGCACAGCCGCATTCTCCCAGCTGTGTTGCTGTTGATCTGCTTACTGTTCTAGGATGTTTGCAATCATTGCAAAGGCTTTGTTTTTGAAGGGTGTGTTTGCCTGATACCAGGAGCTGCTCTTCAGTTCTAGACAGATGAAACAAGACTAGATCATCTGGATCAGCTGCAGTGTCTTCGTACTGGTGAAGCGCTGGGGCTGGCACTTGCTTCACAGCGCTGTATTAAATGGCTCTGTCTATGAGCTTTATAAAGACACAGGCTGATTCAGCCTTGGTTACCCATGTCTGCAGCAGACAACTAGAACTTAAGAGCAGCTCCTGAACTCAGCTGAAAGCACCATGAAAAGTTAAGGGGACAAAATAAACAACCCAAATAAAAAGTAACTTGAAGTTTAGTGTTTCACAGACTTTTATTTTATTATAATTTGTGTATTTAGCAGATGCCTTTATCCAAGGCAACTTACAGAGACTAGGGTGTGTGAACTATGCATCAGCTGCAGAGTCACTTACAACTACGTCTCACCCGAAAGACGGAGCACAAGGAGGTTAAGTGACTTGCTCAGGGTCACACAATGAGTCAGTGGCTGACGTGGGATTTGAACCAGGGATCTCCTGGGTACAAGCCCTTTTCTTTAACCACTGGACCACACAGCCTCCTTCTTTACTTTTACTGTGTTACAGGTAATAGAGTCCCAACTGAAACTGACATTAAGCCCAAAGAAAACTGTGGGGAGCTGTCACAAAGACGGCCGGAGTGGGTGGCGTCAGACCAGATCCAGGAAATAAACAACCAAGACTTGGGGTTTTGGTGAAGCGTGATCGCGCTCAGCATTTAATAATTAAACAGAACAGCAAAATAAAAAGGTTGTAACATACAAATACAAAACAGGACACGGCGCTTGAGGCCAAAATAAACAGACAAACAAAACGGACTACACAGACAAAACACGGTGAGCAGATTTAACTACTATTATTTTTACAATTACTACCTCCGTCTCCAATCCCGTTCTCCACTCACCGAACACCCAACCCCGAGTGAGTGAAAACATGCTGCTTTTATGCAGTTGTACCGAGACTCGACTGCTAATCAATCATTCAATTGGAGTCGCGGTACAACTGCACGTGAATCAATAAAGTGCAATTCCCCGTGCTCACATATTACATTTTACTTGCACGTGAAGTGCTGTGCCATCCTCGTGCCTAAATACAAATATACATTTTAAACACTCGTGTTACACAGACCCGTTTATATCCCGTGTACCAATGACTATACACCAACATTTAACACACCACACGTAACATATAACAGAAAATACACACAGGCGGAAACATACCCCCCCTGTGCAAAGCACATGGCCTCAACGGCCACCTCCCCTTAAAACCCAGCAGTCCAGGACAAAGTCTCGGCTGGGAAGGGAGGCTTCAGTGGCCCATGGCTGGCAATGCTGTCAGCACCCCACTTTAGTGGCACGGCTGACAGCATGCTGGTCCACTCCTGCAGCGAAATTGCTGCGGGGGGATGCTGGTCTCCTGACCTCTCCCCTTTGGCTCCCCTTGGTGGGGCTCCGACCACAGTACTTCCGGAAGCTGCAGTGGGAGCAGGTCTCGGACCTCTCCCACGATCTCCGGCAGCGAAACTGCTGCAGTGGGAGCAGGATCCGAGGGACCTCCCCACGATCTCCGGCAGCAAACTGCTGCAGTGGGAGCAGGTCTCCTGACCTCCCCACCTTCTTCGTGGCCGGCAGCCCCCTTGGTGGGGTTCGGCCACAGTACTTCCTGCTGCGATGCGGAGCAACAGGCAGCCCCAGGCGATGCGCGGAGCGGCTGGCAACCCCAGGCGATGCGGCGGCTGGACCCCAGGCAACCCGGGCGGTGCGGGCGACGCGGAGCGACAGGCAACCCAGCGATGCGGGCGACAGGCAGCCCAGGCGTGGCATCCAGGGGCGCGTGGCAGGCATCCCCAGGCGGCGTGGCAGGCATCCTTGGGCGGGCAGGCATCCCGAAGTAAGGCAGGCATCCCTTGGAAGCAAAGGCATCCTTGGGCAAGCGAGGCAGGAGTCAGGACTGGGGTGCGGGTGTGTTGGCCCTCTTCTCGACCTCTGCGGCCGGGCGGTTCTTCCCCGTGCTTCCCTCAGCAGCCTATGCAAGGGCTGCTGGAGGGGCCAGCATCTAGTCCTGGTCCTTCTGGTGAAGGGAGAGGCAGCCCTGCTCCTCTCCCCTGATGGTGATGGAGGCAGAGGCAGCTCCCGCTCCTCCCTCGTGATGGTGGGGGAAAGTGATACCAACAGGCATTCATCCTCTGCTGGTGGGGAAGTGATACCAGCAGGTATTCATCCTCTGCTGGTGGGGAAGTGATACCAGCAGGTATTCATCCTCTGCTGGTGGAAAGGGACCCAGCAGGTATTCACCCTCTGCTGGTGGACGGGAACCCAGCATGCATTCACCCTCTGCTGGTGGACAGGGACCCAGCAGGCATTCACCCTCTGGTGGACTGGGACCCAGCAGGCATTCACCCTCTGCTGGTGGACAGGCGGAGGCAGAGGCAGCCCTGCTGCTCTGCTCCTGGGAGGTGGCGGAGGCAGAGGCAGCTCCTGCTGCTCTGCTCCTGCCGGTGGAGGTGGCGGAGGCAGAGCAGCTCCTGCTGCTCTGCTCCTGCCGGTGGAAGGTGGCGGAGGCAGAGGCAGCTCCTGCTGCCTGCTCCTGCCGGTGAAGGTGGCGGAGCTAAAGGCAGCTCCTGCTGCTCTGCTCCTGCCGGTGAAGGTGGGAGCAGAGGCAGTCTCCTGGGGCGAAGGTGCTGGGAGTGGGGAGGTGGTGTTCTCGGGTCTCCCTTTTTCAGGGGACTGGTGCTGCTCTGCCTCTCTTGGGGGACTGGTGCGGCTCTGCCTTTCTTGCAGGGGACTGGTGCGGCTCTGCCTCGGAAGGGAAACCAGCAGGCATTCTTCCTCTGCTGGTGGAGATGGAGACAGCAGGCATTTTTCCTCTGCTGGTGGAGGTGGGACCAGCAGGCATTCTCCCTCTGCTGGCTGCTTGGGTCCTAGGGCTGTGGAAGCCCCGACTTCCCTCTCTTTGGGCTGTGAACGCACCGACTCCTCCCTTTTGGGCTGTGGACGCACCGACTCTCCTCCCTTTTGGGCTGTGGATGCACCGACTCCCCCTCTTGGGCTGTGGACGTTCGGGCTCCCCCACTCAGGCGTGGGGCGTCGGGCTCCTCCCGCTTGGGCTGTGGACGCTCTGGCTCCTCCCGCTTGGGCTGTGGACGCTCTGGCTCCTCCCGCTTGGGCTGTGGACGCTCTGGCTCCTCCCGCTTGGGCGGTTCCCGCTCTGGCGCTGTCATCCCACTCTGACACCACGTGTCACAAAGACGGCCGGAGTGGGTGGCGTCAGACCAGATCCAGGAAATAAACAACCGAGACTTGGGGTTTTAGTGAAGCTGAGCGCGCTCATCATTTAATAATTAAACAGAACAACAAAATAAAAAGGTTGTAACAAATACTAGGACATTTTTAGGCCAATTAAACAGACAAACAAAATGGACTACACAGACAAAACACGGTGAGCAGATTTAACTACTATTATTTTTACAATTACTACCTCCGTCTCCAATCCCGTTCTCCACTCACCGAACACCCAACCCCGAGTGAGTGAAAACATGCTGCTTTTATGCAGTTGTACCGAGACTCGACTGCTAATCAATCATTCAATTGGAGTCGCGGTACAACTGCACGTGAATCAATAAAGTGCAATTCCCCGTGCTCACATATTACATTTTACTTGCACGTGAAGTGCTGTGCCATCCTCGTGCCTAAATACAAATATACATTTTAAACACTCGTGTTACACAGACCCGTTTATATCCCGTGTACCAATGACTATACACCAACATTTAACACACCACACGCAACATATAACAGAAAATACACACAGGGGCGGGCACTTCGTCACAGGAGCCTATTACCTGTAACACAGGAAGTGAGGAAGCACTTTTTGGAATGACAGGGTGAACCGTATAAGAATGCAGCAACAAAAACCAAGGAATCGGATATCAGGGTAGAACTGAAGCGGGTCACTGCACATGGGAAAGGAAACAGCAAGAATGGGGTTGGAGCTGCTGGAAGCCTGGTTGCACAGCCTCGGCTCATTAAAACTGAACTTCTTTTGGTGCAAAAGCTAGTTTGAAGTAGTGGAAGTTTTTTTTTACAGCTTCGAATGTAGGAATAAAATACACTGAAAATTTCATTAGAAGAAATACAAACTGCTAGCATTGCAAAATTGGAGGCACGGCAGGGTAATTAAAGGTCTCCTGCCACACAGCATAGAAAAGGTTTCTTTTAATTACTATTATTGAGTTTTCTCTGTTTCATCTATATTTAATCTTAGATTAAATGGTACTCCATCTCTTAGGGTGTGAGGGAGGGAGCAGTTCAGTCTCCGTGCCTCAAGCCTGCCCTGGACTGGACTGGAGGGAGCCCCCTTTCTCTTAGGGGGTGAGGGAGGGAGCAGTTCAGTCTCCATGCCTCAAGCCTGCCCTGGACTGGACTGGAGGGAGCCCCCTTTCTCTTAGGGGGTGAGGGAGGGAGCAGTTCAGTCTCCATGCCTCAAGCCTGCCCTGGACTGGAGTGAGCCCCCTTTCTCTTAGGGGGTGAGGGAGGGAGCAGTTCAGTCTCCGTGCCTCAAGCCTGCCCTGGACTGGACTAGAGGGAGCCCCCTTTGTCTTAGGGGGTGAGGGAGGGAGCAGTTCAGTCTCCGTGCCTCAAGCCTGCCCTGGACTGGAGGGAGCCCCCTTTCTCTTAGGGGGTGAGGGAGGGAGAAGTTCAGTCTCCGTGCCTCAAGCCTGCCCTGGACTGGAGGGAGCCCCCTTTCTCTTAGGGGGTGAGGGAGGGAGCAGTTCAGTCTCCATGCCTCAAGCCTGCCCTGGACTGGAGGGAGCCCGCTTTCTCTTTCTCACCATTTCAGTATAAATGAATAAATAAACATGAAGCATATTTAGAGCTCTGCATCATATAACCTCCTCCCGTCTTGGCAACGAGAGATGAGAAGTTTGGTTTGGTCAAATATTTAGGAAAGATAAACAAACAATGCACAGACCAACACACACACATATGCACCCCCCCCCCCCCACACACACATATACACCCCCCCCCCCACACACACATGCACTCACACACACATACAAACAATGCACACAGCTCCATACACAATACACACAAACAATACACAGAATACACAGACACACACACACACAAACAATACCCACACACACACAAAGCACACACACACTCAAACAATATGCACACACACACACACACACACACACACACACACAGAGGCCACGCTGTACTAGAAGTCCCGGAGTGCATTCTTAGCTTGCAGAGAGGTCTGGGGAGACACCTGCAATGTGGATTCATCTGTCATGAAGAGAGCGAGATATTCAAGCAGAGGGAGCAGGTGTGACGTCACGGGGAAGGAAACTCTGTCTCCACTTTGCTTAATCGAGAGGAGAGAGAGGCTGGAGCACAAGAGGAAACCATTCATCAGAGCTGCTGAGAAAGAGCGCTGAGCCAGGCTGAGTGGAGGAGGGGCTGATGAAGCCAGCTTGTCCAAACCTGCAGACAGGGGGCGCTCTCGTAGAACAGCCGTTGAACTAGCTTTCTTCAGTGTACTGATTACAACTGTATGCAATGGTACCCTTATAAAACTTTAGCGCGGTAGTTTCGCACCTTTCCCATGGTGGTTATACTATACATTTATTATAGTTTAACATGTTTTGTCATGTTTTTAAATATGCTTCACCATACTGCTCTGAGCTTTACAATGATTGCCTGTGCTTTACCATACTGTTCTGAGCTTTACAATGATTGCCTGTGCTTTACCATACTGCTCTGAGCTTTACAATGATTGCCTGTGCTTTACCATACTGCTCTGAGCTTTACAATGATTGCCTGTGCTTTACCATACTGCTCTGAGCTTTACAATGATTGCCTGTGCTTTACCATACTGCTCTGAGCTTTACAATGATTGCCTGTGCTTTACCATACTGCTCTGAGCTTTACAATGATTGCCTGTGCTTTTCCATACTGCTCTGAGCTTTACAATGATTGCCTGTGCTTTACCATACTGCTCTGAGCTTTACAATGATTGCCTGTGCTTTACCATACTGCTCTGAGCTTTACAATGATTACCTGTGCTTTACCATACTGCTCTGAGCTTTACAATGATTGCCTGTGCTTTACCATACTGCTCTGAGCTTTACAATGATTGCCTGTGCTTTACCATGCTTTCATTTTGCTTTATTACACTTTTCTATGCTTTTCCTATGGCAATCTTTTATAAGGGTATTATTTTAGAGACCTTCGGTAAGACAGACAGACAGACTGACACACACAATACACACAGAGGCAGAAGAACAGAAACAGACCTAAAGACACACACACACACGTTCAACATGGAGACTGATAAGAGGCACACACACAGTCACACAGAAAGACAAGCACAGTCTTTCACAAATATATTGCAACACACAGGATTGGGGGAGGGTTTGCAGAAATATTTCAGGCTCTGTGATGACAACGTGCAACTTGGTCACAACTTGGCTACTGACCTCCCACCCCCTGCCTAATGTTTCCATCCTGGGAACAGCTGGAATTCCCAAATGGAGCCTGCTTGTGCAGATGTGCTGTTCTGCACAGAATTACGATGCAGATTCTAATCCTGCAAGACTCCTGAGCATCTCTTGGGAACTGACTGCAGTGACTCTCTCATCTCAGGTTATATAAACAGGCAGTATAATTATATTAACAACAAGCACACCACGCCATCAGTGTGAGGAACGACGGCAGTGATATATATGAACAGTATGTACAGGATAGTACACAATAAGAATTAGCCACGATGGGCCGTATTTTCAAAGTGTTTACTCCAGTCTTTAATGCCTTTTTTAAAAAGGTAAAGCACCTGTTCATTTTACAAAACTAAGTTGTATATTTCAAGTCGTCTTTTTTCTTCAAGTCTTCAAGTTTTCTTTTTTTCATTTTGTAACATTAAAATTATTTTTTTGCCTTTTAAAAAATAGGAGTTAATTAAAGAATGGAGGAAAAATATATCCCGACATGTTTAATCACAATTTGACAAGGGACACTCCAGACATAAAGATGGATGGATGAACGGACATCTCAATATATCTTCGGAATCTGAATAAATAACTCACGCTGAATAATGTTAATACCACTCTCCATGACAATTGCATAAGAGGTTCTCCAGATAAAGTGACATTTGAAACTGCAGGCTAGAATGGCAGTGCTTTACTGTCTCTAATGTTAACTATAGCAGATACCTTTCTTTGTTATTTCTTTATAAGCAAAAGACAATGCTGGGCTGCAGTGTGGAAGGTAGTGGGTTTGAGTAGCACAGTGGTTAGAGAAAGCGCTGGGCTGCAGTGTGGAAGGCAGTGGGTTTGGGCTGCAGTGGTTGGAAGGCAGTGGGCTTGAGTAGCACAGTGGGTTTGAGTAGAAAGCGCTGGGCTGCAGTGTGGAAGGCAGTGGGTTTGAGTACCTCAGTGGTTAGAGAAAGTGCTGGGCTGAGAAAGCTCAATGGCTGGGCTGCAGTGTGGAAGGCAGTGGGTTTGAGTACCTCAGTGGTTAGAGAAAGCGCTGGGCTGCAGTGTGGAAGGCAGTGGGTTTGAGTACCTCAGTGGTTAGAGAAAGCGCTGGGCTGCAGTGTGGAAGGCAGTGGGTTTGAGTACCTCAGTGGTTAGAGAAAGTGGTTGGGCTGCAGTGTGGAAGGCAGTGGGTTTGCTCAGTGGTTAGAGAAACCTCAGTGGTTAGAGTGGTTAGAGAAAGCGCTGGGCTGCAGTGTGGAAGGCAGTGGGTTTGAGTAGCTCAGTGGTTAGAGATAGCACCAGGTTCCAGTGTGGAAGGCAGTTGGTTTAGCTCGAATGATGTAATTAAATCAGAGAGATCAGTGTTATTGTTATGTGGTTTCTGCTGAGGGGCTGGTCACATTGCTGCAGACAGACACTGAACTCTCTTGTTTGCTGCACACAGGCTGGTGAGCGCAGCGGCACTGCGCACTGGCACTGTAGGGCCACATTGCTTTTGATTGCTTTTCTTCCAGATTTGGTTACAGGGAAATGAAAGATCAATCCTTTTGCAGAACAGAAAATTCAATATGTGTTTATAAGAAATATGTAGCGTAGTCTGCATTGTATACTAATCCCCCATCTCCCACGATCTGCCTGAGGGAGTCTTTTCAGAAGCAAAGGTCAATGGTCTTTTAGATGGGAATTTTCCCTACAAGTGACAAAGATGAAATATTTACTAAGGACGTTGTTTCCTGTTTAATGGAGCTACCATAGGGGGTGTATTCATTATGTTTCAAGTGCATCGAATCCTGTGTTGAATTTAAAAGAGGTGGCGTCTTTAAACAATATCATCTTTTAATATTGATCTCATAATGCTAAACAACGTACTGAACACTGCAATTGCTTAAAGACAGTGCTGTCAACTAGTTTACTGGTGTGTCTTATTCTGTACATTAACCCAGAGTGATTCTCTCAATACAGCCATTATTCACTTCAATACTAATACTTTATGAGACTCAGAACAGCGCAGCACAATTACCAATTTGAGAGCCGCAGAGTGCAGCAGTCTTCTCTTCTTCCTCTGGTCTAACAAAAGAGCTCTGAACAAGCCTGTCTGTACCTAACCTGTGGTGACATCATTCTTCCACAATTCTTTCTTTTTGTAACTGTTCTCCAGTACAGCTTGCTATCCTCCTGTACCTTTCCTCTCTTGGTCCTTCTACTTGTCAGATAAACAGATTCACAATCCATGCATTTGACACACACACACACCCTGCTAATATGATATATTACTACAAGAGATTACAAGACACAGACATTGGCGCAGAAGAGTACAAGACACCGACACCATATCATACCCGAATAAGGAATGTGTGTCCTGATCAGAAACTTTCCACAAGACTGACTTTACATTGAGTTCAAGAGCATACACAGGGCAAAGCACAGCAGCATATCAAATTGAAAACCATTACAAGAAGAGCACCTTGTGGTGGGGTACACCGCACCCCTGTGCGGGTTTAGTTTATTTAGTATTTGTGTGGTATTATTCGTTTTTAAATGCACTGTTTTGTGTGTGGTTTGGTGTGGTGGTTTGGTGTAGTCTGGCAGACATGAGGTTTGCTTCTTGTTTCTTCCAGACTGCCTCTCGTGAGAATGTGTGCTCGGCAAATGATGATTTATTGACAAGTTGGCTGTCGGCCACTCGTATGAGAACCCGTGCAGAATGTGGTCGAGGGATCAGCTAGGTGATTGATGGCCAGTTAATCCCTCGACCACATTATAAAAACCAGCAGCTTTTGCTGACCATGGTTGGGTGTTCAGGGAGTAAGAACGAGAGAGTGTGAGAGTGAGAATGAGAATGAGAGAATGAGAGAGAGTGAGAGTATAAATATAAACAATCCAACTCCTGCTGGTCCAATTCTCTCTCTCTCTCGTTCTTACACCCTGAACACCCAACCCCGGTCAGCAAAAGCTGCTGGTTTTTCTAAACTTGTTTGTTCACTGTGTTTTGTATCTGTTTGTTTATTTTAGCCACTGTGCCGTGCCGTGTTGTGTAAAGTGTTTTGTGTTTAAACCTTTTATTTATAATAAGCGCGCATCAGCTCTTCAACCCGCAGTATCAGTGTGGGTCTCTTCCTGGTCTAACGTCACCAGCAAGCCATCCTGCCAGACACCTTATCTTCCAACAGCGCTCACGTTAAAACATGGATGCAAAGCAGGCAAAAATACTTACCTAGGTTTTAATACACATGGAAAGAATAAGAAATAATGTGGCAACAGACAAGGTGTAATTGTAATTGTTTATTTAGCAGATGCCTTTATCCAAGGTTGAACCTTGGCGCACCTGCGTAATTGAAATTCTAATTGTACTATATAATTGATCAATTATAGTTAATTCATGCATGTATCTGTCATACGATCATTATTGTATTTTTAACCACTTTTGGTAACCCCATTTTGTTAGTTATACACAGTATGTTTCTATATTTTGTACTTGTGATTATTGCTGGATTATTTAAAATTAACAGAGTAAACATGTTAACGTGTGGAGTTTATGTTACTTTTTAATGTAATTATAATATATATATATATATATATATATACATACATACACACACACATACAGGTAGTGGACAAAAAAATGGAAACACCTGGTTAAATGAGGGACACCAAGTATATTGCTTAATTAACACTCATGCGTTAATTAAGCAAATAACATCCCAGCATGCTTAGGGTCATGTATAAAAATGCTGGACAGGCCTGGTTGCCTATAATTATGGCTAGCATGGCTGCAAGAGGAGACCTCCGTGACTTTGAAAGAGGGGTGATTGTTGGGACGCATTTGGCAGGAGCAAGACAGCTCAATTTGTTGATGTTTCACGAGCAACAGTGTCTAAGGTGATGTCGGCATGGAACTCCGAGGGAAAGACATCATCAGCAAAGGGCAACAGTGGGCGGAAGCGCATACTCCAGGAGAGTGATATCCGTGCATTAATTTGAAGTGCAAGGCAAAACAGGTGAGCAACTGCTGATCAATTGACTGCAAATTTCAACCTGGGGCGTGAGCAAAAACGGTCTGCTGAGCACTCCACAGAGCGGGATACCATAGTGACCCAACACCCTATTAAGTGACTTTACATTGGGGTTTCCATTCTTTTGTCCACTACCTACATTATATATATATATATATATATATTACACACACACACACACAGAGTATATATATGTATATACAAAGTACTGTGCAAAAGTTTTAGGCAGATGTGAAAAAATGCTGTAAAGTAAGAATGCTTTCAAAAATAGACTAATATATTAATAGTTTATATTTATCAATTAACAAAATGCAAAGTGAGTGAACAGAAGAAAAATCTACATCAAATCAATATTTGGTGTGACCACCCTTTGCCTTCAAAACAGCATCAATTCTTCTAGGTACACTTGCCAGAGTTTTTTGAAGGAACCGGCAGGTAGGTTGGCCCAAACATCTTGGAGAACTAACCACAGTTCTTCTGTGGATTTAGGCAGCCTCAGTTTTCTCTCTTCATGTAATCCCAGACAGACTCGATGATGTTGAGATCAATGGGGGGCCATACCATCACTTCCAGGACTCCTTGTTCTTCTTTACGCTGAAGATAGTTCTTAATGACTTTCGCTTATGTTTGGGGTCGTTGTCATGCTGCAGAATAAATTTGGGGCCAATCAGATGCCTCCCTGATGGTATTGCATGATGGATAAGTATCTGCATGTACTTCTCAGCATTGAGGAGACCATTAATTTGACCAAATCCCCAACTCCATTTGCAGAAATGCAGCCCCAATTTTGCAAGGAACCTCCACCATGCTTCACTGTTGCCTGCAGACACTCATTTTGTACTCTCCAGCCTTGATTGAACAAACTGCCTTTATTTAGAGCCAAATATTTCAAATTTTGACTCATCAGTCCAGAGCACCTGTTGCCATTTTTCTGTAACCCCAGTTATATATATATATATATAGTTGAGTCCTTGGCCTTGTTTGGACAAAAAGAGGTGGAAACACCTAAGTCTTCCATGAAGGCCACTTCTGAGTATTTCTCGGACAGTAGATGGGTGTACCAGGGTACTGTTTTCTGCCAGTTCTGAGCTGATGGCACTCTGGACATCTTGATTTGAAGGGAAGTAAGCATGATGTGGCTGCAGTAAATTTCCTGGACAGACCCGCGTCACGGTCCTCAACATTGCCCGTAGCTTTGTGCTTCTTCAAAAGAGCTTGGACGGCACATCTGGAAACCCCTGTCTGCCTTGAAATTTCCCCCTGGGAGAGACCTTGCTGATGCAGTATAACTACCTTGTGTCTTGTTGCTGTGCTCAGTCTTGCCATGGTGTATGACTTTTTGACAGTAAACTGTCTTCAGCAACCTGACCTTGTTAGCTGAGTTTGGCTGTTCCTCACCCAGTTTTATTCCTCCTAACAGCTGTTTCTGTTTCAGTTAATGATTGTGTTTCAACCTACATATTGAATTGATGATCATTAGCACCTGTTTGGTATAATTGTTTAATCATACACCTGACTATATGCATTAACAAAATCCCTGACTTTGTGCAAGTGTACCTAGAAGAATTGATGCTGTTTTGAAGGCAAAGGGTGGTCCAGTTTCAAATATGGATTTGATTTAGAATGTTCACCACTTTGCATTTAGTTAATTAATAAATATAATCTATTAACATGTCTATTTTTGAAAGCATTCTTACTTTTTTTGTCCACTACCTAAAACTTTTACAGTATATATATATATATATATATATATATATATATATATATATATATACACACACAGTATATATATTCTGTTTATTGGTTTTGTAGTTTATACACAAATTAGTGAATGCAAGCAATTATTGATCAAGAACATACATCAAATAGCAATTCCGTGTAAGCACAATGGTATTACACTTATATTGCAATTTTATTATCATGTAAATGCATTTTAATTTCAGTAATCACATTATTCATAGAATTCTAATTACATTTTAAATCAAATGGAAACATATTTCTGGGTGATTGAAAACAAAGTATTATTACAGTTTATAAAGCAACTCACCCATTGTGTTTATATTTTAACCACAAAATGACAGATTTAACACCCGTTTTATATCCATGGCACTTGTATTGTTTTAGTTATTATAATATCATATTGCAAATTTGTTTTCATATTATCAAGTATTTATGCTATATGCATACATATATTTCAAATCATATTCCGATCACTATTACAGGTTTATCTGGATTTGAACCCACAACTCTCACTATTGTAGTCAAACTTACCATTAATCCAACCATAAATTGATGATCAGAGATATGGCCTATCTCTGCACTTTGTGTGGATGACATGTCAACTTACATATCAACAGGAATCATCATAATAGACATTATAGACATATTTTTATGAATTCGCAAAGATGCTTCCAGATAAAACCGCTCGTACCAGCCATTAAAGGGGCTGTGATTTTCATAAAACGAATTCTCTCTCTCCCCATAGTCCACTTTTCAAAAAGAATCATCATTATAGCAATTTACCTGTTTAATAAAAAAATTGTAATGCTTCCGGACCAAAACAATAGCCTACTAAATATCAATTACCCAAGCACCGTTACTTGGTTCTGAAAGAACAGCTCCCTGTAACAGCAAAATCTAAAACGAAATAGGAAACAAGTCGAGTAATGTAAGATAAGGAAGCTTTATGGTCTCTGTGCCCTTCATATGCAATTTAAGTAATCCTTGTAGTCATAGTAATAATAATAATAATAATAATAATAATGCAGACACAATGGCAGTTGAGTATCAGCTACCCTCCAGACTGGCCTGGGCAGGACAGTTAATTCAACTTAAATAACACACTTCATATGATCCGTGTTATTTAAGTTGAACTGCTCTGTCTGGGCTTGTTCGAGCAATCACACCCCCTAAACTGCATCCATATGTGAATGGAACAAATATTACAATTAATGTATCTAAATAAAACTTGACCATGTGAGGGCATCTGACTCCAATCACTCCGAGTGTGATTTATTCGTGTAGATTTGTGACATTTCTAAATCTATCCCGCTGCTCTCAAACCCCGCCCCAACACAAGTTTTATTTAGTACATTCATTGTAATAGAATGTGTTTATAAAGTAGTACTTTTTTAAAAAGATAAAGCTGCACTAAACTGAAAGTGCTTATGTAGATTTTAAAAGGTGTAAAAAACCGTCTCAGATCCCATCAAAATGAACCCTTTTCAGTGAAGTGCCCCCTGACCCCACCCATTATGGCTTCGTCCCATCTGCACTTGCGTTCGTGGCTTTGCCATTTCTTTTTTCCAAAAGCAGCATCCCCCGAAATTCCTGCCTACGCCCCTGCAAATACTGTTTAAAAATAACTTCAGAAAAATCCTATCAAGTTCAGATTCAGCTGTAAGGCAAGAGTCTTGACAGAGCCCCTTGTTACAGTTCTATAAACAAACATGTTTCACAGGGTTCTGAACACCAGAGGATATATCTGCGTTCAGAACCGAAATAGAACCAGGGGCAACATGTGAAGCACTGTCTAGAGCCTGTACTGTAACACTGCTTCAAATGGGCCAGTGTATATATATATATATATATATATATATATATATATATATAAATAAAGTAACATTGCCTCTCTGTTATCGGCTTGTTTGCCCTTTAAAAACAGACCCAGACACAGAACTGCACAGTGAAGCACTTTCGTGCACTTTTATTACAAAACAAAAATAAAACAAACAAAACAAAAACCAAGCTCTCATTGAGCACTCACTGCACATATGCAGGTCCCTGACTAACGTGCAGGACAGCGAAGCTGTTTACCTGACATATAATTCCAACACACAACACTTTATTACAAACAGTATATACTACTTACAAAGTGACTGCTCGGACACGGAGTACTCCTTCCCATGTCCTTCTACTCAGCAGCCTAGAGCAGACTGACTGCTTCTTTTTTATACTCTGCACCTGGCTCTAATTTCCAATCATTGCCAGGTGCCGGTGATAATTAAACAAACAATAGAACAATTAAATCAAACAAAACCAATTACCTTGGCAGGGAGGCTTTACTTCTGTCCGTGCCATAAAACAAAACATTTTTCATATCGCAGGCCCCCTGTCCTGCTACATCCGTTACTATATATATATATATATATATATGCATTAGAGGTTTTTGAAAGTTGAAAGCATAGAGCAACTCAGTGGTTAGAGAAGTGCTGGGCTGCAGTGTGGAAGGCAGTGGGTTTGAGTAGCACAGTGGTTAGAGAAAGCGCTGGGCTGCAGTGTGGAAGGCAGTGGGTTTGAGTAGCTCAGTGGTTAGAGAAAAGTGCTGGGCTGCAGTGTGGAAGGCAGAAGGCAGGGTTTGAGTAGCTCAGTGGTTAGAGAAAGTGCTGGGCTGCAGTGTGGAAGGCAGTGGGTTTGAGTAGCTCAGTGGTTAGAGAAAGTGCTGGGCTGCAGTGTGGAAGGCAGTGGGTTTGAGTAGCTCAGTGGTTAGAGAAAGCCCTGGGCTGCAGTGTGGAAGGCAGTGGGTTTGAGTAGCACAGTGGTTAGAGAAAGTGCTGGGCTGCAGTGTGGAAGGCAGTGGGTTTGAGTAGCACAGTGGTTAGAGAAAGCGCTGGGCTGCAGTGTGGAAGGCAGTGGGTTTGAGTAGCACAGTTGAAGTTGGGCTGCAGTGTGGAAGGCAGTGGGTTTGCTGTGGTTAGAGAAAGTGCTGGGCTGCAGTGTGCAAGGCAGTGGGTTTGAGTAGCTCAATGGTTAGAGAAAGTGTTGGGCTGCAGTGTGGAAGGCAGTGGGTTTGAGTAGCTCAATGGTTAGAGAAAGTGCTGGGCTGCAGTGTGGAAGGCAGTGGGTTTGAGTAGCTCAGTGGTTAGAGAAAGCGCTGGGCTGCAGTGTGGAAGGCAGTGGGTTTGAGTAGCTCAGTGGTTAGAGAAAGCGCTGGGCTGCAGTGTGGAAGGCAGTGGGTTTGAGTAGCTCAGTGGTTAGAGAAAGTGCTAGGCTGCAGAGTGGAAGGCAGTGGGTTTGAGTAGCACAGTGGTTAGAGAAAGCGCTAGGTTTATACAGTGGCTCTCAAAAGTATTCACCCCCCTTGGACTTTTCCACATTTTATTGTGTTACAACATGGAATCAAAATGGATTTAATTAGGAGTTTTTGCCACTGATCAACACAAAAAAAGTCCATAATGTCAAAGTGAAAAATAAAATCTACAAATGGTTCTAAATTAATTACAAATACAAAACAGAAAGTAATTGCTTGCATAAGTATTCACCCCCTTGAGTCAATATTTGGTAGAGGCACCTTTGGCAGCAATTACAGCCATGAGTCTATTTGGATAAGCGTCTACCAGCTTTGCACATCTGGACACTGCAATTTTTGCCCATTCTTCTTTGCAAAATTGCTCAAGCTCCGTCAAGTTGGATGGGGACCTTTGGTGAACAGCAATTTTCAACTCTTTCCACATATTCTCAATTGGATTGAGGTCCAGGCTTTGACTGGGCCACTCCAGGACATTGATCTTTTTGTTTTTAAGCCACTCCAGTGTGGCTTTGGCTGTATTTTTGGGGTCATTGTCCTGCTGGAAGATGAATCTTCTCCCAAGTCCCAGGTCTCTTGCAGACTTCAGCAGGTTTTCCTCCAGGATTTCTCTGTACTTTGCTGCATCCATTTTGCCCTCTATCTTCACGAGCTTTCCAAGCATAGCATAGCGCTTAGTGTTGAGGCCAAAAAGCTCTATTTTGGTCTCATCAGACCATAGAATCTTCTTCCACTTGGTCTCAGAGTCTCCCACATGCCTTCTGGCAAACTCTAGCTGAGATTTGATGTGAGTCAACAATGGCTTTCTTTTTGCCACTCTCCCATAAAGGCCAGTTTTGTGAAGCACCCGGGCTATTGTTGCCGTATGCACAGTGTCTCCCA
The DNA here is from genome assembly GCA_036884735.1 of Huso huso. Taxonomy (NCBI): domain Eukaryota; kingdom Metazoa; phylum Chordata; class Actinopteri; order Acipenseriformes; family Acipenseridae; genus Huso; species Huso huso. The sequence goes on from CM072700.1 coordinate 2,681,581, forward strand.
GCTCAGCCGTGGAAGACTGTAACTCCTTTAGAGTTGCCAAAGGCCTCTTGGTGGCCTCCCTGACTAGTGCCCTTCTCGCCCTGATACTTAGTTTTTGAGGACGGCCTGTTCTAGACAGATTCACAGTTGTGCCATATTCTCTCCATTTCTTAATAATGGACTTTACTGTGCTCTGGGGGATATTCAGTGCCTTGGAAATGTTCTTATATCCTACCCCTGATTGGTGCTTTTGAAGAACCTTATTCCGGATTTGCTTTGAATGTTCCTTCGTCTTCATGATGTAGTTTTTGTTAGGAAATGTACTAACCAACTGTGGGACCTCCCAGAGACAGGTGTATTTAACCTGAAATCATGTGAAACACCTTAATTGCACACAGGTGGACTCCATTCAACTAATTATGTGACTTCTAAAGACAATTGGTTGCACCAGAGCTTATTTAGGGTGTGTCATAAAGCCCAAAGGGGTGAATACTTATGCAATCAATTATTTTCTTTTTTATATTTGTAATTTAGAACAATTTGTTTAGTGTTTTTTTATTTTCACTTTGACAGTATGGACTTTTTTGTGTTGATCAGTGAATAATTAAAAAACTCCTAATTAAATCCATTTTGATTCCATGTTGTAACACAATAAAATGTGGAAAAGTCCAAGGGGGGTGAATGCTTTTGAGAGGCACTGTAGGTATATATTCCACTTCTTAGCCCAAAATATAGCGGAGGTTTTTGAACATTGACACACACACGCACACACGGACACACACACATACACACACACACGCACGCACAGACAGCACACTCACACACACAGACAGCACACACACACACACGCACACAAGTCACATTTTACCACGGGCCCACACAGACACCCCAAACACAGACAGTTTTCACAGACAGCAACACACAGCAGCCCAGGTAGCAGGCCCACACACAGCTGCTGTCCCCATCTCCACCAGCACAGGGTGAGTACACACACACATCTCCACCAGCACACACACACTGGTTTTGCCTTCACAGACAAGCGGGAGGCACAGCGGATAAACACTCACAGACAGCACACACACACACGCACACAGACAGCACACACAGCACACACACACACAAGCACACACACGCACAGACAGCACACTCACACACAGACAGCACACACAGCACACACACCTACAAACACACACTCACGCACACACACAGCCACACAAAATGCTGTGTATTATGGAATGGAAAACAGCTACTGGTATGGGGAATTTATATTCAGTATATAACAATATTCCACATTCAAAAACACATGTGGCCCTATTCATAAAGCTTTACATTTAAAAGTGAATTAAATAAAAAGAAGATTATAGAAAAGCTTACGCATGTCAAAGTTTATTGAAGTGGACTTTTGTCATGTAGCAGGAGTTTGCCAATTATTGGGTCATCCTGTATCACCTGCAGATGAAAGTGGAGCAGAAGAGATTGGGTTATTTTTTCTAAAGCTGTATAGTATGTGTCCATATAGTGTTAGTTTAGTTTAGGATGTTTTCACTGAATTAATTGATTTGTAGAAAAATGTAACCCTGTCTACCTTACTGACTGTTTACTCTGTTAACTCATTTGTGCCATTTAGTGAAAAGAAAATATAAAATAATGTTAACATGAGTTCAGAATCCTCAAATGAAGATTGTGGTTTATTTCACACTGCGTTTGTAATATTGCCAGTTGTATTATTCTTTGGTAAATTGTACACAAGAAACAAAAAAGGGTAAACAGGTACAGGTCACATGGTATAACACAAGGAAGGTGGCCATGGAGGAGCCTATGACATGGTACAGGTGACGTGGTATAACACAAGGAAGGTGGTCATGGAGGAGCCTGTGAAATGGTACAGGTCACATGGTATAACACAAGGATGGTGGTCATGGAGGAGCCTGTGAAATGGTACAGGTCACATGGTATAACACAAGGAAGGTGGTCATGGAGGAGCCTGTGAAATGGTACAGGTGAATACGTGGTATAACACAAGGAAGGTGGTCATGGAGGAGCCTGTGAAATGGTACAGGTCACGTGGTATAACACAAGGAAGGTGGTCATGGAGGAGCCTGTGAAATGGTACAGGTCACGTGGTATAACACAAGGAAGGTGGTCATGGAGGAGCCTGTGAAATGGTACAGGTCACATGGTATAACACAAGGAAGGTGGTCATGGAGGAGCCTGTGAAATGGTACAGGTCACATGGTATAACACAAGGATGGTGGTCATGGAGGAGCCTGTGAAATGGTACAGGTCACATGGTATAACACAAGGAAGGTGGTCATGGAGGAGCCTGTGAAATGGTACAGGTCCCATGGTATAACACAAGGAAGGTGGTCATGGAGGAGCCTGTGAAATGGTACAGGTCCCATGGTATAACACAAGGAATGTGGTCATGGAGGAGCCTGTGAAATGGTTCACGTGGTATAACACAAGGAAGGTGGTCATGGAGGAGCCTGTGAAATGGTACAGGTCACATGGTATAACACAAGGAAGGTGGTCATGGAGGAGCCTGTGAAATGGTACAAGTCCCATGGTATAACACAAGGAAGGTGGTCATGGAGGAGCCTGTGAAATATTTTACAGGTCGTGGTCCATGGTATAACACAAGGAAGGTGGTCATGGAGGAGCCTGTGAAATGGTACAGGTCCCATGGTATAACACAAGGAAGGTAGTCATGGAGGAGCCTGTGAAATGGTACAGGTCCCATGGTATAACACAAGGATGGTGGTCATGGAGGAGCCTGTGAAATGGTACAGGTCACATGGTATAACACAAGGATGGTGGTCATGGGAGGAGCCTGTGAAATGGTACAGGTCACATGGTATAAACAAGGAAGGTGGAAGCCATTTAAAAGTCATGGATAGAAACACAAGGAAGGTAGTCATGGTGGACTTTTGCTTCCTGAAATGGTACAGGTCACATAGGCAGGAATGGTCATCCTGGTCATGGGAACACAAGGATGGTGGTTATTTTTTCTAAATGGAGTGCCTAGTGAAATGGTACAGGTCACATGGTATAACACAAGGAAGGTGGTCATGGAGGAGCCTGTGAAATGGTACAGGTCACATGGTATAAAATAATGGAAGGTAGTCATGGAGGAGCCTGTGAAATGGTACAGGTCACATGGTATTTCAAGGAAAGGTGGTCATGGAGGAGCGGTGAAATGGTACAGGTCACATGGTATAACACAAGGAAGGTGGTCATGGAGGAGCCTGTGAAATGGTACAGGGAACATGGTATAACACAAGGAAGGTGGTCATGGAGGAGCCTGTGAAATGGTACAGGTCACGTGGTATAACACAAGGAAGGTGGTCATGGAGTAGCCTGTGAAATGGTACAGGTCAGATGGTATAACACAAGGAAGGTGGTCATGGAGGAGCCTGTGAAATGGTACAGGTCCCATGGTATAACACAAGGAAGGTGGTCATGGAGGAGCCTGTGAAATGGTACAGGTCACATGGTATAACACAAGGAAGGTGGTCGTGGAGGAGCCTGTGAAATGGTACAGGTCACATGGTATAACACAAGGAAGGTGGTCATGGAGGAGCCTGTGAAATGGTACAGGTCCCATGGTATAACACAAGGAAGGTGGTCATGGAGGAGCCTGTGAAATGGTACAGGTCACGTGGTATAACACAAGGAAGGTAGTCATGGAGGTATTTCTTTCACCGTGCACAGACCATTATTGACAGTAGCAAGCTAAAATAAACAGCTCTGTCAGTCAATTAGCACCTCATTATCAGGCAGGGACACTGAGAACAGCCGGTCCTGCCACAGGGTCATGGTCTCATCCAATTCCACCAAACAGAGTATACTGAGGAATGAAGAATGAAAAATAAAAAAAATACACTGCTGCTGTACCCTTGAGCAAGGTACTTTACCTAGATTGCTCCAGTAAAAACTCAGCTGTATAAATGGGGAATTGTATGTAAAAATAATGTGATATCTTGTAACAATTGTAAGTCGCCCTGGATAAGGGCATCTGCTAAGAAATAAATAATAATAATTTATTAACTCCCTGAATCCATGGGCAGTACAAGGAGACAGAAACACGCCCAGGAGGTGTTGAAAGAGAAACAGCAATAAATCTGACAGCGTGTTCATCAATTTAATTAGCCCAATTACTCACCAAGCAAATGTGGTCAGGAAACGTACTTATACACTGTCTATTCAAGTCTTTGTTTTTTAATTCATCGAAACACTGTCAGGTCTAAATACTGCCATCCATTGAACATTTTACAGCTACGGGCAAAAATGTAGCATCACCCTATAGAATTAACTCACTGTGCTTCATAAAGACGAATGAAACCTGCTGAATAATGTTACGTTAACATATTGAATTACACACCGCTTTGGAGTTTTCCATATACTTAATGAAAAACCGACACAAATGAAAAAATGTGACATTTCGAAATCCAACATGAAATACTACTGTACTACTATTAAGGCATCCAGTAGACTTTTGCTATATCATTTTGTAGTTTCTTTAATAAAAGATCTAAATTATGTTCATATAGTTATTTATTTTTTAAATGACGTCTCAATCCTAAAGTTTTAGGTGATGCTAAGCTTTTTGGCCGCCGCTGTACTTCTTTCCACAGAAGTGATTCCACTGAAGAGAGCTGGCGGCACAGCTGGCTATTCTGTACTGAATGCCTTGGTGTGCCTCCATCTATTATTATTATTATTTATTTCCTAGCAGACGCCCTTATCCAGGGCGACTTACAATCGTAAGCAAATACATTTCAGAATCACAGTACAAGTAATAATACAATTAAGAGCAAGATAAATACAATGACTTCGGTTCAAGCAAGTACAAGTGTGACAAAATACAATTCAATAATACAGCAGATAACAGTGTCAGTGATAGTTACATCAGGATATGATTAATTACAAAATACTACAGATTAAACACTTGGCAGATTACAGTACTCTGAAGTACAGGATTAAATGCAGTAAAATAGGGGGCAGATAAGAGCAAATAAAGCGCATTTTAAGGAAGGGTGATAGTGTCCCAGGGGAAAAACAGAGGAGTTCTACAGGTGCTGTCTGAAGAGGTGAGTCTTAAGGAGGCGCTGAATGTGGTCAGGGACTGGGCGGTCCTGACATCTGTAGGGAGGGCCTTTCCCCCACTGCGGAGCAAGGGTGGGGAAGGAGCGGGCTCTGGAGGCAGGGGAGCGAGAGGAGGTAGAGCCAGTCTTCTAATGCAGGCGGAGCGGAGAGGTCGAGGGGGGGGTGTAGGGAGAGATGAGGGTCTGGAGGTAGCTGGGTGCAGTCTGGTCAAGGCATCTGTAGGCTAGTACAAGAGTCTTGAACTGGATGCGAGCGGTGATCGGTAGCCAGTGGAGTGAGCGGAGTAGTGGAGTTGCGTGGGAGAAGCGAGGCAGAGAGAACACCAGGCGGGCAGCGGAGTTCTGGATGAGCTGGAGCGGACGGGTGGCGGACGCAGGGAGGCCAGCCAGGAGGGAGTTGCAGTAGTCTAGGCGGTCCATCTACCGACCAGAACCCACCTCCCTTCGTTTCTGGGATCCGCCTCATAAAACAAGCAGCTGTTGTTCACAATGGCCTGACCTGTCAATGCCTCAGTAGTGGTTCAGCTAACTCTCTGTTATCGCTTGAGGAGCTCAAGAGAGTTGCTAGCTGTTGAGAGCAGATTTCATTAAACTGCGTTCCTCAGGAGGCTTGCTGCTCCAGTGGTTAATGAAAGGGGCTTGATACCAGGAGGGTCAAATCCCGGCTCAGCCACTGACTCCCTGTGTGTGTGTGTGTGTGTGTGCGTGCGTGCGTGCGTGCGTGCGTGCGTGCGTGCGTGCGTGCGTGCGTGCGTGCGTGCGTGCGTGTGTGTGTGACCCTGAGCAAGTCACTGAACCTCCTTGTGCTCCGTCCTTCGGATGAGACGTAAAACTGTGGAGGTGGAATTTATATTTTCTGAATATTTGTATATCTAACATTTAATGCTTAATCTGCAGGGAGCGTTTGCGTTCATAGTATAAGTTTGTATTTGAAGGTTTCTAGCTTGAGCAAATGTCAGATGGAACATTTTGTGGTTTCTTTATAGAAATAAAACTAGACATCTCCATCGTGTCACAAACACAGGAGGCACGATAAGATGTCCGGGCAGACAGGCAAAATAGTTTTAGATAGAACGAGAGATGGAAATGAGTTGTATATGTGGGAGAGGTGCGAAAGTAGATAACCACAAAGAGCAAACTAGCTTGAACCAGCTTTGACAGCAACAAAAGTAGCACAGTAGGTTAAATACGTTTGTTAAGTGCTTAAGAATGATGCACTATATAATGCTCTAGGAGCTTTGGGCAAATTTCCCCCCTGAATAGGAGGTGTGTTAAAGGTGTGAGCTATCAGGGTGGTAACCTCAACGATTGGATATTGAACAAGAAGATGGGAGGGGAATCAACCATGATGTTTGTGTATAAGTATATGTGTTCTTCCTGAAATACTTTAAGTCAAAATTGTGTTTTGAATGCATTTGCTGGCTTCCTTTGTGCATCGTATTAAAGGTTGTAAGACCACTGCTCCTGGCTTCCTGTGTCGAGTCCTTTCAAATACCTACTACAAAACAAACAAGGTCCTATTGGAAGTGACACTGCAGCAGCAGCAGCAGTTGTTGATGAAGCAGAGTTTACCCCCCTAGTCTCTGTAAGTTGCTTTGGGTAAAAGCCTTTGCTAAATGACTAAATAATGATAATTCGCTTTTTGGTACCATTCTCCTCTTATCCCTAATTTCTGACACATTACAGACTCTATAGGACAGCCATACTCAGGCTGTTCCACTGATATTACAGAGTCTCATAAATGTACTGGACAGAGTGTCTGGATGAGCTCAGTCTTGCGGACTGTTATCAGATTTATAAACAAGGAACTCATGCTTTCTTTCAGTCTCTGTCCTGTCTGGTACTGACTATACCTACTGATACACTGGATCACAAAGGAGCCTGCAAAGTGTCTGATGTGAGCTGGACCTGTTACTGGATCAAAGCAGTAAAACTGACTAGCAGTGTTCCAGATATGGTAACCTATTGTGAACAAAAGGAGATGGATACACATGGAAGCTTTCCCGAGTTAAAACCTTATGCAGATAAAGTCCCGAGACGAGGCTATAGGCTTGCACTTCATAGCAAGGAAAGAAAAATCATCCCCTTCTTCCCCTCGTTGTGAATGTACTGGGTGTATAAATCCTAGTGGGGTCTCCTTGAGCTCTGTTTGGAGTCACGTCTTTATACATAAGCCTTGGGGCTGCATACCTGACCTAAATTCACAGGCCACAGGAGAAATAGTGAGGGCTACTTGTGCTGTTTGCTGTAATCAGATTGAGCCGATAACCTGTGCAGACTGTAGAGAAGGGCAGGGAGAGATCTTACTTCAACGCAGGGTGAAGCCAGGTGAACCAAACACACCTGTGATGCTGGGAATTGGATCCCAGGAGAAGCACTGGTCTTGAGCGCAGGTCCCTTGGGAAAGAAGTAGACAGAATCCTCCTTGATTCCGAAAAAGTAAAAAGCAGAGCATGGTCTCTGTGTCAGCAGCGTCAAGGCAGGATGCAGCCTGTCCACTTCTGTCACCGGATATTCTGTAAGAAAAAGGCTACGACAGGATGCGGTTAAGAGGGGCTAGCTCCACTTTTAAATAGTAAAGGTTTTTTTTTTCTTTTCCAAATAGCAGTCTCATAGTTTGATAGTGTGACAGTGTGATAGTGGCTGTGATAGAGTCATAGTTACCATATAAATAAAGTGTTGATTAAAGAGATTGCTGAACCCAATCAGGAGAGAGAGATATCATGCAAACAGTAGACCAACAGGAACTGCATGCGGTAAATAAAGCAAGTTAATACTCTATGAAAATAGACATCGGCATGCAGTCATCCGCATATCTATCCCAGATATCATATTAATCTGCTCAGCGTGTTGACTGACACCCAGCTGTTAGCTGATCGCAACTTATGATTCTCTACTGAATAACAGTTCTTGTTTTCTGAAAGAAATGATCATTGATTCCCAGAACACAGTTCCTGCTTCTTTTTGCCTGTATAGAGACTCAGAGACAGACGCTGCAGTGAAGCGTTGTTTAGACTCAGACAGACGCTGCAGTGAAGCGCTGTATAGAGACTCAGACACAGACGCTGCAGTGAAACGTTGTTTAGACTCAGACAGACGCTGCAGTGAAGCACTGTATAGAGACTCAGAGACAGACGCTGCAGTGAAGCGCTGTATAGACTCAGACAGACGCTGCAGTGAAGCGCTGTATAGAGACTCAGAGGCAGACGCTGCAGTGAAGCGCTGTATAGAGACTCAGAGACAGACGCTGCAGTGAAGCACTGTATAGAGACTCAGAGGCAGACGCTGCAGTGAAGCGCTGTATAGAGACTCAGAGACAGACGCTGCAGTGAAGCGCTGTATAGAGACTCAGAGACAGACGCTGCAGTGAAGCGCTGTATAGAGACTCAGAGACAGACGCTGCAGTGAAGCACTGTATAGAGACTCAGAGACAGATGCTGCAGTGAAGCGCTGTATAGAGACTCAGAGACAGACGCTGCAGTGAAGCACTGTATAGAGACTCAGATACAGACGCTGCAGTGAAGCGCTGTATACAGAGACAGACGCTGCAGTGAAGCGCTGTATAGAGACTCAGAGACAGATGCTGCAGTGAAGCGCTGTATAGAGACTCAGAGACAGACGCTGCAGTGAAGCACTGTATAGAGACTCAAAGACAGACGCTGCAGTGAAGCGCTGTATAGAGACTCAGAGGCAGACGCTGCAGTGAAGCGCTGTATAGAGACTCAGAGACAGACGCTGCAGTGAAGCGCTGTATAGAGACTCAGAGACAGACGCTGCAGTGAAGCACTGTATAGAGACTCAGATACAGACGCTGCAGTGAAGCGCTGTATACTGACAGACGCTGCAGTGAAGCGCTGTATAGAGACTCAGAGACAGATGCTGCAGTGAAGCCCTGTATAGCCCTGTGTGGAGTAGTGGTTAGGGCTCTGGACTCTTGACCGGAGGGTCGTGGGTTCAATCCCAGGTGGAAGACCCTGCTGCTGTAAAAACCCAACTGTATAAATGGATAATTGTGTGTAAAAATAATGTAATTGTATGTAAAAAATAATGTGATATCTTGTAACAATTGTAAGTCGCCCTGGAAAAGGGCATCTGCTAATAAATAAATAATAATAATAAGCAAATGAACTACTTGCTCTGTGAAAGAAACTGTGAATTTTACAATGTAGCCAACATATCACTTCAAATATACTTCTCAACTTTTGCTAAGGGTCAAACATTTTGGTCAAATTAAAAACATTACTGGTTCATTAAATTCCTGTCTGTGACTGATATTGACAGTCAGTTATTCTTCTCAGCTGTCAGCACACAATGCACGTGTTTTGTTGAACTCTGTGCGTGAGCTTGGGGTGTAAATGAGATGGTGAGAGTGTAAGTCAGGTAAAGAGAACAGAAGGTCAGTAATAAAGCCACTATCATCCCAGTTAGGTGCATAGAGATTTGCCAGAATGAAAGGGGTGTTGTAGTTTACCTGTTACTATAATATATCACCCATGTGGATCTACTGTAGTGTGGGAAGCGGCAGGAGGGATGGTTTTGTGTATTAATTGCTGCACCCTGGCCTTCCCGTGGAGGTGTGAGTGGAAAAGCTGCCCCACCCACCCCCTTCACAGGCCAAAGTGGGTCTCCTGAAGGAAAGCTATTCCCATTCCGAGCTGCTGGAGGTGTGTGAAGACCTTGTTTCGCTTCACTGGGTGGTTCAGACCCTTAACATTCCAGCTAATCAAGTTACCTAGACACCCTCCAGTGTGCTGATTCTTATTATCAGATGCCATTATAGTAAAAGAGAAAGAACATATGTAGATACATACAATCGGGAGAGCCCTTTTGTAAAACTAGCTAACACAAGAACTGGGTCAGACCTCGTCTGTGTGCACATAGCAGCCAGATACACCCAAAGAAAAACAATGAAAAGTGACCACTTGCTCCTCATGGAAAAGACAAACTGGAGTGAAAGACAGAAAAGAAGAGGAGAAAAAAGAGAACCCCCCCCACCCATACCACCCCCCAAACAAGGCAGTGACACCCCACAGAGCTTCAACTCAGTTCACACCCATACCACCCCCACAAACGAGGCAGTGACACCCCACAGAGCTTCAACTCAGTTCACACCCATACCACCCCCATAAACGAGGCAGTGACACCCCACAGAGCTTCAACTCAGTTCACACCCATACCACCCCCACAAACGAGCAGTGACACCCCACAGAGCTTCAACTCAGTTCACACCCATACCCCCCCCCCAAACGAGGCAGTGACACCCCACAGAGCTTCAACTCAGTTCACACCCATACCACCCCCATAAACGAGGCAGTGACACCCCACAGAGCTTCAACTCAGTTCATACCCATACCACCCCCACAAACGAGGCAGTGACACCCCACAGAGCTTCAACTCAGTTCATACCCATACCACCCCCACAAACGAGGCAGTGACACCCCACAGAGCTTCAACTCAGTTCACACCCATACCACCCCCATAAATGAGGCAGTGACACCCCACAGAGCTTCAACTCAGTTCACACCCATACCACCCCCATAAACGAGGCAGTGACACCCCACAGAGCTTCAACTCAGTTCATACCCATACCACCCCCATAAACGAGGCAGTGACACCCCACAGAGCTTCAACTAAGTTCACACCCATACCACCCCCCCAAACGAGCAGTGACACCCCACAGAGCTTCAACTCAGTTCACACCCATACCACCCCCATAAACGAGGCAGTGACACCCCACAGAGCTTCAAGTCAGTTCATACCCATACCACCCCCATAAACGAGGCAGTGACACCCCACAGAGCTTCAACTCAGTTCACACCCATACCACCCCCTACACAAGGCAGTGACACCCCACAGAGCTTCAACTCAGTTCACACCCATACCACCCCCCCAAACGCGGCAGTGGCTCCCCACAGAGCTTCAGTTCAATTCACACCCATACCACCCCCACAAACGAGGCAGTGACTCCCCACAGAGCTTCAACTAAGTTCACACCCATACCACCCCCACAAACGAGGCAGTGACACCCCACAGAGCTTCAACTAAGTTCACACCCATACCACCCCCACAAACGAGGCAGTGACACCCCACAGAGCTTCAACTCAGTTCATATCCATACCACCCCCACAAACGAGGCAGTGACACCCCACAGAGCTTCAACTCAGTTCACACCCATACCACCTCCATAAACGAGGCAGTGACACCCCACAGAGCTTCAACTCAGTTCACACCCATACCACCCCCACAAACGAGGCAGTGACACCCCACAGAGCTTCAGTTCAATTCACACCCATACCACCCTGTGGCAAAGTGGTTAGTAAGGGGAACAGGTGTAGCGGTGATGCGGTGCAGGAGTGACAGGCAGACAACGGTAATCCAGTGACAAATGCTTTTATTTATTTTAAATCCTGGTCTAGCGACCGTAAATAATAAGCCCCGGCAATACACAACGATGTGTAGAGCGCGGGGATGAAAAACACAGGTTACAGTCCTGAACAAAGTAAACAAAAGACACGTTCACCCGTCTCGGGTGCGTGCAGTCGTGCTGGTGGTGAGTGAATACACTTTTTATTCGGTGACAGTTCGTGAGGTGGTGATCCGGCTTGTGCTGGCCCAAGGCGACAGCTCCGGATGTGCTTTAGCTGTCTGGTGGTTTCAAAAAACACAGACAGTTATTTTACAGTAATAAACAAACAAAAACACACACACACTCAACTCTCTACAGAGTAATACAGTACTTCACTCTATACCGTCCTTCTCAGTCCTTGGCTTAACCCAAACGAAGGAAAAGAACAGCGTTACCCTGGCCCCTATATGTAATCCCGCATGATATCTAGGTAAACGGTTGCAGCTGCCTTATTACTTGCAGCTGCCCCTCGTTTACCTGTCAAATCAATACGGTCTTACAACAGAGTCTCGCTTCCTTCCAGGCTGACCCACTTCCCGGTCCCGGAAACGAACTGTCAGGCCAGCCCTTCCAGATACTTCTCCTCCCGTTCTTTAGCGCCCTCACAGGTCGGGAGGAAGATTTATCACCAGAACTCATTGTATTTCTGTCACACACCCCCACAAACGAGGCAGTGACACCCCACAGAGCTTCAACTAAGTTCACACCCATACCACCCCCACAAACGAGGCAGTGACACCCCACTGAGCTTCAACTCAATTCATACCCATACCACCCCCACAAACGAGGCAGTGACACCCCACAGAGCTTCAACTAAGTTCACACCCATACCACCCCCATAAACGAGGCAGTGACACCCCACAGAGCTTCAACTCAGTTCACACCCATACCACCACCACAAACGAGGCAGTGACACCCCACAGAGCTTCAGTTCAATTCACACCCATACCACCCCCACAAACGAGGCAGTGACTCCCCACAGAGCTTCAACTCAGTTCACACCCATACCACCCCCACAAACGAGGCAGTGACACCCCACAGAGCTTCAACTCAGTTCTTACCCATACCACCCCCACAAACGAGGCAGTGACACCCCACTGAGCTTCAACTCAGTTCATACCCATACCACCCCCACAAACGAGGCAGTGACACCCCACAGAGCTTCAACTCAGTTCACACCCATACCACCCCCACAAACGAGGCAGTGACACCCCACAGAGCTTCAACTCAGTTCACACCCATACCACCCCCATAAACGAGGCAGTGACACCCCACAGAGCTTCAACTCAGTTCATACCCATACCACCCCCCATAAACGAGGCAGTGACACCCCACAGAGCTTCAACTAAGTTCACACCCATACCACCCCCCCAAACGAGCAGTGACACCCCACAGAGCTTCAACTCAGTTCACACCCATACCACCCCCATAAACGAGGCAGTGACACCCCACAGAGCTTCAACTCAGTTCATACCCATACCACCCCCATAAATGAGGCAGTGACACCCCACAGAGCTTCAACTCAGTTCACACCCATACCACCCCCATAAACGAGGCAGTGACACCCCACAGAGCTTCAACTCAGTTCACACCCATACCACCCCCCATAAACGAGGCAGTGACACCCCACAGAGCTTCAACTCAGTTCATACCCATACCACCCCCATAAACGAGGCAGTGACACCCCACAGAGCTTCAACTCAGTTCACACCCATACCACCCCCATAAACGAGGCAGTGACACCCCACAGAGCTTCAGCTCAATTCACACCCATACCACCCCCACAAACGAGGCAGTGACACCCCACAGAGCTTCAACTAAGTTCACACCCATACCACCCCCATAAACGAGGCAGTGACACCCCACAGAGCTTCAACTCAGTTCACACCCATACCACCCCCACAAACGAGGCAGTGACACCCCACAGAGCTTCAGTTCAATTCACACCCATACCAGCCCCACAAACGAGGCAGTGACTCCCCACAGAGCTTTAACTAAGTTCACACCCATACCACCCCCACAAACGAGGCAGTGACACCCCACTGAGCTTCAACTCAGTTCATACCCATACCACCCCCACAAACGAGGCAGTGACACCCCACAGAGCTTCAACTCAGTTCACACCCATACCACCCCCACAAACGAGGCAGTGACACCCCACAGAGCTTCAACTCAGTTCACACCCATACCACCCCCATAAATGAGGCAGTGACACCCCACAGAGCTTCAGTTCAATTCACACCCATACCACCCCCACAAACGAGGCAGTGACTCCCCACAGAGCTTCAACTAAGTTCACACCCATACCACCCCCACAAATGAGGCAGTGACACCCCACTGAGCTTCAACTCAGTTCATACCCATACCACCCCCACAAACGAGGCAGTGACACCCCACACAGCTTCAACTCAGTTCACACCCATACCACCACCATAAACGAGGCAGTGACACCCCACAGAGCTTCAACTCAGTTCACACCCATACCACCCCCACAAACGAGGCAGTGACACCCCACAGAGCTTCAGTTCAATTCACACCCATACCACTCCCACAAACGAGGCAGTGACTCCCCACAGAGCTTCAACTAAGTTCACACCCATACCACCCCCACAAACGAGGCAGTGACACCCCACAGAGCTTCAACTCAGTTCATACCCATACCACCCCCACAAACGAGGCAGTGACACCCCACAGAGCTTCAACTCAGTTCACACCCATACCACCCCCATAAACGAGGCAGTGACACCCCACAGAGCTTCAACTCAGTTCACACCCATACCACCCCCACAAACGAGGCAGTGACACCCCACAGAGCTTCAGTTCAATTCACACCCATACCACCCCCACAAACGAGGCAGTGACTCCCCACAGAGCTTCAACTAAGTTCACACCCATACCACCCCCACAAACGAGGCAGTGACACCCCACAGAGCTTCAACTAAGTTCATATCCATACCACCCCCACAAACGAGGCAGTGACACCCCACAGAGCTTCAACTCAGTTCATATCCATACCACCCCCACAAACGAGGCAGTGACACCCCACAGAGCTTCAACTCAGTTCACACCCATACCACCCCCCACAAACGAGGCAGTGACACCCCACAGAGCTTCAGTTCAATTCACACCCATACCACCCTGTGGCAAAGTGGTTAGTAAGGGGAACAGGTGTAGCGGTGATGCGGTGCAGGAGTGACAGGCAGACAACGGTAATCCAGTGACAAATGCTTTTATTTATTTTAAATCCTGGTCTAGCGACCGTAAATAATAAGCCCCGGCAATACACAACGATGTGTAGAGCGGGGATGAAAAAAACACAGGTTACAGTCCTGAACAAAGTAAACAAAGACACGTTCACCCGCCTCGGTGCGTGCAGTCGTGCTGGTGGTGAGTGAATACACTTTTTATTCGGTGACAGTTCGTGAGGTGGTGATCCGCTTGTGCTGGCCCAAGGCGACAGCCCGGATGTGCTTTTAGCTGTCTGGTGGTTTCAAAACACAGACAGTTATTTTACAGTAATAAACAAACAAAAAACACACACACTCAACTCTCTACAGAGTAATACAGTACTTCACTCTATACCGTCCTTCTCGGTCCTTGGCTTAACCCAAACGAAGGAAAAGAACAGCGTTACCCTGGCCCCTATATGTAATCCCGCATGATATCTAGGTAAACGGTTGCAGCTGCCTTATTACTTGCAGCTGCCCCTCGTTTACCTGTCAAATCAATACGGTCTTACAACAGAGTCTCGCTTCCTTCCAGGCTGACCCACTTCCCGGTCCCGGAAACGAACTGTCAGGCCAGCCCTTCCAGATACTTCTCCTCCCGTTCTTTAGCGCCCTCACAGGTCGGGAGGAAGAGTTATCACCAGAACTCATTGTATTTCTGTCACACACCCCCACAAACGAGGCAGTGACACCCCACAGAGCTTCAACTAAGTTCACACCCATACCACCCCCACAAACGAGGCAGTGACACCCCACAGAGCTTCAACTCAGTTCATATCCATACCACCCCACAAACGAGGCAGTGACACCCCACAGAGCTTCAACTCAGTTCATATCCATACCACCCCCACAAACGAGGCAGTGACACCCCACAGAGCTTCAACTCAGTTCACACCCATACCACCCCCACAAACGAGGCAGTGACACCCCACAGAGCTTCAACTAAGTTCATATCCATACCACCCCCACAAACGAGGCAGTGACACCCCACAGAGCTTCAACTCAGTTCATATCCATACCACCCCCACAAACGAGGCAGTGACACCCCACAGAGCTTCAACTCAGTTCACACCCATACCACCCCCACAAACGAGGCAGTGACACCCCACAGAGCTTCAGTTCAATTCACACCCATACCACCCTGTGGCAAAGTGGTTAGTAAGGGGAACAGGTGTAGCGGTGATGCGGTGCAGGAGTGACAGGCAGACAACGGTAATCCAGTGACAAATGCTTTTATTTATTTTAAATCCTGGTCTAGCGACCGTAAATAATAAGCCCCGCAATACACAACGATGTGTAGAGCGGGATGAAAAACACAGGTTACAGTCCTGAACAAAGTAAACAAAGACACGTTCACCCGCCTCGGTGCGTGCAGTCGTGCTGGTGGTGAGGAATACACTTTTATTCGGTGACAGTTCGTGAGGTGGTGATCCGCTTGTGCTGGGCCCAAGGCGACAGCTCCGGATGTGCTTTTAGCTGTCTGGTGGTTTCAAAAACACAGACAGTTATTTTACAGTAATAAACAAACAAAAACACACACACACTCAACTCTCTACAGAGTAATACAGTACTTCACTCTATACCGTCCTTCTCAGTCCTTGGCTTAACCCAAACGAAGGAAAAGAACAGCGTTACCCTGGCCCTATATGTAATCCCGCATGATATCTAGGGTAAACGGTTGCAGCTGCCTTATTACTTGCAGCTGCCCCTCGTTTACCTGTCAAATCAATACGGTCTTACAACAGAGTCTCGCTTCCTTCCAGGCTGACCCACTTCCCGGTCCCGGAAACGAACTGTCAGGCCAGCCCTTCCAGATACTTCTCCTCCCGTTCTTTAGCGCCCTCACAGGTCGGGAGGAAGATTTATCACCAGAACTCATTGTATTTCTGTCACACACCCCCACAAACGAGGCAGTGACACCCCACAGAGCTTCAACTCAGTTCACACCCATACCACCCCCACAAACGAGGCAGTGACACCCCACAGAGCTTCAACTCAATTCATACCCATACCACCCCCACAAACGAGGCAGTGACACCCCACAGAGCTTCAACTCAGTTCACACCCATACCACCCCCATAAACGAGGCAGTGACACCCCACAGAGCTTCAACTCAGTTCACACCCATACCACCCCCACAAACGAGGCAGTGACACCCCACAGAGCTTCAGTTCAATTCACACCCATACCACCCCCACAAACGAGGCAGTGACTCCCCACAGAGCTTCAACTCAGTTCACACCCATACCACCCCCCCCAGGCAGTGACACCCCACAGAGCTTCAACTCAGTTCATACCCATACCACCCCACAAGAGGCAGTGACACCCCTCAGAGTTCAACTCAGTTCACACCCATACCACCCCCACAAACGAGGCAGTGACACCCCACAGAGCTTCAACTCAGTTCATACCCATACCACCCCCATAAAAGAGGCAGTGACACCCCACAGAGCTTCAACTCAGTTCACACCCATACCACCCCCCAGTAACCCCACAGAGGCAGTGACCACCCCCACAGACACCCCACAGAGCTTCAACTCAGTTCACACCCATACCACCCCCCATAAACGAGGCAGTGACACCCCACAGAGCTTCAACTCAGTTCACACCCATACCCCCCATAAACGAGGCAGTGACACCCCACAGAGCTTCAACTCAGTTCACACCCATACCACCCCCATAAACGAGGCAGTGACACCCCACAGAGCTTCAACTCAGTTCACACCCATACCACCCCCATAAACGAGGCAGTGACCCCCCCCCACAGAGCTCAGTTCAACTCAGTTCATACCCATACCACCCCATAAACGAGGCAGTGACACCCCACAGAGCTTCAACTCAGTTCACACCCATACCACCCCCATAAACGAGGCAGTGACACCCCACAGAGCTTCAACTCAGTTCACACCCATACCACCCCCACAAACGAGGCAGTGACACCCCACAGAGCTTCAACTCAGTTCACACCCATACCACCCCCATAAACGAGGCAGTGACACCCCACAGAGCTTCAACTCAGTTCACACCCATACCACCCCACAAACGAGGCAGTGACACCCCACAGAGCTTCAGCTCAGTTCACACCCATACCACCCCCCACAAACGAGGCAGGCAGTGACACCCCACAAAGAGGCAGTGACACCCACAGTTCAACTCCCATACCCACCCCACAAACGAGGCAGTGACACCCCACAGAGCTTCAACTCAGTTCACACCCATACCCCCCCATAAACGAGGCAGTGACACCCCACAGGCTTCAACTCAGTTCACACCCATACCACCCCCACAAACGAGGCAGTGACACCCCACAGAGCTTCAGCTCAGTTCACACCCATACCACCCCCACAAACGAGGCAGTGACTCCCCACAGAGCTTCAACTAAGTTCACACCCATACCACCCCCACAAATGAGGCAGTGACACCCCACTGGCTTCAACTCAGTTCATACCCATACCACCCCCACAAACGAGGCAGTGACACCCCACAGAGCTTCAGTTCAGTTCACACCCATACTCCCCAGGCTTCAACTAAGTTCACCCCATAAACGAGGCAGTGTGACCCCACAGAGCTTCAACTCAGTTCACACCCCCCATACCACCCCCACAAACGAGGCAGTGACACCCCACCCCCATAAACAGAGCTTCAGTTCAATTCACACCCATACCACTCCCACAAACGAGGCAGTGACCCCCACAGAGCTTCAACTAAGTTCACACCCATACCACCCCCACAAACGAGGCAGTGACACCCCACAGAGCATTCAACTCAGTTCACACCCCCATACCACCCCCACAAACGAGGCAGTGACACCCCACAGAGCTTCAACTCAGTTCACACCCATACCACCCCCATAAACGAGGCAGTGACACCCCACAGAGCTTCAACTCAGTTCACACCCATACCACCCCCACAAACGAGGCAGTGACACACCCCACAGAGCTTCAGTTCAATTCACACCCATACCCCCCCACAAACGAGGCAGTGACTCCCCACAGAGCTTCAACTAAGTTCACACCCATACCACCCCCACAAACGAGGCAGTGACACCCCACAGAGCTTCAACTAAGTTCATATCCATACCACCCCACAAAGCGAGGCAGTGACACCCCACAGAGCTTCAACTCAGTTCATATCCATACCACCCCACAAACGAAGGCAGTGACACCCCACGGGCTTTAAACTAGGTCCACCCCCTACCACCCCCCACAAACGAGGCAGTGACACCCCACAGAGCTTCAGTTCAACCACACCCATACCACCCTGTGGCAAAGTGGTTAGTAAGGGAACAGGTGTAGCGGTGATGCGGTGCAGGAGTGACAGGCAGACAACGGTAATCCAGTGACAAATGCTTTTATTTATTTTAAATCCTGGTCTAGCGACCGTAAATAATAAGCCCCGGCAATACACAACGATGTGTAGAGTGCGGGGATGAAAAACACAGGTTACAGTCCTGAACAAAGTAAACAAAAGACACGTTCACCCGTCTCGGGTGCGTGCAGTCGTGCTGGTGGTGAGTGAATACACTTTTTATTCGGTGATAGTTCGTGAGGTGGTGATCTGGCTTGTGCTGGCCCAAGGCGACAGCTCTGGATGTGCTTTAGCTGTCTGGTGGTTTCAAAAACACAGACAGTTATTTTACAGTAATAAACAAACAAAAAACACACACACACTCAACTCTCTACAGAGTAATACAGTACTTCACTCTATACCGTCCTTCTCGGTCCTTGGCTTAACCCAAACGAAGGAAAAGAACAGCGTTACCCTGGTTTCTATATGTAATCCCCATGATATCTAGGTAAACGGTTGCAGCTGCCTTATTACTTGCAGCTGCCCTCGTTTACCTGTCAAATCAATACGGTCTTACAACAGAGTCTTCCTTCCAGGCTGACCCACTTCCCGGTCCCGAAACGAACTGTCAGGCCAGCCCTTCCAGATACTTCTCCTCCCGTTTTAGCCCCTCACAGGTCGGGAGGAAGATTTATCACCAGAACTCATTGTATTTCTGTCACACACCCCCACAAACGAGGCAGTGACACCCCACAGAGCTTCAACTAAGTTCACACCCATACCACCCCCACAAACGAGGCAGTGACACCCCACAGAGCTTCAACTCAGTTCACACCCATACCACCCCCACAAACGAGGCAGTGACACCCCACAGAGCTTCAACTCAGTTCACACCCATACCACCCCCTACACAAGGCAGTGACACCCCACAGAGCTTCAACTCAGTTCACACCCATACCACCCCCACAAACGAGGCAGTGACACCCCACAGAGCTTCAGTTCAATTCACACCCATACCACCCCCACAAACGAGGCAGTGACTCCCCACAGAGCTTCAACTCAGTTCACACCCATACCACCCCCACAAACGAGGCAGTGACACCCCACAGAGCTTCAACTCAGTTCATACCCATACCACCCCCACAAACGAGGCAGTGACACCCCACAGAGCTTCAACTAAGTTCACACCCATACCACCCCCACAAACGAGGCAGTGATACCCCACTGAGCTTCAACTCAGTTCATACCCATACCACCCCCACAAACGAGGCAGTGACACCCCACAGAGCTTCAACTCAGTTCACACCCATACCACCCCCCCAAATGAGGCAGTGACACCCCACAGAGCTTCAACTCAGTTCACACCCATACCACCCCCACAAACGAGGCAGTGACTCCCCACAGAGCCTAAGGTGTTCCTTTACTGACAACTCTGCAGAGAAAAAAAAGGTAGCATCCTGCTAGAATCAACTCACACAAATCACCATGATAGTGGTACTGTAGACTAAGATAGTAATAACAGTTTAAAAATAATAATAATAATAATAATAATAATAATAATAATAATGGGTAGGAGAGGCAAATCTAGTTCCAGTGGACGTTTAACTCTCAAAATGTCAGGAAGACAACAAACTAGAAGGCCAAAGTCCTCAGTGACAGGAGCCAATAGAGCCAATAAGAGGTGTAGCCTAATAAAATAGCACTGAAATCAAAGAGCCCGCACACATACCATGACACACAGGTTGAACCGCGTCTCCCAACAAACCACCAACAGCCCACGCCCCCATCTCCTTCCAGCTCTTAAATGATGTAAAATAAATAAAATGATAATAACTTAAATACAATAATAATAATAATAATTACCATTAGTGTTTCTCCCTCCCCCTGAATAATAACACTAGCAGTAATCAGGACATGTTTAGATGCTGTGTACCAGAAGACAGTTGCGCAACAACGGGCAGCATGCAACAGGCCATATTTTATTCTGAACTGGGCTTTCATAATTGTAATTGTAATTGAATAAAATATATTGTAATTGTAATTGAAACTAGTTCTGCTTTTCGGCAACTTTCCCATCTCATAGACTCTTATCCCATTGCTGGCTATCCAGCAAGGCAATGATGTGAGCAAACCACAGTCCACAATCATATACAGAACACACACACACAGACACAATGGGACATTAAACACATAGGAAATTGAGTATGAGGGAAATGCAGAAGATATTAAGTCGAGATTTCAAACAGCGTCTTTGCAGAGAGCTTCACAATAGCTTTCAGCTTCAGAGGAGCGCAATGATTCTCTTTGATCATTTTATACATTCAATTGAAATGGCAGCCTGCACTTCCATCACACCGAGCTCCAGATATCAGCGTTTAATTGTAAAGCTGCGCGGCAGAAGGGAGCTTGTTCGCCCATATCAGAAATCACTTGCCTTTCTGAAATGGAAGTCATTTAAAATGAGATTCAAGTGACTGTATCTTCGGAACGTGATTTTCACAAAGGTGACGATACAAGTGAATGAATTAATTTAGTAAAAAAAATAAATAAATAAATCCTGGAGCATCTGAAATGCTCTCTATTTAAATAAGCACGATACCCGAGAGAGGTATATTTTATAGAAACAGCAAAAGAGGAACTGTTCGCCTCGTCCCTGTGCTTTGTCGGAATGACGGGTGCTGCTTGGAATCATGGGATCCCATTGAAGTACCAGTGCGCTACATTCAGGAAACCCCAGCAGAACCATTAGCAAACCACTGTATTACCAGTAACAACAAACACAAACAATCTTCTTCACTGTGCACAGGAAGTTCCACTCATTGTCTGAAACATTTAACTGAATTTATTACTCTCATTTTATTGAGGAGTGGGCACAATTTACTGTGAAGTTAGCAGTGTGCGATATTGCTGGCTGTGCATTCTTAACAAGATCTAATAAATCATTGTGACGAAGTGTTTCCCCTCTCCCTCCCTCCCTCTCTCCCTCCGTCCCTCAGCTCTTGTTAATCCCCAGCACAATCTGTTAGTATGCAAATCGAGCTGAATTAGTTATGCAGGGTCGCTCCGTTAACCTGTCAACCTTCAAACATGGCAGGTAGGCCTGCCACTGCTAATCTGCGTTCAGTGAATTTGCAGGTCAATCAGTCATTAATAAGCATTGTGCATTTTTTTCAATGCCAGAAAGACATTGTCTTTTCAGTCTTTGATTACAATGACAGGAAATATGTGTGCTTTCTGTTTTATTGAATCAATACCATTGACATTATCTCTTTCTCCTATTGTGCGTGTGTTATTCTCCAAAGTTAATTTATGCTTAGTTCAATATTTATCATGCTTACTAATCAATTTCATATCTAAACCACTTTTTTTTACAGCTGGATTTCTGAATTTTTTCACTGTTTAAAGAATGGTTTTTCCAAAGTCTGTTTTTATGAATAAAATCAAGTTTGATATTTATTGGAACTGTGCTGCTGTTAATGAAACCACCAATAGTCCGTGTGGCAGGGGGAAAGCCTGTTTGTGTGTGTGTGTAGAGTACTGTGAAACCTCGTAACTACTGCATGTGGGAATGTGGCTGGTTCCTTCATTGAATATTTGATGGCTAATTATCCAGCCGCATGGTATTTAAGGAAGGAAAAATCCTTTGTTTGGGGTTGGTGTTGAGGAGAGTTTTTGTGCTGTGTTTCAGTGAAGACTGAAACCACCAGGTGTATTTATTACAAATGTTTTGTCCTTTTGTTCAACCCTTTATTTTGTCCGTCGTGTCATTTGTTTGTCTTTGTTGTTTGTTTAATTAACATGTGGCTAGTCCTGACTGAGGCTCATTCTTGACGCTGTCCTGCTACACTCCAGAACAGTTGTAGGAATTTCAACCTTCATTTTGTTCATAAAAACAGACTTAAAAAAAAGCATTCCTTAAATAACTCACGAGCGCAGGAGTGTCTTTTAAAACAATCTGCAAAGGGTCATCGTGACCCAAAAAATGGGGAGGCAGCAGTAGAATCTTATTGTATTCTGACTGACAACACTTTTCATATCTTTTTTTTGTTTTTTTTTAACCCCAATTCAAGGCTGTTACATGCATTTTCTCCATTAGCCAGCAGAGAAACAGTAGCCCATCATCGTTTATTGTAATAAACTTAACTGTTACACACTGACAGTGAATGCACTGTATACAGCATTGATATAGCATGCAGATTTCAAGTTACTTTGCATAAAACAGTTTCTAAACAAAGTTGTTAAAGCAGGAGAAAGGCCGACAAAAATCAAGCACACCCTATAGACTTCATTTGCTAAACTTAATAAATGACCAACAAAATAATCATATACCGTTCTGTACATGCGAAACTTATCTGTTTAATAAAAAGGACGCAATTTAGCCAAACTTTAATTCCGGAGCAAGGTGCATTACAATTCAAAGAAAGAAACAGAAACAGTACTCTAAATTAAAATTTTAAAAAAATGTATAAAAAATGTAATGAATCAATCTATAGGCATTCGCTACGTCATTCTAAACCGCGCTTCGTTCCCTTCACTCTCGTCAGTGCTAGCATCCAAGGTCATCAATGTGGGAGGGCACACGTCTGGTGATTGGCTAAAACGGCAAAAGGGGAGGAGGCCTGCCTCCCTTGGCTATTTTTTTTAGATGGCTTTACTCTGCGTTCCATCCAAGCCAGCTGAAGAAATGGAAGAATACGATTGGCTAACAGACGTGCTGATCATAACTACAGAGAGAACAAGAGTGCGTCTGCCTCCTCTGAACATACAGCGGTGACTGAATGGAGAATCTGGATTGGACGGCAGCCTCCGCGTTAAAGCTATATATTTACTGTTGTGTATTACATATAAATAAATAACTAAGCGAATGTATTTTTAAATGTTTAAGTAGGCAGTGCCTCCTCTGCCTCCTCTGACAAGCCGCCCCTGATCGTGACAGCCATTCAGATCCACTGATAAGGGCGACACTTCTGATTCAGAAGTTTGGAAAGCGATAACCTCGACCGCTTGTCTTTTTTGCTCAAATCCCCCGCGGACCCAAGAATGAATATTTCAAAGATCAGAATTACAGGCCGTCCATTCCGACTGACTCCATAACTTGTTTTCTTTGTCTCTTTTGCCAGTTCACGTTGAGTTCAAACCGACACACTCCAGCCATGAGCGCTGAACTATTACTGCATATGAATCAGGCTGATGTGCAGGGGGGGGGGGCACGGGGTGAAGTGCAGAGCTGTTGGAAATCCTCCCACCACAGGGGCTCCCAAAGGGGGGACTGGAAGGAGAGAGCAAAGCAGGCAATTATAGTAATTATAGTAATGCGCTTTATAATTATAACATCATTTCTTACATTTCAAAATAAATAATGAATAAATAAATGCAAGATTTCTGCCAATGTATGTTTGGTCGGTAGAAGTTCACATTATTTTTACATATAATTACCCATTTATACAGTTGGGTTTTTACTGGAGCAATCTAGGTAAAGTACCTTGCTCAAGGGTACAGCAACAGTGTCCCTCACCTGGGATTGAACCCACAACCCTCCGGTCAAGAGTCCAGAGCCCTAACCACTACTCCACACTGCTGCCCCGAGCCATTACATGCAGAAGCTTGATTAGCCCCAGTGTATAGGTAACAGGTGCATCTAACAGTAAAACTAGGAATGGCTCAAACTGCTATGCACTGGGAGTGTTATTTCCGTCCTTGCTTTATCATACTTCTCTAGACTTTACAGTGCTTACCTATGCTTTACTGTGTTTTCACTAGACTTTATCAGACTTTGCTGTGCCAGGGATGGAAATAAAACTCCCCTTGCTGAGCAGTTTGATCCAGTACTGGTTTGACTATGAGTTTAATATGACACACATGAGCTTGTTACACTACCTATACGCAGTGGCTAATCAAAATTGTAGTAAAAACCGGGAATGGGTGAAACTGGTATGCACAGGAGTCTTATATCCATCCCTGCATTATGACCAATACAGGTTTACCTGAAAGAGGATTTACTTAGTCTACTTTGTCTAAGAGACACAAATGGCAAAATCATAGATGAAGAAAAAAAATAGCAAATATATTAAATGATTACTTTTCACAGGTTTTTACAAAGGAGGACACGGACAACATGCCCCACATGTCGACCTGTTCCTATCCAATTTTAAATAACTTTAGCATAACAGAGGCAGAAGTGTTAAAGGGACTAGGAGCTCTTAAAATAAACAAATCCCCTGGGCCGGATGAGATCCTCCCAATAGTACTCAAAGAAATGAAAGAAGTTATTTACAAACCGCTAACCAAGATCATGCAACAGTATCTTGACACAGGGGTTGTACCGACAGACTGGAAAATTGCAAACGTAATACCGATCCACAAAAAGGGAGACAAAACCGAACCAGGTGACTACAGACCAATAAGCCTGACTTCTATTATATGTAAACTTATGGAAACTATAATAAGATCTAAAATGGAAAATTACCTATATGGTAACAATATCCTGGGAGACAGTCAGCATGGTTTTAGGAAAGGGAGATCGTGTCTAACTAACCTGCTTGATTTTTTTGAGGATGCAACATTGAAAATGGATAATTGCAAAGTAGGGATTCAAGGAAATGCATGCACATGGATTAGGGAGTGGTTAACATGTAGAAAACAGAAAGTACTGATTAGAGGAGAAACCTCAAAATGGAGTGAGGTAACCAGTGGTGTACCACAGGGATCAGTATTAGGTCCTCTGCTATTCCTAATCTACATTAATGATTTAGATTCTGGTATAGTAAGCAAACTCGTTAAATTTGCAGACGTCACAAAAATAGGAGGAGTGGCAAACACTGTTGCAGCAGCAAAAATCATTCGAAATGATCTAGACAGCATTCAGAACTGGGCAGACACATGGCAAATGGCATTCAATAGAGAAAAGTGTAAAGTATTGCACGCAGGCAATAAAAATGTGCATTATAAATATCATATGGGAGATACTGAAATTGAAGAAGGAATCTATGAAAAAGACCTAGGAGTTTATGTTGACTCAGAAATGTCTTCATCTAGACAATGTGGGGAAGCTATAAAAAAAGGCCAACAAGATGCTTGGATATATTGTGAAAAGTGTTGAATTTAAATCAAGGGAAGTAATGTTAAAACTTTACAATGCATTAGTAAGACCTCACCTAGAATATTGTGTTCGGTTCTGGTCACCTCGTTACAAAAAGGATATTGCTGCTCTAGAAAGAGTGCAAAGAAGAGCAACCAGAATTATCCCGGGTTTAAAAGGCTAAAAGAATTGAATCTATTCAGTCTTGAACAAAGAAGACTATGCAGTGATCTGATTCAAGCATTCAAAATCCTAAAGGTATAGACAATGTCGACCCAGGGGACTTTTTTGACCTGAAAAAGAAACAAGGACCAGGGGTCACAAATGGAGATTAGATAAAGGGGCATTCAGAACAGAAAATAGGAGGCACATTTTTACACAGAGAATTGTGAGGGTCTGGAACCAGCTCCCCAGTAATGTTGTTGAAGCTGACACCCTGGGATCCTTCAAGAAGCTGCTTGATGAGATTCTGGGATCAATAAGCTACTAACAACCAAACGAGCAAGATGGGCTGAATGGCCTCCTCTCGTTTGTAAACTTTCTTATGTTCTTATGTTCTTAAAACCTAGTAGAGCTGTTAGCATAACCGGTAAAGGCTGCACAATGGATATAGCACAGTGATTCTCATACAGTACCATACACTGCCAGCTACTGTAATATGACTGGCACCATGATCGACAATCTGGAAATTTCGGATGGTCTGTTTCAGCAGTAGCATTGGTGAATAGCGGACTGGGGCAAATCCCTGAATATTCAGGCTAATGTGCAGGGGATGGCTGTGTGGTCTGGTGGTTAAAGAAAAGGGCTTGTATCCAGGAAAACCCCAGTTCAAATCCCAGCTGATTCACTGTGTGACCTTGAGCAAGTGGCTTAACCTCCTTGTGCTCTGTCTTTGGGGTGAGATGTTGTTGTAAGTGTGCAGCTGATGCATAGTTCACACACCCTGGTGTCTGTAAGTTGCCTCAGATAAAGCCTTCTGCTAAAAACACAAATAAAAAAAATTGAAGAGACACTGCTTGACATGTATTTGTTTATTTAACTTCATTTATAAATGACAGTGTCGTGATCTCATGCGGAGCATGCCACTGCTTAAATAGCACACGCTCTGCATTACAGGAGAGTGGCTCGCCTTTCTTTAGCACGTATTTTAATCGGGTTTATTTAGTTTAACTGTAATAGGTATGATTTGTACTTGTTTTTTCCAACTTATTCAAAATGAAAGATCATTAAAATATTAGAATACATTTAGACAGAGTAGTAGAACATGAAACCCCGTAACTAACAGCTAACTTCTCCGGGACTTATATAGTGCACTATCTAGCCTAACCCTAACCCTAACCCTAAAATAAATGCTCGTTTAAATTCAATTTTGCCAGCAGCTGCACCCATGAATATGAAACTGCTATTGCTGAATGCTTAGCGATTCTGCAGAAATGCAAATTGAACACTTTTAGCTTTCGCTCACTGTCAGGGGAGCGCAGAAGCCAGCTATCCCAGGACAAGATGCTTATGACAGCCTGACTCATCTTCAACTCCAGTGACCTTGAAACAGTGCAAAACAGCATCCACTGGCTTCCAAGGGGGCGGGGAGAAGGGGGGGGGGGGGGAGTGGTTCCAGAGACAATGTGACATTTTAATAAGAAAAAGAACACAGAGTTTCTGTGATCATTTCTGATACAATTTGAGAACATAATGTCCACATGTGAAGTAGTTCAGCAAGGACTATGGGAAAGCTGCATTTAAAAATACATCTTACTAATGCGATCAGTCTAAAAATAGAGAGATTGTTATACTGTATTTATTTTATTTATTTAACCAGGAGATTTAACCATTGAGACAGAGGCCTTGTTTACAAGGGGGTCCCGGAAAACAATTAAAAAAGACAACTGTAATGTGTAAAAGACACAATAAAAGCATGTGAGGTTCAAACTTCATCAGCAGCACACAGAGATCAAAGACCAGAATAAGAACATAAGAACATAAGAAAGTTTACAAACGAGAGGAGGCCATTCAGCCCATCTTGCTCGTTTGGTTGTTAGTAGCTTATTGATCCCAGAATCTCATCAAGCAGCTTCTTGAAGGATCCCAGGGTGTCAGCTTCAACAACATTACTGGGGTGTTGGTTCCAGACCCTCACAATTCTCTGTGTAAAAAAGTGCCTCCTATTTTCTGTTCTGAATGCCCCTTTATCTAATCTCCATTTGTGACCCCTGGTCCTTGTTTCTTTTTTCAGGTCAAAAAAGTCCGCTGGGTCGACATTGTCTATACCTTTAGGATTTTGAATGCTTGAATCAGATCACCGCGTAGTCTTCTTTGTTCAAGACTGAATAGATTCAATTCTTTTAGCCTGTCTGCATACGACATGCCTTTTAAACCCAGAATAATTCTGGTTGCTCTTCTTTGCACTCTTTCTAGAGCAGCAATATCCTTTTTGTAACGAGGTGACCAGAACTGAACACAATATTCTAGGTGAGGTCTTACTAATGCATTGTAAAGTTTTAACATTACTTCCCTTGATTTAAATTCAACACTTCTCACAATATATCCAAGCATCTTGTTGGCCTTTTTTTATAGCTTCCCCACATTGTCTAGATAAGACATGCATCTATGTGTTAATGTGGACTGGAGGAGAAGCATTGGCAGGAGGTTTGAAGCAATTCCGAAATGCACTCTTTAAAACCAGAGAAAGAAAGATGATCAAATTCCATCTTCATGCTGTGATGGAAGTTGGATCTTCGTGAGACGGGAGTTGATATGCAAAAGATAAGCCTCTCATATATAACAGAGGAATATGGAAATACATTCAACATTTCAGGGGTATAAGGGTTTTTGCTCAGATTTTTTAATAACATTGACAGATAAGATACTGTAACAGTTAATTACTGCTTTTAACTCGAGCTGGCCTGGTTCCTCCTGTTTCTATTTCTATAAACCAGTATGCCAAGGGAAAAACGTTCTTCTTGTCAGCCTTTACCGCTCGCTTCTTAAATAAATCCACACTGCCAGCCAGCCCTACCAAACCAATGTAATACCAGTCCTGCAGCACAGACAGGAAGTGGATTTATAGTGTGGTTACGGCAGGGTGAATTGGTAATTACACTTTTAAACCCGTTTTAATACGATTTCTGACCTGTCTAATCTCACTTATTTGGGGCGAGACTCGCTCAGTTCAGCACCTATTTTTCTCAAGCCTATAAAAAAAAAAAAAAAAAAAAAAAAAAACGAAATGACGATACATTATACAATATTAAGAAATATTTTTTTTCTTTTCTCACTCATTTAGAAGTTCTGCTTTTGGCATCTGTGATATTTGTATTTTTTTTTTAAATTTAATTTAAGGTAATTTACTTTTACGGTTAGTCTGCACTACTTCAAACCGAAAGTGCTTGTGTCTGTGCGCGCCTCTGTCCCTGCGTGTGTACGTGCGCGTACCTGTGGGCAACATATTTTCGTGCGTGTGTCTTTGCTTTAGAGTGAACACGCTTGTCTCGTCTCAATAGCCTTTCACGGCCGTTGGTTATTTTGAAAAAGAAGTTAAAACTTCGGCAAAAGAACCACAGTCGCACAAATACAACGACAATCATTTTTACCCGGAGAGTGTGTATGGTTACCGGGGGCGGGGGCGTCAGTGTGATGTCTATCTCGGCCGCAGGAAGACACCTGCCGAGAGGACTGATTGATACAAACAACGAACAGGACAGATTGCTCGAATTTAGTTTGTTTGTTTTTAACGCTTGAGAAAGTTTACACTGTACTGTCCATGTAGTGTATTTGATATTTTATTGATAATGACTCCATCGAGTCTGGTATATTTTCAGTTGCATATTTGAAGAGATGAACGCAGAGACAGCGAATTTCTTTCCCCTTGATAAAAATCAGGTGATTTTTTTGCACTGGGATAAAAAAAAAAGTTGAAAAAACTGTAAGAAACTCGTATTGAGCCAGATACCGTAATAGAAAGTGCATTCAATAATAATAATAATAATAATAATAATAATAATAATAATAAAGCCCATACCAAACAGTGTGTTAATTTTTTATTTTTATTTTATTGATTTTAAAATATAGTACAATTTGCGAATAAATACATATTTGCAGTAATAATATTGATACCCAAGTACTGTAAAATTCAGGTACTTTTTTAAGTCAAAATGCAATAGCATTTACAATGTGATGCATTGAGCCTTTTAAAAATGGGACGGTACAGCTTTAAAACAGGTGTGCTTGGTTGGGATTAAGCAGTCATATTAAGGACTGTTTATAGGAATGTTTTGTTAAGGGCTGTTTTTTATTGGTTAATTACATTTGCAGTTCACAAAGCTTTATAAACTCCTTCGAGAGGGTTAGAAGTCCATTGCCCATTTTCACTGTTTAATCGAATAGAATGATTGTGCACAAATATTACTTTGTTTCCACGGGGTTCCCCACGCAACCTGTGTTTTTTCATTACACATTCTTTTATTTTATTTAAAAGCAAGAGGGTGATTGTATTGCGATCATTAAAATGGACTCCTTATGAGGACCCAAGCTGATCAGAATGATCAGTTCAATCCAGTTCTGCAGACTGAACCATTCCTAAATCCTTGCTGTCCACAAAAGGGTTAACAGCGCTAGCAGAGCTTTCATATAATAATATAATATAATATAATATAATATAATATACTATAATACCATAACAGCGCTAGCAGGGCTTTCATAAAACCCATGGAGCTGTAGTGGAGGAGCACTCAGCTCACTGCATCACCACACCCACCCACACACACATACGCACGCACACAATCACATACACACACACTCACACATGCATGCAGGCACGCATGCGCACACACACACATGCATGCAGGCACACACGCTCACACGCATGCAGGCACGCACGCACACACACATGCATAAGGTGTTTTACAAAGTGGGGACGCCCCCACAAGTACCTTTTTTCAGGAGTTACTATCTTTGTGGGGACATTTTCTCAAATATTGTCCACACATTGATAGTAATACCTGCCCACCCCCCACCCCACACACACACACACACAGTTACACACACAGTCACACCCACACACAAAAGAGCAGCCTGGCTAAGTCTGATGAGTCCATGTCTGTGAACCAGCTATTAATGACTGTCTGGTTAAGTTACTAACAGGTTTGTAGGAGCCCCAGGGAGTGAGCTGTGTCTTCCAAGCAGTGTTATCACATAATGAATGGTCTGAGCAATAAAGAACCTGGATGAACTTCCAGACATTAAACTACACTGAGCTTTTGTTACTTTGTTTAATTAATTTACTTACAAAAAAATTACATGATAGGGGGCAGGGTGTGATTTGATGGGGGGGTTGGGGGGATTTCACTGGCTCTGCTTTTTTTTATCCTGGGACTGCACTTGCAGTTGTCATCCCGGGTGGGGGGGGGGATTAATTTATCCCACCCCCGATTTAAAAGATTTAAAGATTTTGAATTTACAATGACTTTCTTCGGAACATTTTAAAGATCTGATATTTAAAATTATAAAATGTATGCTGCATCATTTTTGCACAAACTGACTTAAAAAAGGTTCGATATAAACACTTTAGACCATAAGATCAGTAGCATATTGTACTAACACGATTTAAAAAAAAAAAAAGAATGGAGTTTGGTTTCACTGGAGCCAGATCATGAGGATCGGCTGTATAAATCAAAGTACCTCCCCTATATGTTAGTTTTGTCCACTGACAATAGATGTTAGTGTTCCGAGGACTTTGCTCCACCATATAAATCAAGTCCCCAATACAATTACACTTCATGTTGGTAGGACTAAGTGTCCCTGTGAACGGGAGAGAATGAATCTGAGTTGCAAATCTTCCTCCCTACCTGGAAGGGCGCTAAGGTTGGTGGTACGCCTTCACAGGGATCAGCCGATGGTAGGACGGAAACGGAAGTAGGCCAGGTTGGGGAAAGGACGCAGCTGCGGGACTGCTGAACGCCTCTACTGTGATCACCTGTGTTGCCTGCGTGGCGCCGCACTCATCACAGGGAGTTTAGCAGTACAAGGGAGAAGCAGCTATGTGAGTACAGCCCCTTACACTGAAACGTGACCAGCCGTAGCGCTGCTTTGTTTTGGGTTCTTTTTTGGCAGACAGAGATCATGGGAGCTGAAGGGACCAAGCCAGCACAGCCACCCGGAGCATCTGCACTGCCACAGCACAGCCACCAGGAGCACCTGCACTGCCACAGCACAGCCACCCGGAGCACCTGCACTGCCACAGCACAGCCACCCAGAGCACCTGCACTGCCACAGCACAGCCACCCGGAGCACCTGCACTGCCACAGCACAGCCACCCAGAGCACCTGCACTGCCACAGCACACAACCACCAAGAGCACCTGCACTGCCACAGCACAGCCACCTGGAGCACCTGCACTGCCACAGCACAACCACCCGGAGCACCTGCACTGCCACAGCACAGCCACCAGGAGCACCTGCACTGCCACAGCACAGCCACCCAGAGCACCTGCACTGCCACAGCACAGCCACCCAGAGCACCTGCACTGCCACAGCACAACCACCCGGAGCACCTGCACTGCCACAACACAACCACCCAGAGCACCTGCACTGCCACAGCACAGCCACCAGGAGCACCTGCACTGCCACAGCACAGCCACCCAGAGCACCTGCACTGCCACAGCACAGCCACCCAGAGCACCTGCCACAGCACAGCCAGCCACCTGAGCACCTGCACTGCCACAGCACAGCCACCCGAGCACCTGCACAGCCACCCGAGCACCTGCACTGCCACAGCACAGCCACCCAGAGCACCTGCACTGCCACAGCACAGCCACCCGGAGCACCTGCACTGCCACAGCACAGCCACCTGGAGCACCTGCACTGCCACAGCACAACCACCCGGAGCACCTGCACTGCCACAGCACAACCACCAAGAGCAAGTGCACTGCCACAGCACAGCCACCCGGAGCACCTGCACTGCCACAGCACAACCACCCGGAGCACCTGCACTGCCACAACACAACCACCCGGAGCACCTGCACTGCCACAACACAACCACCCGGAGCACCTGCACTGCCACAGCACAACCACCCGGAGCACCTGCACTGCCACAGCACAACCACCCGGAGCACCTGCACTGCCACAGCACAGCCACCCGGAGCACCTGCACTGCCACAGCACAGCCACCCAGAGCACCTGCACTGCCACAGCACAGCCACCCGGAGCACCTGCACTGCCACAGCACAGCCACCCGGACTTTCCCTCGGACGACTGCACTGCCCCAGCACCTCAACCCATGTGTGGACTTGTGAATGAGACTGTGATTATTGTTTATTTTTTGAAACCGTCTTCTTCTGTTTGGGAGCTGCAATCGCACCGTCTGTGCTCCCCTAATAGCATTGTTGGTAGCGGGGGTAACTCTTTTAGAAAATAAAAGACAGTTGTTTTTGGAACTACACT
Source organism: Huso huso (assembly GCA_036884735.1). Lineage (NCBI taxonomy): Eukaryota > Metazoa > Chordata > Actinopteri > Acipenseriformes > Acipenseridae > Huso > Huso huso. Next base: position 2,715,098 of record CM072700.1, read on the forward strand.
CTATTTGTGTTCCAGGTGTCCTGTGCCCGGGGCTTGGGATACTCTATACGTTATGTGCCCGGTTACAATGAAGTGAGGGAAGGGGAGCGGTCGGCTGCCCTCAACTTCCTTCCCCTCAATAGACAAACCTGCCCCTGAATGTTCACCTGAGTGGGACCGTTATTCTGCTCCCACTCCAGGTCAACATTCCAGTTCCAGAACTTCGGTATATTAAGCGGGCTGGAGTAAGTTGTGCACTAGGGGTCTCAGTAACCCTCCCCCGCAGGTCACACTGGATTCCAATCCCCCTCCCTTGGTGTTTAACAGACATTGAGGATTCCCCTACCAAACCCCAACCTTGTCTCATTGATATTCCCTCCCATTTTTCCGCCCTTCGGAACCGGGAGTGGAACAAATCGAGATGCAAAGGAATAATTTGGCCAATAGAATCCGCCGCTGCTCCAGTAGTCCTCTGTGAGACTGGCACTACTGTCTCGATCATGACATGTTTAAAGTATGGCCAGTCTCAACCCAGAATTACTGAATATGGTAACTTCTCTGCAACAGCCATGGTTACGCGGCCTGTCTGACTTCCGAGAGTCACAAATATTTTCATGGTGGGGTATATCTTAGTTTCCCTATGGATACAGGAGATAGCCACAGTTCCCTGTGCTACAAGACACTCCCACCAAAAGAGCATCCTGAATGTATCCTGAGTCCACTAATGCGTGGGCACTCACGCCACCAAGTCTGCATCCTGAGTCCACTAATGCGTGGGCACTCACGCCACCGAGTCTGCATCCTGAGTCCACTAATGCGTGGGCACTCACGCCACCAAGTCTGCATCCTGAGTCCACTAATGCGTGGGCACTCACGCCACCGAGTCTGCATCCTGAGTCCACTAATGCGTGGGCACTCACGCCACCGAGTCTGCATCCTGAGTCCACTAATGCGTGGGCACTCACGCCACCGAGTCTGCATCCTGAGTCCACTAATGCGTGGGCACTCACGCCACCGAGTCTGCATCCTGAGTCCACTAATGCGTGGGCACGCCACGCCATCCCGAGTCTGCATCCTGAGTCCACTAATGCGTGGGTACTCACGCCACCGAGTCTGCATCCTGAGTCCACTAATGCGTGGGCACTCACGCCACTGAGTCTGCATCCTGAGTCCACTAATGCGTGGGCACTCACGCCACCGAGTCTGCATCCTGAGTCCACTAATGCCACCGACCCTCAATAATACAAAGTCCCACCCAACCATTTCCCCGAGACTTACCGGGATGAAGGGTGTCAGCGGATTCTATTATTATAACTGGATATCCCAAGTGAAAGGATTACTAAGCAGTGTGGAGTAGTGGTTAGGGCTCTGGACTCTTGACTGGAGGGTCATGGGTTCAATCCCAGGTGGAGGGGACACTGCTGCTGTACCCTTGAGCAAGGTACTTTACCTAGATTGCTCCAGTAAAAACCCAACTGTATAAATGGGTAATTATATGTAAAGATAATGCGTAAAAAATAATATAATTGTATGTAAAAAATAATGTGATATCTTGTTTCAATTGGAAGTAGCCCTGGATAAGGGTGTCTGCTAAGAAATAAATAAGAAGAAGAAGAAGAATGTTACTGTTGCTTCCTGCTACCAAGTCACTTCCTGTGCAGTGGGGCACCTGGTCGGGTTACAGCTAAATCATTGAGCAGAAATTGACAGACAGCACAGGGAGTGATGAGGTACCAATAAGCAACAATAACTTGTAATTCTATAGCCTTGTGGTCGAAATACTGTATCTGCATAAAGCACACAATGCAAAGAACTAAAAGGTGACCTAAAGTATATATATATATATGTGTGTGTGTGTGTGTGTTACGGTTCATGTGTAAAATTGGTAACTCTATAGATTAACCGGTAAATGTGCAGATTTACCAGCTCAGCGGTCAATGTATAAAATAACTGAGGAGATGGCAGTAAATGATCTCTTTTACTTACATCCATGATCACTGTCTGGCAACAATAATTCACAATACAAAATAATGTTTTGCCGGCAAAATGGTACACCGTATGATTCTCATTGAAATGCAAAACCTGCGTGCACTCAGGTTATGCTTTTTTCTAAATGAGTTCAACTTAAAAATACTAAATCGCACATAGCAGTTTGCTGAAGAGATGTTATTATTGCCATACCTAATGTTTGCCCGATGGTCAATTTTAAAATAAAACCGGGAAAGTGCTTTTTTTTTTTTTTTTTTTTCACATAATGCGAAAGATGAGTGGGGAAAAAATCGTTAGAAATAAAACTAGAAATTTGTCTCTGATCATGTCTGTATATAGAACAAAACATGAATACAGGGTCCCTGATAAATGCATTTATTATTATTATTATTATTATTATTATTATTATTATTATTATTATTATTATTATATATGTATATGTATATATATATGTATATATATATATATGTATCTATATATATATATATATAATGAAAATGCACTTTGCCATTAAATGTGTTTCTTTCAAAACTGCACGTAGCGACCAGAATTATTTCATTAGCTATAAGTCCTTTTAAAAGGAGGGAAAATGGTAATAAAAATCCCATTTCCAAAAACATACTGGCTGCACAGACGTCTGATTCAAACAGCACTTTGCATATTATAAAGTTACTGGAACAAGAGGAGCAATATTTGAATAATCAGATTTTAATCTTGAAACCCATACTATGGAAGGGAGGGGGGTCATTAGTCAAAACAAATGACCACATCGTGGAATGGATCTTTATCCCGGCATGTGAAGCTAGAGATACTGTTTGTAAAAATGAAGGGCAGGCAGTCACCTCCATATATCAACATTGATTCTCTCAATAATACCTGCTAGAAAATGTCCATCAGGACCCCTTATAAAGGTTTCCCATAGTAAAAGCAGAGCAAAGTGTAACAAAGCATAGTCAAGCCATGCTAAAGCACAGGTGAGCATTGTAAAGAATAGTGAGGTATGGTAAAGCATATTATTAAACATGGCAAAACAGGGGAAATTATGGTAAATGCATAGTATAACCATGGGAAAAGCATCGTAAAAACTGCACAAATACCATGGTAAAGTTTTAGAAGGACGTGCTTTAAAAATATGCATCCTCCACAAGGAATAAAGGATCGCCAAGTGGTTATTTTGTTAGAATATTACAAAATGTACAAAAAAACCTAAAGCAGTCGTGCAATTTCTGAAAATCTCTGAAATGGACATGGCTCAGCACGGGAGGGAGGGTTGGACTTTGGTTCATGCCTGTGAATCGTTTTAAAAATGTAAGGGTAACACTAATTACTGTGTATTTACATAGTAGTTACTTAATAAATACATGTGTACTCACACATAATTACAATGTTATGCAAATCTTTTTGCATGATATAACCCTAAAGGCCTGGTCACACGGGTGACTTTTGTCGACGGCAACAAGGGGGTGACAGATGTTGCCGGCTTGCCACCCCGGGCAACACCCCGGCGACACCCCGGCGACACCCTGGCAACACCCCGGCAACACACCGGCGACACCCCAGCGACACCCCGGCAACACCCCGGCAACACCCCGACAACATGTTTCCCACTTGGGACGATGTTCTATTATTCAGGCAACACGAGGGCAACATTTTCAATGCCAGCCAATCAAATTTGATAATAGTGTCACATGATGATAAGGCTAGACCATAACGTCAGACAGAGAGCGTATGATACATTCTGATTCCTGATTTCACAATTCTGTCTATTGCTCTGCAATACGGGTGATTACAATAACATATTTAAGATATGAATACATGTATCTTACAATAATAAAATACATGTGTATTTAAAAAAAAGTAAATCATTTTAAATGAATTTGCCGTGTATGCAGTATGCCTGTCATTGCTACATTAACCGCCAATCATAACATCATTTGTTTTAACAGTTAAAGTGAAATCTGTTTTAAAATCAGGTCTGCCTTCTTGCTCTCGAAAGCCTAGAATTAAAAGTACAGTATTGAAAACATTAGAGGATAATGAATACGGATATATTTATTATGTTTGGCATATTAAAAAGATTTACTAACTAAATAATTAATGTACAGCTTGTATTTAATTAAGAATGAACTACAGGTTTGTTATAATAACATTTTTTATGTTGTATTGCAATTGCATTATGATTGTCTCTCGGTGCCGTTGACAAAAAGTTGCCCGTGTGACAGGCCTTTATGTAACTTTTCTCAATTGTAAATACATAAGTAATTATCCCTCAATGTAAAGTGTTAACATTGCAATTATGTGTAAATACACAGTAACTTCTGAGGTTGTAAAAGAGCAGCTTCTGAGGTTGTAAGGGGAGTAAGAAAGAACAATTTAATTCTGAGCTACTTACAGTTAATAGAAAAAAAACAATAACAAAATAGTAATAAAGATCAGTTATTTCAACTCATTCGGTTAACTGAAAAAAAACATACTGTAATAAAAAGATAATTCAAAGATAATAAAATAATAACAACAATAACAGGTGTGTTGAGAGATGTTCAGCGCAAGTGTGTCCTTTCTTCATTCTGTCCTTCATACTTTATTTATACCTGCTGCATAATACCCCATAATCCCTGTGGATCTCTTCAAGCAAGAGAATTCATGTAGTTTTATTAAACTAAGCCTCCTGTTATTCATTACACCTCAGAACAGTGCACCATGAAACCACTGACTCACTGCAACACAAATAAAACTGTTCTAGTAACTATTACACACAATGAAAGGTCCTGGGGCTGTGGTGCAGTCCCACAGCAGGACGTTCCTACCCTCGCTACCAGAGACAAGAAGATCAACAGCAGAGAACTGTTCCTGTCTCGTTTCAGACAGACAGGGTCCAGCGCTGAAGGGCAGCACGGGGGGTGTTATGCTCAGAATTCAGGTACGTCTGTGATGTTTCGGCTCATGAACCGGTGCAATTTCAAACGAACTGATACAATATGTTTTTTTGCATAGCTTTCACTCTTTTATGCTGCAGAGACAGTGAGCCGCTACTCACCTCTGCCTTGTAGAGAGTGGTATAAACATCTGTGCAGACAGGCGCAGCCCTTTCCAGACGTAGTCATAACACAAATATAATAATAATAATAATAATAATAATAATAATAATAATAATAATAATAATAAAAGACCAATTGAAAGCTTTTTATTTTCTTCATGCATACACAGCTACATAGATAAATACCCTGGGTCATACTGACTCGAGGTATACAAGATCAGTTCTAAAAAAAAAAAAAAACATCTCAAAGTTATTATTTGCCGTTTATGACCCCAACCAAGTCATCAAATATTATTATAGGGGGAAAAAGTAACATTGAAGGCGAATGGAAGCCAGTGTCTTGTCAAATACACCCGAAACATAATCGGAGGAGCATCAAACAACCTATCGATTGTGTGTAATGGGCGTGTCCCTTGCCGTGTCTGATTCCTGTGTTGCTGTTCCAACTTGTGTCATTTCATCTAATTTTGCAATGACTTTATCTTAAAGGGCCTCAAGCTGCACAGAATCAGACTAAACAGATTAACTGTTTGTCCTTCGCTGTTAAAATGGGTGGCTTCTGAGTATTTTGAAAACATTTGACAAGAGTAAATAATAATAATAATGATAATATATATATATATCTATATCTATATCTATATCTATATATATATATATATATATATAATAAGGCAGATGTTACTACCAATAGGATTGTTACTGGCACTAAGGCAGCTGATTCCGCTGCTGCCAGTAGCTGCACAAAACAAAATCTTAATATAGCCACCCATTTCATGTTCTCTAAACTTAAAGTCAGTACAATAGAAGTATTTCTCTTTCTTCAGCCCTGATGATGTTAAACTATAGGCAGCAGTCTTTTGGGGGCTTGTTACTGGCAGTAGAATATGTACTGGTAATAGGAAACCCCAAACAGACTGCCGCCAGGAGATTCTTGACTGGTTCTAACCACTCTGATAATTAAAAAAAGAGGTCAGGAATATTAAAGAACTTTAGTGGAGATGGTAAACTTATCGGAAGTAAACATACACCAGTGTGGAGGGAAAGCACTCTATTTAATCAAAACTGAAATGTACAGAGAAAGAACAGCCCCCAGATATTATATATGAAATGATCCACAAGCCTGACCACTGCCCTCCTGCTGACATACTGTAATAAATACATCAAAAAGAACATTTTGTAAAGATGTAATAACCAAAGCTTTTTAAACAATCCGCAACTCTCTCTAGCAGAACACTTTTAGTAGACCCTGATATTGGTGTGCTAGTGCCTACTGAAATTTCTTTGCAACAGATTAATATGGAGTAAAACAGCAGCGTTATTTAGATCTGCCACTGTTTAGATCATTAAAATAGAAAGTACACTGGCAAGAGAGACGTTTAAAGGTCTTGGTTACTACACTGTTATCTCAAAGTTTAAGCACCAGAACTCCAAAATAAACCCATACACAACATTATCATCCATAGAAAAAAACACATCTGTAGATTGTAACCATATTATGCAAATTGTAAGAAAATATAAAAAGTCGGTTGGATTGCTCGTGATTCATTGTCGACTTTGCATCTGAGCCACAATGCAACTTTAAAAAAACAACTGTTCAGAGAAAGATTGTGCAAGGTGTCCTATTCAAAGAAGTACTCCAATACTCTCCTGGAGCTAGCATTTATATTCCATACCGTCCTGTACTAACTACACTGTGCAACTCATTCCCCTTAACCCGGCTCCTGTCCAAAGTCTTTCAGGCACTGAAAACTGGCCAATCCCTATTATTTTAAAAGTGTGCTAAGGGATGATTTGATCAACCCACAACCGACCTGCATAAGCAGGGTTCTATTAGAGCATTGCTTCTCAAACTCAGTCCTGGGGACCCCCCTGTGGCTGCTGGTTTTCATTCCAACCAAGCTCTCAATTACTTAACTAGACCCTTAATTGAACTGATAATTTGCTTAATTAGACCTTTTTACTTGTTTTCAGCTCTTGTACAGTTGCATATTTCAAGTTAGCCATAACATTTGATAAGTAACTTGAACTGCAACTGTTTAGAGCTGAAAACAAGTAAAAAGGTCTAATTAATCAAATTATTAGTTCACTTAAGGGTCTAGTTAGTAATTGAGAGCTTGGTTGGAATGAAAACCAGCAGCCACAGGGGGTCCCCAGGACTGAGTTTGAGAAGCCCTGTATTAGAGCATTTTGCAGCACTGGGGAATTGCCCTGGATTGCATCAAACACCTATCTGTAGTTATTGTGGGATTCTCCCTAAAAATAAAGAGTTGATGCAAGCCAGGGTGATTCATTTGAAATGTAAATGATTTCTAAAAAACAGCTGTTGCTTATCCTGGGGATAGGCTGTTTGTACCAACCCTCTAATTGAATTGATGTGGTATTATACCATATACTTCATATACCATATTCTGCATGCTTTTAATAACAGTGTCATACAAATCCTTTAACAACAAGGCCACATTCCACATCTTTAAAAAATGTTTATTATTGGTACTTATTCTGGTAAACGGGATTGTTTTTCTTAGTCAAACCTTAGTGTTTTTTTTTTTATTTAGTAGTCGCCAATTATTTGTATTTTTCTCCCAATTTAGAATGTCCAATTATTTTTAGGTTCAGCTCACCACCCCTGCACTGACTCGGGAGGGGCGAAGATAAACACACGCTGTCCTCCTATACGCACTGCAGGCTCACCATGCAGCCACATCAGAGGTACAGCGTCGGAGGACAACGCAGCTCTGGGCAACTTACAGGCAAGCCCGCAAGCGCCCGGCCAGACCACAGGGGTCGCTGGTGCGCGGTGAGCCGAGGACACCCTGGCCGACCTAACCCTCCCTGCCCCCGGACGACGCTCGGCCAATTGTGCAGCTCCCGTTCTTGGTCGGCAATGAAATAGCCTGGACTCGAACCGGCGATGTCCAGGCTATAGGGCGCATCTTGCACTCCACGCAGAGCGTCTTTAAACTTTGTATTTTTTTATTTCCCTTTTGTTAATTCTTTAATAAAAAGACTCAGAACTAGGAGTCGAAGGATTTATAACCAATGCTTCAAAATTATGTACTTGCCACTCATTCGCTTTATTAAGGTATTATTGAATATATATATATATATATATATATATATATATATATATATATATATATAGATATATATACACATACAGTATATATTTCACTTTGTTTTTTAAATGTAAATTAAGGATAAGTAAAATTTAAAAAAATGTTTAAAATGATTAATAAACAGCTGATGATCACATGGTCTGATGATTGCAGCTGGGCCAATGATGTGAATTTCAGTTACAACACATGATTAGGTACCAGGAAGCAACAGCAGCAACTTTTCATCTACAATGTAATTCCAAATTGAGAAAAAAAAAAAAACAGCTCTCCTTAAAACAGGTTTCGAATGCATGGCACATGCATGAAGCACAGTCTCCAGGGCACCCTCACAACACACACGTCCCCTTCTTTCCAGAAAAGCAATCTACATTCTGTTCTGTGTACCACTGTCTCCTAGAGTAAAAGCTTAACCAACCAGCTGTCACAAAAAAGGTCTAATTATGGAGATGCATCTGTCATTCTTTGAACTCTAAAACAAAACGATAATATTCTCTTTACTGGCCTTCTGATAGGTTGCAGATCAGATAGACGACTGTCAGCATAGCTTGGGTGAACAATAAGGTTTCATATCGGCAGAAAACTGTCAACAAAAGGTTCCTTTGATGTTTCCCTTGCAGAGGATCTTCTTGAAAGCCCTCCTGAAGTCCTGGTTGAAGATGGTGTAGATCACAGGGTTCAGGGAGCTGTTGCAGTAGCCGATCCAGAAAAAGAACTTGAAGACGGCGTCTGGGGTCTGGCAGGTAGCAGGGCAGATGGCCGTCAAGCTGTAGAGGAAGAAGAACGGGAACCAGCAGCCAACGAACACCCCGATCACCACTGCCAACACAAAAGTGAACCTCTTCTCCCGGTTCTGCATGGCTTTGCGGCGGATGGCGCTCGGGGTAGCCTGTTTGCTCACCAGGATGATCTCCCCTCTGGCTGTGGCGATGGTGTCCCCGATTTTGATGGGGGTTGGTGAGGTGCCCTGGACTGTGTCATTGCCTGGGGAGATACCGCCGTTACCTCCATCATGCACAATGTTCCTGTTTCTCCCGTTAATTCCCTGGACAAGGTCGGCGTCGCCTGGCTCTGAACTGGAAGTGGAATCATCCAAGTTCTCCCCTTTTTTATTGGGGGTCACCACCTGACGCCGCCTTCCCTCTCTTCCAACTCCACTCCCTGTGCTTGCCTGCTGGCCCCCTGCAGAAAGGCACCCCAGTTCGGTGCAAGGTCTGGGGGCTTCCTGGAGTTTCATTGAACCCCCCTTCGGAGAGTAAGAAAGGAGAGAAGGCACTGGGGGCTGTTGTCGTAGTTGGATTTCTGGAGTGGGCACCCGGAGATGGGTTGGAGGAAAGGAGGGGCTTCTCTGGTGCCCGTTTTGCAGCACCACAGTTTCGTTCTGTGCTGGCGAGGAGCTCAGTTTGAGGTGCTGGTCATGGTGGTGCCCGTTTTGGTTGGTGTCGGGCTTCATATCGATCTTGTCCTCCATGCTGGCCTGCTTCTGCATCTCTGCCCCGGCCTTGGCGTGGTCCCCAGGCAGCTGCCTGGTCCTCTGCTTTGCGATCTGGTAGATCCGGATGTAGACCAGGATCATTATAACGCAGGGGGCGAAGAAGGAGCCGATGCTGGAGGAGAGGATGTACCACTTCTCATCGTTGAGCTCACACAGAGGGTACGCATCCTCCCCGGGCTGGGCCTTCTTCTTGTTCATGGATATCAGGGGAGGGAAGGAGATGAAGGCAGCAATGAGCCACACGATCAGGATGACACACTTGATCCTGCGAGGGGTGCGTTTGGAGTTGTACTCAATGGCCTGAGAGACAGACCAGTAGCGGTCCAGGCTGATGGCGCAGAGGTGGACGATGGAGGAGGTGCAGAACAGGACATCCAGGGCCAGGAAGATGTCGCACCACACCGTCTTGAAGTACCAGTAGCCCATCAGCTCATTGGCCAGAGAGAAGGGGATGATCAGGGTGGCGACCAGGATGTCAGCGGCGGCCAACGAGACCAGAAAGAGGTTCTGCGGGGCTTTCAGGGAACGGCTCGTCAGCACGGCGATAATCACCAGGACGTTCCCAAAGATCGTGAAGAGGATCATAAAGGTGACCACCGTGGCGAAGACAGCAGTGGCTTCGGGGGAATAGGGAGGTGTCTTATGCCAACTCTGGTTGCAGAAGAAGCTGTTGTTGTTGTTAACATTGATGGGACCACCACTGGTGATGGGAAAACATGTCTGCTCACTCCGAGAAGCCATGCTGGACTGTCACACTAACAGCTAGTCTGGGAGGAGGGACAGGTGCCAGTCTGCTGATAATATTGTATGGGGATAAGTGATGGAGGTGGCAGTCTGTCACAGAAGCTCTTCTTTAAATCTGTCTAAACGAGTTTCCACTTCTTCCAAGCACTGCAGAGAATCTGCAACTTCTGCGATTTGCTTTCCTCATGATTGCAAGATGGAGTGCTTTTTTTCTAATCCCCTGAGTGATTTTAGTTTAATTTAAAAAGTCGTTAATAAAAGTAATGTTTGCTGAAAAATAGCTGAATCAGTACACTTGCCTTTCAACTGAGAAATTTCAGTTCAGTTGTGATAAGATCTTCTCTCCTGTTCTCACTGTTAGCAAGCAAGCTGTGGGGTAAAGACTGGTTTCCAAATACAGTTTGGCAGTGCTGAAAGAATCTACGTTCAGAGTTCAAACTGAGCTTTAGGTTGATCGTGTGCTTAGATTAAAAAACGTGTTGTTTTTTTTTATCAAATCAAATATCGCGGAGGTGGATCACTTATCACTCTGCTGGAGATCCTTATTTCAAGGCATTCTGTTGAAAGTTATCTTTAAATACGTGGTCCAGTGAATTCCACATATTAAAATGAAGCAGTCGTTCACAGAAGTTTAAATCCCAAAATCCCCACAGATGACCAGCCGTCTGCCAAAAACCTCACAAGGTCAAATGTCATTCGAAAAAAGAAAAAACACATATATAATATGTTTAACAGACAGGAAGTTCTCTGTGGTTTTTGTTTGTTTGTTATTATGAATAAAACCCCAAGTGTATTCTTTGCTGGTTATGAAAAAAAGCTTCTCATAAGTCAGGCGATGGAGAGGAAAAATATTGGGTTCAGTTAAATGCGGAGCTTTCTTCCCCAGAATCCAGGTCCAAATTCTGACAGGATTTTAGTAGCTTAATAATCACAGGAACGCCGTTTCTAACCATAATGGAATAAAAACAAAGAACTGTGAGGAATGTTAGGTTGCGCTTCCGTTGGTCTTCATTCAGCCCCGTGTCGCAACTAGTGCAATCTCCCGTTACAGCGCAGTGTTCGGGCTCTGTCGGGTCCCCCGCGCACCGCTTGGATAACTCCTGCTCGCTCACTCGCTCGCTCGCACTGTGTCTCTTAATTTTCAAGCTCACTGGCTCTAAAACGAGCCTGTGTGCCAATTCCCAGCCCAGAAAAGTGATGTAACCCCATCGTCACACTACAAATAGAGGCTACAGGGCTACTTAGCCAGGCTCTCCGCTTCCCATCTCCACCTCTCTCTCTCTCTCTCACGCTCAGCGCCCAGATTACAACAGAATCTCGGAGCTCCGGGACACAGATAAAAACGATCTCTTCACAATATATTCTTTAAAACCACTCATATTTATTTTGACATCTAACCAGGGATGCAAACACTGTAACTTGACTATGACCACGATCATGTATATTGGAATTGTTTGTTTTTCTATGCTTTTATTTTGTATTACTGTTAATATGATTGTTTTACTGTTTTTAAATGATTTGTTATTTGTGTGTGTGTGTGTGTGTGTGTGTATATATATATATATATATATATATATATATATATATATATATATATATATATATATATATATATATAATCTTTTTTTTTATGGTGTCACTATGTTGAAGAGTGGAGAACATGCCCAAACAGCACGCTGATGCTGGCCCAGTACCGGCCCAATTACTGCTGTGATTCCGGCCCAATGACCGCTGCCGAAACCGGCCCAATGGAACCGGCCGGAATCGGTCCAACGGTACTGGCCAGGAGCCCAGCCAATGTAAGCAGCTTTGAATTCTAAATGTCAAGCCAAAAATAAATAGCCCCTGCATGGTGACCCAGACTTCGTTCAGTGAAACGTGTTTAAATAGACACATGCATAAACTAACAGTCTAAAAATCAAATAAAAGCATTGTCTTTGTTCTGAACCTCTACAAACCAACAACCCATGTGTACATTGATTAAATATTCTAGTCCCATGCACAGTCAGCTTTGACGGGCTGTTCTGTATAACATGCTATGTATCTGAAGGGTTTTTGTATGCTGAAAAAACACAAGTTACATTTATGGACATAAAACCACTGAACAAGGAAGACACATATTCACGTTTACTTAAAAAGAAAAGAAAACCGAGAAAGTTATGTTTTATATACAATGGATGTAAAAGCACCAAACACACACACACACGCAAGCATCACTGATGCAAATGCTTCTTGCTTCTGCAGAGCTACATGCTTTAGCAGTTCCCTAGCTATGCGTCCTCCTGCTGTCTCCAGCCAACTGGAACAATCTCTTCAGAAAGCTCCCATTTCCCCATCTGTAGCTTTTGCTGTTAAGCTGTTCCTTCTAACGGCACGTGCACATTTATCCAATAAGCCCAGTAATTCAGATACGTAAACAAATGAAAACAACATCCTTCATCACTAGATCCTTGAAGAGCCTTTTGCCGTTCACTCCAGTCCAGTTTGTTTGTTTGGCCAAATCATTGAATGTTTTGCCGAGCACTCTCCAGACAGTTTCCTTCACATCTCTTTTTCCACAAACATTTTTAATTCAGAATGTAGTGTAAAATGTAATTGTGCCACACACACACACACAACTGCCAGCGCTGCCGCTGATCTCGAATCTGACAGGATTTGTTTGTTGAAAAACTCCGGGCCCGAGTCGTTGTGTCTACATAGTGACAAAGCTAAAATATACATATTGAAACAGATTGTTTAAGACTTCTATTCAATACATAATATAATTGAGTTATTTGTAGATTTTTTTTTTTTTTACCGGTTCATTGTTTTTAAAATCGAGTTTTCATATTTTTAGCTTAAGGGCATTATCCCTTGCTTTTATGAATACGAATACTTTTTAATTATACACCTTTACTAGTATAAATAATGAAAATCGTATGTGACATTGTGTAACACAAGTGTGCAATTAATAATAATAATAATAATAATAATAATAATAATAATAATAATACATATGATGACAATTACATTATTCAAGATATATTTGTACCCTACACGGGTGAGGGGATACAGATTATTGTGCGCGAGTGAAACAATTTACCTGAACCGGCGGGTTTAATGGTGTGAGAAAAACAATCTGAAGGAAACGTTTTTTCTCGTGACTGAGTCTCGAGAGGGAGAGTTCTCGTGCATATTTTTTTAAACAGCCCATGTTATTTATTAATTTATAGTATGTGATAGTTTTTTATATACTGTACATATACACATGCATGCAATCGGGGTGAATAATAATAATTAAATAATAATAATAAACTACGGTCTCGCACTTACAAAATACTCAAAATTGTAATGGGTGTACCAACCGAAAAAACAAATCAATAATTAAACACATATATTTAAAAGAAAAAGAAAATAATGCTTCGCCAGACTGTCCGATACTGACGAGTATATCCCTGATTGCGCGATGGTAACGACAGTGGCACAGTACTGGCCCGAAGAATGGTCACCAACAGTGATGGCGAGCCGACACGGCTGATGAAATACCAGCTCCGGCCGATGTCGCTGGCTGTCTGGGATATAGTACGACATCAATAATTAATATTGTAGCAACTAAAACACTGGGACTACTTAAAAAAAAAAATGACTGTATACCCTGGGGTAAACGTGACAGCGTCTCCAAAATGTATGTTCCTTTATAATATACACACACATACACGCCCTTTGTGTATTTAGCGTATATACAGGTATATATTAGTACTAGTGTAACGAATTAATGTTACACTATTTGCATATTATTTTTGAATATTGCATGTACTGTGCTGTGTGTTCTAAACCCATATTCTCTAAATTCACACTGCCAGTTTAAGAATACATTTGGCCAATTGTTCACATTTGCAAGCTGTGCCGCAGTATACTAAACAGAAATGTTTTGTACTTATTAAACATGCATGGTTCCGGCTTGATTATGAATAAGGCACGCATTACCACAGCACGGTGTACACAATAAGGCCCTTTGTTCTGTTTTGTGTTTTTAACCTGCTGTCTACACGTCAGTACGTCACACAAGATAAAACCAAGGAAAGTAAGCAAATGTGCCGATGCTTTTCTCAGTGAAAAACTCTACAGCCCAGGGTTCGTGTTTATTAGAGACAGGCTTGGTTGAGATAGTTGGGTATCAGAAGGTAGGCTCTCTGCGTCCTGGCTGGGACAGTTAAATGCTTGAGCTGCGTGTGTGCCGTGCAAGTCTCTTTATTACTTCATGCTTTCACAAAAGCACAGTATCCGTACACAGCAATGGTCAATATTGGAGATGTTTTTTTTGGACAGAGGGTACTTCTTGCGAAATAGTTAAATGATACTTCAAAATCAATTTTGAGAACACAGTAACATCTCAAAACATGTTCCCTTTGTGGTGGTAATAACAAAGTAATTGGTGATTTACTAGAGAGTGGAGACTGGAGGCGACGCTGGGTTAGGGTTAGACTCCGACTCGAGGCGACACTGGGTTAGGGCTAGACTGGAAGGCGGCTGGGTTAGGGTTAGACTTAGACTCGCTGGGTTAGGGCTAGACTCGAGGAGACGTTGGGTTAGGGTTAGGGTTAGACTCGAGGCGACGCTGGGTTAGGGTTAGGGTTAGACTGGAGGCGACGCTGGGTTAGGGTTAGACTGAGGCGACGCTTGGGTTAGGGTTGGGTTCGACGACGCTGGGTTAGGTTAGACTTCGGACGCTGGGTTAGGGTTAGGGTTAGACTGGAGGCGACGCTGGGTTAGGGTTAGACCGACACGCTGGGTTAGGTTAGGGTTAGACTCTGGGTTAGGGTTAGACTTTCGGCCCGAATTAGGTTGAACGCAACGCTAGGTTAGGGTTAGACTCCGACTCGAGGCGACGCTGGGTTAGGGTTAGGGTTAGACTCGAGGCGACGCTGGGTTAGGGTTAGACTCGAGGCGACACTGGGTTAGGGGACTCCGACTCGAGGCAACTCCTGGGTTAGGGGTTAGACGAGGCGACGCTGGGTTAGGGTTAGGGTTAGACTCGAGGCGACGCTGGGTTAGGGTTAGACTCGAGGCGACGCTGGGTTAGGGTTAGGGTTAGACTCGAGGCGACGCTGGGTTAGGGTTAGACTCGAGGCGACGCTGGGTTAGGGTTAGGGTTAGACTCGAGGCGACGCTGGGTTAGGGTTAGGGTTAGGCTGGGTTAGGGTTAGACTCGAGGCGACGCTGGGTTAGGGTTAGACTCGAGGCGACGCTGGGTTAGGGTTAGACTCGAGGCGACGCTGGGTTAGGGTTAGGGTTAGACTGGGTTGGGGGGTTAGACTGGGTTACGCTGGGTTAGGGTTAGGTTTAGACTCGAGGCACGCTGGGTTAGGGTTGACTCCGACCGAGGAGCTGGGTTAGGGTTAGACTGGCGCGCCTGGGTTAGGGTTAGACTCCGACTCGAGGCGACGCTGGGTTAGGGTTAGACTCGAGGCGACGCTGGGTTGGGTTAGACTGGAGGCGACACTGGGTTGGGTTAGGGTTAGAAGGCTGGGTTAGGGTTGAACTCCGAGGCAGCGCCTGGGTTAGGTTAGACTCAGACTCGAGGAGAGCTGGGTTAGGGTTAGACTCGGTTGCTTAAGGCTGGGTTAGGGTTAGGGTTAGACTGGAGGCTTACGCTGGGTTAGGGGTTAGACTCAGACTCGAGGAGCTGGGTTAGGGTTAGGGGTTAGACTCGGAGGGGCGCTGGGTTAGGGTTAGACTCGGCGACGCTGGGTTAGGGTTGAACTCGACTCGAGGCAACGCTGGGTTAGGGTTAGACTTCAGACTCGAGGAGACGCTGGGTTGGGATAGGGTTAGATTCGTTACGACGCTTGGTTAGGGGTTCAGCGGCGAGGCTTACCGCTGGGGTTAACTCCGACTCGAGGCAACGCTGGGTTAGGGGTTAGACCGAGGGTTAGGGTTAGGTTAGGGTTACTCTGGGTTAGGGTTCGAGGCACGCTGGGTTAGGGTTGGGTTAGACTCGCGCGGCCTGGGTTAGGGTTAGACTCGGCGCACGCTGGGTTAGGGTTAGGGTTAGACTCGAGGCGATGCTGGGTTGGGTTAGGGTTAGACTCGAGGCGACGCTGGGTTAGGGTTAGACTCGAGGCGACGCTGGGTTAGGGTTAACTCGGGGGTTAGGGTTAGACTCCACGCCTGGGTCCCGGCTGGGTTGGGTTGGGTTACTGGGTGGGGGTTGGGTTAGACTCGGAGGCGACGCTGGGGTTAGGAGGACGCTGGGTTAGGGTTAGACTGGAGGCCACGCTGGGTTAGGGTTACTTAGACTCGGGGCGACGCTGGGTTGAGGGTCGGCACGCTGGGTTGGGGTTAGACTGGGAGGCGACGCTGGGTTAGGGGGTTAGACTCGAGGCGACGCTGGGTTGGGTTAGACTCAGACGCTGGGTTAGGGTTAGACTCTGGGTGGGTTAGGGGTTGAACTCCACTGAAGCACGCTGGGTTAGGGGTTAGACTTCGGCGGCGCTGGGTTAGGGGTTAGACTCAGACGCTGGGTTAGGGTTAGACCGACTGCGCTGGGTTAGGTTAGGTTAGACTCGGTGGCCGCTGGGTTAGGGTTAGACTCGCACGCTGGGTTAGGGGTTAGACTCGGACGCTGGGTTAGGGACCGAGGCGACGCTGGGTTAGGGTTAGACTCGAGGCGACGCTGGGTTAGGGTTAGACGCGAGGCGACGCTGGGTTAGGGTTAGACTCGAGGCGACGCTGGGTTAGGGTTAGACTCAGACTCGAGGTGACGCTGGGTTAGGGTTAGACTCAGACTCGAGGCGACGCTGGGTTAGGGTTAGACTTCGACTCGAGGCAACGCTGGGTTAGGGTTAGCTTCAAGGTTACACAAGGCTGCCATATGAATCCTACTTTTCAAATATGATGCCTAATTTGTATAACAAACTTTGCGTACTTCACAAAATGAGCAAGACCCATCTCCTGTTTTTCAGATTATGCAATTGTTTATGTCAACTACACAAAATGACCAGTATAAATACACACCCTAGTATATAAAACTATACGCCACACTTGTCAATTCCACAAATTAGGAAAATAATGTCCTATTCAGTAAAATATGTGATTTATCAAATTAGGCACAGCATACATATGCTATTCCGTAACTTCCACTAACAATGCTTCTTGTTAATCTAACACAGCTAAAAGACTAGTGTTTTTTTTTTTTCCTCTAATGACTGAAGCGGACAGCTTTTGTGTGCAACTACAATTTGCATTTAAGCATCACTCTAGGGTGGTACATTTTATAACTTCAAGACTTTAAATAGTATTCAGCGCCATCTCCTGAGCAGAGTGCCTTTACAAAAATACTCCTCTTTCCAAACAGGTGACAAGTATATCCGATTGAGCATGGCAGTAGTGAGATCCAGTTTCAGAACCCTGGACAGTGATAAAAAGTGGAAAATGTCGCCACCACATGGTAGTATCAAGATCTGCCAGTGCAATCAGTTTGCCCGGTCATGCATACACAAAAACGATTACCTGTAGGAACCGAGAAAAGCTTATGTCCTTTGCCACTTTCAGCAGAAGGATGTTAAATTACATAGTTAGGCTGGAAGAAGCTACATTTCCTTCAAGAAATCCAACCTTTTTTTTTGAAAAATAATGCTTCACACACACACACACACACACACACACACACACACACACAACTGCTTAATTGTTTGGAGCTGTGCATAGTGGAACATTACTACACATAAATGTATTAGTCAATACAAAATATATTTTAAATTACATTAAGGTTTCACAATGTTTTATTCCTTGCGACAGTGGTGTGTGCAGGGTCTCCTTTGCCACAATGGTGTCCTGTCACAAACACGTCATCAACAGCTACATCCCCACAGTGATTGTTTCCGATTGTCCCCTCCAGAAGTATCTAGAACAGAAACACAATTCAGTTCCAATAAACTACAGGTGTAGGACAGAGTTACAGCATGGGTCACGGCCCCACTGCAATAGCGGATAGGAAGTGGTGGCTGTAGTTTGTGGTGCCACACCAGATGCCTTCTAGATTTGTAAGACAAGAGTTTAGTTTTAGTCTCTTGCATTTGTTGAACGAAAGTTCAGGTTGCTGCTTGTTGGTGATGCCAGTTAGTTATTTATAATATATATATATAAAAAACTATTGTGTATATATATATATATATATATATATATAATATATATATATATATATATATATATATATATATATATATATATATATATATATATATATATATATATATATATATATATATATATATATATATATATATATATATATATATATATATATATATAACACAGCTTTGTATAATCCTAAATAGGCCAGTCATTACAAATATCCCAAGGTTAAGCATTTACACAAAGGTAACTCAGATGCCCAAATAGTCCTCACCTGGAACATCTCGTTGGGATCCACAAACAGTTCCAGGTCAGCCAGGTGCCACTTCCTGCTCTTGTTCCCACCGACTGACCAGAGCTTGTGCCAGATGCCAGCTGTGCTCACATACTGCATGTACACACTGAGAGAACCTGGGGAGAAAGGCACTCAGTAAAACCATCCGATACTTTGAACCATGTCAATAAACTGGGCAAGGCCAGTCCCTCTTTCAGGAAAGAGCACCAGCAGGATTACTCACCCACACCATCCCCAAACAGACTGTACCAGAAGGACAGGCACTTGGGTCCCTTGAAGGCTGGACTGATGAGGACTGCAGTCTGACCACTCTCCCTGGGAAACGCTGCCTCCATGTACAGGTACTGCCCTGCAACAGACCATAGGGAGATAGCAATGTAGACTGGAGCTGCACATTGCCCTGCTGTAGACCAGGAACACAGCCTCTATGTAGGTACTGCTCTGCATAGACCAGCTACAAACTGCCCTTCTGGAAGTCTGAATTGTTAAATACACTACTAGAATAGATCACAGGGCTGGTTTAGACTGCCATGTTTACAATGGAAAATGGTAAGTCAGCATTAACAGCTGCATCTATCCTTTAGGTTAATAAAGTCCTTTCCAGAACTCAGAACCTCCCATCATACTGTACCTTCAAAGTTGCGGCACTTCCCCTGGGAGTCTGGCTGTGTGGCACTGAGCAGGGGCGGCAGTCTCTCTTGGTGAAGCTCCCAGTCAAATTCATCACTGGTACACTGGGACCAGCCGCACAGCCCCTTCTCAAAGTCACAGAACAGCGTCTCCAGCACCTCTGGAGGGGGCAGCACTGGGGCAGTGGAGACCGAGGGACTCCCTTCAGGTGCTGGGGTAGCTGGCAGCTCGCGGCGCCTGTGCTTGTGGAGCCTCTTGAACGACATGCAGCGGTTCTCAGAGACCGATAAGTCATCTATTGCAGCGTCACCACAGTAGTTGTTGCTGATGGTTCCCTCCAGCAGAATCTACACAAGAGGTAAAACAAAATGGTGTCTGTTTGTTTTGAACACTAATTACACTTCATTTAAAAATGTCAGCGGAAGTTAACTCAGTTTGTTTTGAGGTTCACAAGCTTATTCCCACCTGGAATTTCTCCTCAGGTTTGACAAACAGATCCATTTCCTCAAAGTACCACCTCCTGGGCATGGCACCACTAGCAGACCACAGCTTGTGCCAGCTGTCTGGAGAGCTCACATATTGCACATACAGATGGAGAGCACCTGCAGAGACAAACAGATCTCAGAGTTGTGGCTAGAAAAGCCTAACACCACAACTCCCCAAACCTGTACACCCAACAGATTTGATTTAAATGCATACATGTTGTTAGCTTGATAGTGCCCTTACTCCCAGCCAGCAACTTAAGAAACAAGACAGCTGGCAATTTATATGGAATGTAAATTGCCAGCTGTCCCCACAAAACAAGCCACCCTTGGTATACTGCAATTGAAACCCCAAATAGTCAATAGAATGGCAATTAACCTTCAGTCTCTGCCGTCATAGCTTTAGAATCATTGTAATCAATCAAGCAGACATTCATTAGTAGGCATACCTCTTGGTCTAGTCTAGGAACTTGATTAGACCATGCCTGTAACTTACCCACGCCATCTCCGATCAGGCTGTACCAGAAGGACAGGCATTTGGGTCCCTCAAAGACTGGGCTGATGAGGACTGCAGTTTCACCACTCTCCCGGGGAAACACTGCCTCCAGGTACAGATACTGCCCTGCAACATAGGAAAGCAATTTAGCACTGCACAAAAATATAAAATTGAGTGTTTAAAATGGGTGCAGGACTTGTCCAGAAATATACAGCACCACCACACCAGTTTGACAGAGCACAGACTCACCTGCAAAGTTGTGGCAGCTAACATGGCCATCAGGCAGAGTCTGGGTCTCAAACTCAGTCAGCCTCTCCCTCCTTAACAGCCAGTTGAAGTCCCCGCTGCGGCAGTTCTCCCAGCCACACAGGTCAAGCTCAAAGTTACAGAACAGAGAGGCAGGTCGAGGGGAAGGGGTGGGCGGCAGAGACTGGTTGACCTCATTGGATTGGAGGGTGGTCTGGTCATGTCCTGTAGAAGTACCAGTGGACAAGTTTGCTTGGCTAGAGGCGTGCGAGGCCGAGACCGGAGTGCCGGAGGCGTGCGAGGTAGAGACCGGAGTGCCGGAGGCGTGCGAGGCCGAGACCGGAGTGCCGGAGGCGTGCGAGGCCGAGACCGGAGTGCCGGAGGCGTGCGAGGCCGAGACCGGAGTGCCGGAGGCGTGCGAGGCCGAGACCGGAGTGCTGGAGGCGTGCGAGGCTGCCGGAGGCGAGGCCGGGACTGGAGGGCTGAGACCGGAGTGCCGGAGGCGTGCGAGGCCGAGACCGGAGTGCCGGAGGCCGAGACCGGAGTGCTGGAGGCGTGCGAGGCTGAGACTGGAGGGCTGGAGGCGTGCGAGGCCGAGACCGGAGTGCCGGAGGCGTGCGAGGCTGAGACTGGAGGGCTGGAGGCGTGCGAGGCCGAGACCGGAGTGCCGGAGGCGTGCGAGGCCGAGACCGGCGTGCCGGAGGCCGAGACCGCAGTGCTGGAGGCGTGCGAGGCTGAGACTGGAGGGCTGGAGGCGTGCGAGGCCGAGACCGGAGTGCTGGAGGCGTGCGAGGCCGAGAACGGAGGGCTGGAGGCAGGGCCTGTGGTCTCTCTGGCAGCTGCAAAGACTGGGGTAGCCACAGGGGGAGAGACTCCAAGCTTCAAGATATCCCCCTCAGATGTTTTCAGCGGCTTTTCCACCAGAAGATGGGAGTCAGTGTTCTTGTGGCCCTGGTCGCCATCTTAAAGACATTATGAAAAAAAAGCTTTGATTTTTACTTAAATTTTGCCTTCATAAAGCCTTGAGTCAGACGAAAGACACTAAACTAGCCTAAATTGTATTGTTATAGATGGCCCTAATAAGAACTTACAGGGTAGTGGGGCTATGCTATTCAGAGAAGGCTGAAACAAGACCAGTGAAGAGTATCAATCAATCAATCAAATCAATCATCTTTATTTTATACAGTGCCTTTCATAGCAGACCACCATCACAAAGCGCTTTACAAGATGCAGTAACAAGAAAAAAAATCCATAACACTAAATAGAAAAATGCATAATAAACGATACAGTAAAAAACAATGCATAATACAATACAGTGAAAAATGTATAATACATGAAATACAGTAAAAAAAACCAAAACAAACACAACACATCAGTTTCGATACATCAGGTCAGCAGTGTGGAGTAGTGGTTAAGGCTCTGGACTCTTGACCGGAGGGTCGTGGGTTCAATCCCCAGTGGGGAACACTGCTGCTGTACCCTTGAGCAAGGTACTTTACCTCAATTGCTCCAGTAAAAACCCAACTGTATAAATGGGTAATTGTATGTAAAAATAATGTGATATCTTGTAACAAGTGTAAGTTGCCCCGGATAAGGGCGTCAGCTATGAACTAAATAGTAATAATAATAATCATACAGTGAAAGATTCATAATACATGATATAGTAGCAACACCACAGCAGCTAATAGCAGATATCAGGCTTAAAGAGCATGGAAAGCAAGAGAGAACAGGTGGGTCTTGAGAGATGATTTAAAGCGAGCGACGGTGGGAGCATCACGCACCAAAGCTGGGAGAGAGTTCCAAAGAGAGAGAGTTCCAAAGAGTCGGAACCATAAAGCTGAACAAGTGTTCTCCAAGTGTGATAACAAGTGTTCTCCAAGTGGGATAACAAGCAGGCCAGAGTCGGAGGACCTCAGCTTGCGGGCAGGGACATAGTGGTGTGTAGGGAGTCTTGCTGTATTAAATGTCACTCAAACTGCACAAAATGACAACTGGTAAATTAACAATTTGTGATTTATATGAAAAGCAGCCAATTCGAAACTGCAGTATCTCAGGGGTAGCACGGCTGGTATAAGAGCATGACAGGACAGTGGCGCAGTCTTACTGGTGTAAGAGCATGACAGTACAGCGGAGCAGTCTTACTGGTGTAAGAGCATGACAGTACAGCGGAGCAGACTTACTGGTGTAAGAGCATGACAGTACAGCGGAGCAGACTTACTGGTGTAAGGGCATGACAGTACAGCGGAGCAGTCTTACTGGTGTAAGGGCATGGCAGTACAGTGGAGCAGTCTTACTGGTGTAAGGGCATGACAGGACAGCGGAGCAGTCTTACTGGTGTAAGAGCATGACAGTACAGCGGAGCAGACTTACTGGTGTAAGAGCATGACAGTACAGCGGAGCAGTCTTACTGGTGTAAGGGCATGGCAGTACAGCGGAGCAGTCTTACTGGTGTAAGGGCATGACAGTACAGCGGAGCAGTCTTACTGGTGTAAGGGCATGGCAGTACAGTGGAGCAGTCTTACTGGTGTAAGGGCATGGCGGGACAGTGGAGCAGTCTTACTGGTGTAAGAGCATGGCAGATACTCTGGAGCAGTCTTACTGGTGTAAGAGCATGGCGGGACAGTGGAGCAGTCTTACTGGTCTAAGAGCATGACAGATACTGTGGAGCAGTCTTACTGGTGTAAGGGCATGACAGTACAGCGGAGCAGTCTTACTGGTGTAAAGGCATGGCAGTACAGTGGAGCAGTCTTACTGGTGTAAGGGCATGGCAGTACAGTGGAACAGTCTTACTGGTGTAAGAGCAAGGCAGATACTCTGGAGCAGTCTTACTGGTGTAAGAGCATGGCGGGACAGTGGAGCAGTCTTACTGGTCTAAGAGCATGACAGATACTGTGGAGCAGTCTTACTGGTGTAAGAGCATGGCAGTTACTGTGGAGCAGTCTTACTGGTGTAAGAGCATGGCAGATACTGTGGAGCAGTCTTACTGGTGTAAGAGCATGGCAGATACTGTGGAGCAGTCTTACTGGTGTAAGAGCATGGCAGATACTGTGGAGCAGTCTTACTGGTGTAAGAGCATGGCAGATACTGTGGAGCAGTCTTACTGGTGTAAGAGCATGGCAGATACTGTGGAGCAGTCTTACTGGTGTAAGAGCATGGCAGATACTGTGGAGCAGTCTTACTGGTGTAAGAGCATGGCAGATACTGTGGAGCAGTCTTACTGGTGTAAGAGCATGGCAGTTACTGTGGAGCAGTCTTACTGGTCTAAGAGCATGACAGGACAGTGGAGCAGTCTTACTGGTGTAAGAGCATGACAGGACAGTGGAGCAGTCTTACCTGCTAGAGGATTCTCACAGTTGTACCACATGTTGATTCTTTTTATATCGCTCTCGCTCAAAGCTTTCCTCCGACGAATAGGAACGTTGGTGTCAGGAATGGGAGTCATAGTTTGCTGCTGGTTTACAGAGAAGGCATACCTGGAATTAAGACAAGAGTGCTTCATCAACAGCAAGAAGAAGCTTGCTGAAATTACAGCCATTTAAGAACATAAGTAAGTTTACAAACGAGAGGAGGCCATTCGGCCCATCTTGCTTGTTTGGTTGTTAGTAGCTTATTGATCCCAGAATCTCATCAAGCAGCTTCTTGAAGGATCCCAGGGTGTCAGCTTCAACAACATTGCTGGGGAGTTGGTTCCAGACCCTCACAATTCTCAGTGTAAAAAAGTGCCTCCTATTTTCTGTTCTGAATGCCCCTTTATCTAATCTCCATTTGTGACCCCTGGTCCTTGTTTCTTTTTTCAGGTCAAAAAAGTCAGTTGGGTCGACATTGTCAATACCTGTTAGGATTTTGAATGCTTGAATCAGATCACCACGTAGTCTTCTTTGTTCAAGACTGAATAGATTCAATTCTTTTAGCCTGTCTGCATACGACATGCCTTTTAAACCCGGGATAATTCTGGTCGCTCGTCTTTGCACTCTTTCTAGAGCAGCAATGTCCTTTTTGTACCGAGGTGACCAGAACTGAACACAATATTCTAGATGAAGGTCTTACTAATGCATTGTAAAGTTTTAACATTACTTCCCTTGATTTAAATTCAACACTTTTCACGATATATCCGAGCATCTTGTTGGCTTTTTTTTATAGCTTCCCCACATTGTCTAGATTAAGACATTTCTGAGTCAGCATAAACTCCTAGGTCCTTTTCATAGATTCCTTCTTCAATTTCAGTATCTCCCATATGATATATATATAATGCACATTTTTATTGCCTGCGCGCAGTACCTTACACTTTTCTCTATTAAATGTAATTTGCCATGTGTCTGCCTAGTTCTGAATGCGGTCTAGATCATTTTGAATGACTTTTGCTGCTGCAACAGTGTTTGCCACTCCTCCTATTTTTGTGTCGTCTGCAAATTTAGCAAGTGTGCTTACTACACCAGAATTTAAATCATAAATGTAGATTAGGAATAGAAGAGGACCCAATACTGATCCCTGTGGTACAGTGCCTTGCATAAGTATTCACCCCCCTTGGACTTTTCCACATTTTGTAGTGTTACAACCTGGAATTAAAATGGATTTAATTTGGATTTTTTGTCACTGATCTACACAAAATATAGTCCATAATGTTGAAGTGGGGGAAAAAAATCTACATATTTTTGAAAATTATTTACAAATAAAAAAACTGAAAAGTCTTGATTGCATAAGTATTCACCCCCTTTGCTGTGACACCCCTAAATAAGCTCTGGTGCAACCAATTGCCTTCAGAAGTCACATAATTAGTTGAATGGAGTCCACCTGTGTGCAATTAAAGTGTCACATGATCTCAGATTAAATACACCTGTTTCTGGAAGGCCCCAGAGTTTGTTAGAGAGCATATCTAAACAAACAGCATCATGAAGACCAAGGCGCTATCAAAACAAGTCCAGGATAAAGTTCTGGAGAAGCACCAATCAGGGTTGGGTTATAAAAAAATATCCCAAACTTTGAACATCCCCCGGAGCACCGTTAAATCCATTATTAAAAAACTGAAAGAATATGGCACAACCGCGACTCCTAGAGAAGGCCGTCCACCAAAACTCAGTAGCCAGGTAAGGAGGGCATTACTCAGAGAAGCAACCAAGAGGCCAATGGTAACTCTGAAGGAGCTGGAGAGATCCACAGCTGAGATGGGAGAAACCGTCCATGGGACAACTATAACCCGGACGCTCCACAAAGCTGGGCTTTATGGAAGAGTGGCGAGAAGAAAGCCATTGCTGAAAAAAACCCATATCAAATCCAGTTTGGATTTTGCAAAAAGGCATGTGGGAGACACAGCAAACATGTGGAAAAAGGTTCTCTGGTCTGATGAGACCAAAACTGAACTTTATGGCTTTAGCGCAAAACGCTATGTGTGGCGCAAAGCCAACACTGCTCATCACCCTGAGAACACCATCCCCACGGTGAAGCATGGTGGTGGCAGCATCATGTTATGGGGATGCTTTTCATCGGCAGGGAATGGGAAACTGGTCAGGATTGAGGGCAAGATGGATGGAGCCAAATACAGGGAAATTCTAGAGGAAAACCTGTTTCAGTCTGCAAGAGACCTGGGACTGGGGCGGAGGTTCACCTTCCAGCAGGACAATGACCCTAAACACACAGCCAAAGCTACACTGGAGTGGTTTAAAAACAAGAACCTGAATGTCTTAGAATGGCCCAGTCAAAGCCCAGACCTCAATCCGATTGAGAATCTGTGGCAAGACTTGAAAATTGCTGTTCACCATCGGTCCCCATCCAACGTGACAGAGCTGGAGCAATTTTGCCAAGAAGAATGGGCAAAAATTGCAGGATCCAGATGTGCAAAGCTGGTAGAGACTTACCTAAAAAAGGCTCACAGCTGTAATTGGTGCTTCTACCAAGTATTGACTCAGGGGGGGTGAATGTATTTTTTTTGTTTAATTAACTTTTGTGTCACAATAAAAAAATATTTTGCACCTTCAAAGTGTTAAGTATGTTGTGTAAATCAAATGGTAAAAATCCCAATTAAATCGATTAATTCCAGGTTGTAACACTACTACACTAAAAGTCCAAGGGGGGTGAATACTTATGCAAGGCACTGTACACCACTGGTTACCTCGCTCCATTTTGAGGTTTTTCCTCTAATCAGTACTTTCTGTTTTCTACATGTTAACCACTCCCTAATCCATGTGCCTGCATTTCCTTGAATCCCTACTATGTTCAGTTTGAGAATTCATCTTTAATGCAAGACTTTGTCCAAAGCTTTGGATCCACCATGAGAGAAAACAATTTTCCCAAAGATGGCTATATAGTGCCGACAGAAAAAAAGTCATTTCTGCATTCAAGGTACAGACATGAGTTCCTTTCTATATGCATATCCGAATGCAGATTCAAGCAGAAGTCCAAATCACCTCATTTTGCATGACCACAACCTGACCAAGACGTACGGTTTTGTACAGGAAACATTTGCCTGGCTGTGGAGTTACAAACTTCAAGCATTCATGATGAAGTCTTGCAATACTTACTGGCTGTAGTGCAATATGGAATTGTAGTCATTTTTTAGCACGTTTTCCTCATGGATCTTCAAGTTACTGGCGAGTTCTGAAAATAGGAAGCAAAACGAATCAGAAACACATTGCGCACCACCAGATAATCCCAGTATTTCCCATCTCCTAACAAATTCCCATGCTTAGTTTCATCAAAACTGGTCAAGTGGTTGCCAAGATCTGGTACAGAAAGCGCACAATGGTAGCAATAAATAATTGGATCATACTATTGGCTACTGGTAGTGACCCTCACCTGGCGAGACGTTTTCCCGCTTCACAGCGATGTGTTTGTCACGGTTCACCCTGGTGTGTTCATGCCAGAAGCCCAGGACATGCATGAGCACATGAGTAGCAACTCCCATGTCTCGCTTGAGGCAGTTCAGACCCAGGGAAACCAACTGGCCGCCACCAGCGTGACCCACAGATGAGTAACACCTGAGAGAGAGAGAAAGGGACTGGTTACAGTTCTGAGAAGATGAGAAACACCTAAGGGAGTGAGGGGGACCGGTTACAGTGCTGAGAAGATGAGAAACACCTGAGAGAGAGAGAGAGAGAGAGGGACCGGTTACAGTTCTGAGAAGTGCAGTTCTTGGGAAAAGTTGCACGAAATAAGTTTCCTGAACACACTATGGAACAGTTAAACCGACTATGAAATAAAAAATTGTAAATATTTTGCGAACACTACTGGCGAACACGCAGTCGATGAGAAAATACAATTACTATGGGTGTGAATTTAGTGCAATTACATGTACGCAAGATATAGAAAAGGGCATCACTACATATGTAATATATAACATGGGGTCAGCAACCAAAGAAACAACGTTCCTAGTGTAGTGCAAAAAAGTAAAGATGTAAAGATTGAGGGTGCCTTAAAACAGCTGCCACATTTCATTTCTACATACATCAAGAGTATCGTTTGAACTTTATCAGATCTTAAAACAGCCGCCACATTTCATTTCTACATACATCAAGAGTATCGTTTGAACTTTATCAGATCTTAAAACAGCCGCCACATTTCATTTCTACATACATCAAGGGTATTGTTTGAACTTTATCAGATCTTAAAACAGCCGCCACATTTCATTTCTACGTACATCAAGGGTATTGTTTTAACTTTATCAGATCTTTGCAACCCACCGGGTGACAGGGTTGATGACGATGTAATCTTCCTCGGTGGTCACTGGGACGAACCGGATACAGGTATCCTCCTCAAATCCAGCGAAAGCTTGCTTGACCAGGGCCAGGCTCTGCTCATCTGCAAGAGGTGGATGCAGAGGAGTGCAGGGAAAGGAGGAGAAGTTACATACAAATCAACGCTATACTGCATCCAGCTGAAGCAGAACACCCAACAAAATAAATAGAAACTTAACTTGATAACAGATTATGTTGTTATCTAAGAGGCAAAGTGTGTTTACACCTGTGATGTACAAAAAAAAAGGGGTTACCATTGATCTGACCTCTTGGTCATAAATGCACTGTATTTCATTGGTATATAGCAAGGATTCCCATTGCAGAACCACAGGGATTTGTTTGGAAGATTGAAGTACTTACTGTATTGCTTCGACACGGAATATGGGATTTTAACGATGTTGCCATCTTTGGGCCACATTCTCTCTTTTACATCAGTGGCATTTCTTGGTATCTGTTAGGATAAGGGGGGATAAGTTAAGGGTTTCAGTTTCAAAGAGTGGGAAGCCAGTTTCAGACAGCGATCCAATCCCTCTTCCCACGGGCAGCCTTTCTGCATCGACACTGCGGTCCTACACAGAAGTCTTGTAGTTGAAACGTTTTACAGGCGTTTACAGGGGTGCAAATCGTTTAGTAAACTGGTGTCACGTTATCAAAGCCCGCCCTAATCAAGCCCCCCCGCCCCGCCCCGCAAACACATGCTTGAGACCTGTTTCTGCAGTTAGATGTCCCACACATGGCTTCTCTCCTGTGGATGTGTGTGGGTAGACCATGTGAGTAGACCATACCTAATGAGAGACCATCATCATCATCTATGGTTGCTAAGGAATTCATTAAATAAAAAGTAAACAGGTCTACTGGTGCCAGAACGTAATGTTGCTGGCGCTATATGAGGTACCCTGGTTCTACAATCTAGCCCCATGGCGCCACATTTGCAGTCTTGCGTTTGCCAA
The DNA here is from genome assembly GCA_036884735.1 of Huso huso. NCBI lineage: Eukaryota > Metazoa > Chordata > Actinopteri > Acipenseriformes > Acipenseridae > Huso > Huso huso. The sequence goes on from CM072700.1 coordinate 2,744,396, forward strand.
GTTTGTTATTACACCTTCCGTCACCGATTCTTCATATGCTACTCACTTACCTCCTTCCTAATATCCCCTTGTTCCAGAAACGTATCACTGGATGACAGAAACTCTGAAAAAACATACATTGTATTTTAGAAGCAAGGACGATGGACCCAAGTTGTAAGTGGTGTTTTAGTGAATTGCATTATTTGCCTCTGGGCTAAAACACCAATGTTTCAATGCAGAAGGGTACAGGCAGTGGTCTAGATACGCTGCGTACCTGCAGTTAAGCATTAAAAATCAAAAATACGCACCAAATTTAATGCGTAAAAATACACACCCAATACGCATAGCAATTGTGCTTGTCTGTCTGCCTCCCTTCCCGCCTTCCCTAAAACTTCCACTAACAACTACATCTCCTAGAATACAATGCATTCTGTTATTAGGGAACTGTACACAAGAAAGAAACAACCCAACAAACATGAGCCGATCTCGGGCTAGCCCTGCTGTCTTTGCAGCCAATCGCAGTAAGAATAAGAACAATTCGAAGCTACACAGGTTGAAGAGTAAACACCCCAGTCCAGCTACAAATCCAACTAGAACCGTCATCAGAGGCAACCGCTAAAAAAAGGTGCCTGTAATACTGAACGAACTGTTTCATAATTATTAATGCATTATCTTATTTTGAAGGCTTTACACTGAAGTCTTACGTAAATAATTTGCTGTCAGTGTGATACCTCGAAAAAAAAATGCGCCGAGCCGATAAATAACCTTGTATAACACACGCGTGGTTACAGCAGTTCAGAGTAACATTGCAGTTAAAATGGAAGGCTCTTTTTTAATGCCTACCCCATTACCGTTCAAGATTGTACAGTATGCATCGAGATTACTCATGACTTCAAGGCAATGCTGCATTTAACCCCCTGAAAATACATTTACTCTCTGTGTTACTTGGAGAGTAAATTACTCCCAGACCCAAAACCTTATCTGGAGCGCTGGCTAGTACATGCTTCGTACAAAGTCAGCTCAGCGAGTTTAGTTTACCGTCAGTAAACAATTAAACCAGTTGAAAGAAAGTGCATGGAAACTGGCACCGTGTAGGCATTCTACAAACCAGCACTGCTTCCAATGGAAACACTTACCGCCATTAGTCTGAAGAACGTCGTCGCTTTTCTGATCCGTTCCCAAGGAGACAACCGCAGCCCGCGAGCTCCCCAAGTCTATGTGCTCGATAGGGGAACCAAACCCTGAAACAGCGCATGCAAATAAATACACAATACTATAGTTTTAATCTATTCAACGAATTCAAAGAGCATTATAAACGGAGGGTAGATAGAATTACAAGGAAAGTGTGCCTGAATCAAAGATAGAGATGGATTATTTAAGCTACTAGTGTGCAAGCCTTTTTTTTTTTTTTTTTTTTAAGTAAGCGACAAATTGAGGAAAATGTGACAAACTTCGTTTTGGGCCTCCAGGTGGCAGTGTGCGCCAAGGGTACACACAATTTAAAGCGCTAAATACAGGAACCGATCAATATAGCCTGTATTATACTGATAGTTATAAAGCGTTCCAGTGGTAATGTTTTAAGGTAGGTCATTGTAAGAAATGTTGAATTACTTGTATAGCACTTGATTGTATAGATCAAACTTCAAATAATTCAAGTTTTGTATTTGCATGTACTGCGAGTTGCTCTACCCATGTGTTAAAAATAAACATTTGATGTAAAATCATGGTTTGCTGTGCATTAGCACGTTTAAAGGTGTTTCGTTCCCTTGACGTCTTCTGCTCGCAAAAATCAAACGACTTGCATGCAAGTAAAACATATATTACATTGTTCAAGCAAACACAGTAAACGCGGGTCGATGGGAGAGCAGGTGAAGTTAGTGCAAGACTAGCGCATGGGGATTTCAAACGAGGGCTGTGTAAAGGAATTTACCATTCACAATCCAAAGCAACTGCACGAAACAGCACAGTAATCCACTAGACGCGCACATTTCAGCAGCCAAAAAGAATCGGGTTAGCAGGGCAACAAACCCGGTGTATTTATACTGAGCCCCGCTCCCAATTACTGAACCAGGTGGGGACAATCAGCAATTAACCCAGACTGCGCACGCGTAACCTGCCGTGTGCATATTAAACACAGGACTTGGTAGCTGCTTGACAGTTAAACATGTGTGTTGTTTCACAGAACGCGACTGGTACTAATCTTGGAATACCTAATGTTATTTTTGGGATAATCGTGGGTCTGTGAAACCAGTCGTTAGTTGATTAGAGAAGACGACACGGCGTTTTGGGGGTTAATTGTTGCGATGCTGTTTAGAACTGTCCTTTCCATTCCCTAGCGCGTTGTTCCACGCATGTTCCAAATTAACCACCATTCAGATCCTACTAGTTATTCAATTTGAGGAATTAATCCTCCAGGAACATGGGCGATGTGCTCTCCCCGGATTGAGAACGCGCTGTACTGTAATTAACAATGTCGTTGTTTTTTTGTAACCCGCGCAGACAGTGTCAAGAACAGGACCCCTTTATAGACGATTTGCAGATCCAAAGGGGTTCCCATCCCGTTTGAAAGAAAAAAAAAAAAAAAGTTAGAGAAGGAAAAAAGTCTGAACCTATTAGAAACGCACATACGAGGTTATTGTTATTCATTCTACTAAAACAAATTAACCATGGGAAACTACATCCTCCTGGTAAACAGCGTACGCCTATTCAAAACATAGCATTAACATACAAACTGACGAGAGAGAAGCACACACACACACACACACTATATATATACAGCTCTGGAAAAAATTAAGAGACCACTGCAAAATTGTCAGTTTCTCTGGTTTTACTATTTATAGGTATGTGTTTGGGTAAAATGAACATTTTTGTTTTATTCTATAAACTACTGACAACATTTCTCCCAAATTCCAAATAAAAATGTTGTCATTTAGAGCATTTATTTGCAGAAAATGACAACTGGTCAAAATAACAAAAAAGATGCAGTGTTGTCAGACCTCGAATAATGCAAAGAAAATAAGTTCATATTCATTTTTAAACAACACAATACTAATGTTTTAACTTAGGAAGAGTTCAGAAATCAATATTTGGTGGAATAACCCTGATTTTCAAGCACAGCTTTCATGCGTCTTGGCATGCTCTCCACCAGTCTTTCACATTGATGTTGGGTGACTTTATGCCACTCCTGGTGCAAAAATTCAAGCAGCTCGGCTTTGTTTGATGGCTTGTGACCATCCATCTTCCTCTTGATCACATTCCAGAGGTTTTCAGTGGGGTTCAGGTCTGGAGATTGGGCTGGCCATGACAGGGTCTTGATCTGGTGGTCCTCCATCCACACCTTGATTGACCTGGCTGTGTGGCATGGAGCATTGTCCTGCTGGAAAAACCAATCCTCAGAGTTGGGGAACATTGTCAGAGCAGAAGGAAGCAAGTTTTCTTCCAGGACAACCTTGTACTTGGCTTGATTCATGCCAAAGCTGCCCGATTCCAGCCTTGCTGAAGCACCCCCAGATCATCACCGATCCTCCACCACATTTCACAGTGGGTGCGAGACACTGTGGCTTGTAGGCCTCTCCAGGTCTCCGTCTAACCATTAGACGACCAGGTGTTGGGCAAAGCTGAAAATTTGACTCATCTGGGGGTGCTTCAGCAAGGCTGGAATCGGGCAGATTTGTCTTTGTGAAGGATGCATGAATCAAGCCAAGTACAAGGTTGTCCTGGAAGAAAACTTGCTTCCTTCTGCTCTGACAATGTTCCCCAACTCTGAGGATTGGTTTTTCCAGCAGGACAAGATGGATGGTCACAAGCCATCAAACAAAGCCGAGCTGCTTGAATTTTTGCGCCAGGAGTGGCATAAAGTCACCCAACATCAATGTGAAAGACTGGTGGAGAGCATGCCAAGACGCATGAAAGCTGTGCTTGAAAATCAGGGTTATTCCACCAAATATTGATTTCTGAACTCTTCCTAAGTTAAAACATTAGTATTGTGTTGTTTAAAAATGAATATGAACTTATTTTCTTTGCATTATTCGAGGTCTGACAACACTGCATCTTTTTTGTTATTTTGACCAGTTGTCATTTTCTGCAAATAAATGCTCTAAATGACAATATTTTTATTTGGAATTTGGGAGAAATGTTGTCAGTAGTTTATAGAATAAAACAAAAATGTTCATTTTACCCAAACACATACCTATAAATAGTAAAACCAGAGAAACTGATAATTTTGCAGTGGTCTCTTAATTTTTTCCAGAGCTGTATATATATATATATATATATATACAGACGTGCTCAAATTTGTTGGTACCCCTCCACAAAAAACGAAGAATGCACAATTTTCTTTGAAATAACTTGAAACTGACAAAAGTAATTGGCATCCACCATTGTTTATTCCATATTTAATAGAAATCAGACTTTGCTTTTGATTTTTTATTCAACATAATATTGTAAATAAGAAAACAAATGAAAATGGCATGGACAAAAATGATGGGACCGCTAACCTAATATTTTGTTGCACAACCTTTAGAGGCAATCACTGCAATCAAACGTTTTCTGTCGCTCTCAATGAGACTTCTGCACCTGTTAACAGGTAGTTTGGCCCACTCTTCCTGAGCAAACTGCTCCAGCTGTCTCAGGTTTGATGGGTGCCTTCTCCAGACTGCAAGTTTCAGCTCTTTCCATAGATGTTCGATAGGATTCAGATCAGGACTCATAGAAGGCCACTTGAGAATAGTCCAATGTTTTGTTCTTATCCATTCTTGGGTGCTTTTAGCTGTGTGTTTTGGGTCATTATCCTGTTGGAGGACCCATGACCTGCGACTGAGACAGAGCTTTCTGACACTGGGCAGTACGTTTCGCTCCAGAATGCCTTGATAGTCTTGAGATTTCATTGTGCCCTGCACAGATTCAAGGCACCCTGTGCCAGGCGCAGCAAAGCAGCCCCAAAACATAACCGAGCCTCCTCCATGTTTCACTGTAGGTATGGTGTTCTTTTCTTTGAAAGCTTCATTTTTTCGTCTGTGAACATAGAGCTGATGTGACTTGCCAAAAAGCTCCAGTTTTGACTCATCTGTCCAAAGGACATTCTCCCAGAAGGATTGTGGCTTGTCAATATGCATTTTAGCAAATTCCAGTCTGGCTTTTTTATGTTTTTCTTTCAAAAGTGGAGTCCTCCTGGGTCTTCTTCCATGGAGCCAAAAAAAAAAAAAAAAGCGACGGATGGTGCGATCAGAAACTGACGTACCTTCACCTTGGAGTTCAGCTTGTATCTCTTTGGCAGTTATCCTTGGTTCTTTTTCTACCATTCGCACTATCCTTCTGTTCAATCTGGGATCGATTTTCCTCTTGCGGCCGCGCCCAGGGAGGTTGGCTACAGTTCCATGGACCTTAAACTTCTTAATAATATTTGCAACTGTTGTCACAGGAACATCAAGCTGCTTGGAGATGGTCTTGTAGCCTTTACCTTTACCATGCTTGTCTATTATTTTTTTTCTGATCTCCTCAGACAACTCTCTCCTTTGCTTTCTCTGGTCCATGTTCAGTGTGGTGCACACAATGATACCAAACAGCACAGTGACTACTTTTCTCCATTTAAATAGGCTGAATGACTGATTACAAGATTGGAGACATGTGTGATACTAATTAAAGAAACGAATTAGTTTGAAATATCACTACAATCCAATTATTTATTATCTTTTCTAAGGGGTACCAACAAATGTGTCCAGGCCATTTTAGAATATCTTTGTAGAATAAGCAATAATTCATCTCTTTTCACAGCTTCTTTGCTTTATTCTATGACATACCAAAGGCATGCAAGTATACATGATAAAATAGCTTTTAATTTCATCACTTTTCAGGAGGAATGAAGCATTATTTCAATGAGCTGTAAGGGTACCAACAAATTTGAGCACGTCTGTATATAGATATAGATATATTTATATATATATATATATACACACACACACTACCGGTCAAAAGTTTTAGAACACCTCAATTTTTCCAGTTTTTATTGAAATTTACGCAGTTTAATGTCTCAATGTACTCTGAAATTAAAGCATAGAACAAATAAACAATTGGATAAAAAAAGAAATCATGGAATCGTTTTGTTTAACAAAATTTAATCTAAATTTTTTGACTCATCAAAGTAGCCACCTTTTGCAGATATAACAGCCGAACACACTTGTGGCATTCTTTCTACAATGGAAATCAAATATTGTTCGGAAAGTTCTTCCCAACACTGTTGCAGAAGTTCCCACAAATGTGTTGCACTTGTAGGTTGCTTTGCTTTCACCCTTCTGTCCAGTTCATCCCAAACCAGCTCGATGGGGTTTAAGTCTGGAGACTGTGCTGGCCATTCCATGATTTGAAGCCTACAGTCTTGTTGTTTTCTTCTAAGGTAGTTCTGACATAGCCTGGAGGTATGTTTTGGGTCATTATCTTGCTGTAGGATGAACCCCTGACCAACTAGGCGTATACCAGAGGGTATTGCATGGCGCTGCAAAATGCTGTGGTAGCAGTTTTGGTTCAGGGTGCCGCTCACTCTGTGCAAGTTGCCGACTCTGGATCCAGCAAAGGAGCCCCAGACCATCACGCTTCCTCCTCCATGTTTGACAGTTGGTGTCACACACCGAGGAACCATCCTTTCGCCTACTCGACGGTGTACAAAAACCCTGCGTGATGAACTGAAGATTTCAAATTTTGATTCATCGGTCCATAAGACCTTCTTCCAGTCTTCAGTAGTCCACTGGCGGTGCTTCATGGCCCAGGCAAGCCTCTTTTTCTTATTTTGCCATCTTAGCAATGGCTTTCTTACTGCCACTCGACCTGTCAAACCTGCAGCTCGAAGTCTTCTCTTCACAGTTGAAACTGAGACTTGCTTACTTTGACCAGTGTTAAGCTGTGCTTGAAGCTGTTGTCCTGTGAGCCGCCTATCACGCAAGCTGTTGACTCTCAGAAACTTGTCTTCTGATTCTGCTGTGGCTTTGGGTCTGCCAGACCTCTTCCTGTCAGAGTTTCCTCCAGTTTCCAAGTGTCTTTTGATGGTGTAGGAAACTGCACTCACTGACACCTTAGCTTTCTTTGCAATTTCTCTAAAGGAAAGACCTACACTTTTAAGGGTAATAATGGTCTGTCTGTCTTCCTTTGTTAATTGCCTTTTTCTCACCATTAAGAGAGCAATATACTACTTCCTGCAGTACAATACTGTCCAAATAATGCTTAAGAGGGTGTAGTAACACAGTCTGTTCCAACACTGCTTTTATACAGACAGAGGGTTTGTAAGTAATCATCAAAAGGTGGGACACCTGTAGGAATTGTTAGCATCAACTTTCAAGGCTTAATTTACTTCCATTGCTGCAGAACAGCTGTATGTTAACCCATTACTTGTTCCCTGAAAAAGGCCTTTTTGTATAACCCTGAAATGTACATTATTTTTCAGTTTTTGGTAACCTAAACTTTTTTTTTTTTTTTTTTTTACCTCTGGCAGTTTACCGCTTACCTTTGTACCATTTCAGGTTATTCACTGGACTTGAACTGCTTAAATTTCAATAAAAACTGGAAAAATGGGGGTGTTCTAAAACTTTTGACCGGTAGTGTGTATATATATGGTTTATAAAAAGAAAGGCTAGTTATGTTAAGAAAAAACACTTGTAATAGACTGGCATGCGTTTCGAAATGAACGCTCTCAACCACTCCTGTTTCTGGTGTTGCAATTAATTTACATTATTACACATTTATTGTATATGAAACACGTCAACTGAAAACGCGAATACTTCTGATGCCTACAGATTACTAAGAGGAAAAACACCGGCAACAACATGGCGTGGGGAGAGATGGTTAATGTAGAGCGTGAACATGGAGATGATCAAATCATATAGTAAAAAGCTTTTATTTTCTTCCTACTAAATAAGCAAACACGTTGTCCTTTTAGTAGAATATGGCTTTGTATATTTTACAAAGTGCGCAGAACCCCTCTCCTGTTTTGGAAGGTAGGCAGTTGTGTCTGTACTGTATACAATGATCGGTGCGAACTGTACAAGGTAAGTGCATGATACAAACTTAGATCCCCTTATTTCCAAATACTGCGAGTACCCGTATCAAGAAACAAGAACTGCGGCAAAAAGTTAAGAAATGTCGCCACCACACGCAAACAGCAAGAACGACAGTAATGTATTTTGGTCTCGGTTGCTTACAGGGATCCGAAGACAAAACTAACAACTTCCCTAAACTTGCAGTGACGAACTCGGAACAGATTAGATGCAGGAAAAAATAAATGATTTTGTTACTACTTTCAGCAGAAATCAGTCAAATTACTGTAGAGTCTGTTTAGCAGTTTGAGAAGACAAACCTCAAAAGCTACAGGATCGCATCCTGTCTTTAAACAACTCGAGCACAAAGCCTCATCGCCGCACATTCCGTGATTTAGGAGGCGTGTATTAGTGCAAGTGGGCAAAACAAAACTGAACACCCGTTCCCCAGAATATTAGATCTTTGCAGAACACATAACCTCACTCCACATTAAAATTATATATTGCAGTGATATAGTCAGTGTAATCGTTTGGAGCCGTGTATATGGACAGATTGTTAATACATTAATAAAGTCCGTACAGAGTAGTTTAAAACTTTATTTTGTTTAAGTTGAACATTTTAGTCTATCCAGCAGGGGGCGCGTTGTTCTCCTTTGCCACAATGGTGTCCCGTCACAAACACGTCATCAACACCTACATCCCCACAGGGATTGTTTCCAATAGTCCCCTCCAGAATGATCTAAAAAAAAAAAAAAAAAAAAAAAAACACGACAATTTGATTCAAAGTGTGATAATCTAGAGTCTGAATTAACTACACTTGGAGGCTCAGCATAGGGCACTGCCACTCTAGTAGTTGAAAGCAGGTAGTTACTGTAACTTGGTGTCGTGCCAAATCACATCGAGCTTGAATACAAGCAGCATCGCTTTAGTCTTCAGTTTGTATAAAGTTTACAGCACTGTCATTTCTTGGTGATAAATTCGCAGAATCTTACACCTCATTATATGCAGATAGACCAAAGTTGAAACAGAAGATGTGTACTCAAAGATAACAATCCCCACCTGGAACGTCTCGTTGGGATCCACAAACAGTTCCAGGTCAGCCAGGTGCCACTTCCTGCTCTTGTTCCCACCGACTGACCAGAGCTTGTGCCAGATGCCAGCTGTGCTCACATACTGCATGTACACACTGAGAGAACCTGGGGAGAAAGGCACTCCGTAAAACCATCAGATACTTTTAGACATGTCAATAAACTGGGCAAGGCCAGTCCCTCTTTCAGGAAAGAGCACCAGCAGGATTACTCACCCACACCATCCCCAAACAGACTGTACCAGAAGGAAAGGCACTTGGGTCCCTTGAAGGCTGGACTGATGAGGACTGCAGTCTGACCACTCTCCCTGGGAAACGCTGCCTCCATGTACAGGTACTGCCCTGCAACAGACCATAGGAAGATAGTAATGTAGACTGGACCTGCACATTGCCCTGCTGTAGACCAGGAACACAGCCTCTATGTAGGTACTGCTCTGCATAGACCAGCTACAAACTGCCCTTCTGGAAGTCTGAATTGTTAAATACACTACTAGAATAGATCACAGGGCTGGTTTAGACTGCCATGTAAACATGGCAGTCTAAACCAAATATACTTTTAGGTTAATAAAGTCCTTTCCAGAACTCAGAACCTCCCCTCATACTGTACCTTCAAAGTTGCGGCACTTCCCCTGGGAGTCTGGCTGCGTGGCACTGAGCAGGGGCGGCAGTCTCTCTTGGTGAAGCTCCCAGTCAAAGTCATCACTGGTACACTGGGACCAGCCGCACAGCCCCTTCTCAAAGTCACAGAACAGCGTCTCCAGCACTTCTGGAGGGGGTAGCACTGGGGCAGTGGAGACCGAGGGACTCCCTTCAGGTGCTGGGGTAGCTGGCAGCTCGCGGCGCCTGTGCTTGTGGAGCCTCTTGAACGACGTGCAGCGGTTCTCCGAGACCGATAAGTCATCTATTGCAGCGTCACCGCAGTAGTTGTTGCTAATGGTTCCCTCCAGCAGAATCTACACAAGGAGGCAAAACAAAAAGGTGTTCGTTTAATACAAATTGCACGATAAGTCTAATTTGAAAAGGCAAGGTCAGTTCGTTTTGCTGGTTGCCAGCACTTCTGAACAGGATTCTGCAGTCACAATGTACGTGAGCAAACCAGAGTGTCTAAACTTAGTCTTTAGGGTTTGGAACAAATCAATCACTCCCTTGCAAAGCTGCCCAGACAATGCAAAAAGTGAATTCAACCAGTAAAACAGTTCAGGCCAATGCCTTAGCTGTACAAAAAGGTCTAGAGACACTAAAGGTACACAAGTTTCAGACCTGGAACTCCTCCTCGGGTTTGACAGACAGATCCAGTTGCTGAAATGACCACTTCCTGGGCATGGCACCACTAGCAGACCACAGCTTGTGCCAGCTGTCTGGAGAGCTCACATACGCCACATATACAGTGACAGCTTCTGCAAAGAACACAGCGAGAGTCATTGCCTTAGGGCTACATAGCCAGAACTACAGAATGTTGATAGTTCTTTGGCTTGAGTTTATAGAAGAGAGACTCCCCAGGCAGCGTCTGTAACTTACCCACACCATCTCCGATCAGACTGTACCAGAAGGACAGGCACTTGGGTCCCTTGAAGACTGGGCTAAGGAGGACTGCAGTCTGACCACTCTCCTTGGGAAACGCTGCCTCCATGTACAGGTACTGCCCTGCAGAGACCAGAGAGTCAACATTCAGCTACAGACCATTAACTGTAGCGGTGGAGTCAGTCTATGCAGGTACTGCCCTGCACAAGTGAACAGTTTAACATGGACATCGAGTAAGGGGTGCAGGGTTAATGAGGCATACAGACAGGCACTTGTTCCACAATACAGACAGGTTTGACAGACTAAACAAACAAATTGCAGACTCGCCTGCAAAATTGCGGCAGCTGGCATGGCCATCAGGCAGAGTCTGGGTCTCAAACTCAGCCGGCCTCTCCCTCCTTAACTGCCAGTTGAAGTCCCCGCTGCGGCAGTTCTCCCAGCCACACAGGTTAAGCTCAAAGTCACAGAACAGAGAGGCAGGTCGAGGGGAAGGGGTGGGCGGCAGAGACTGGGTGACCTCTTTGGATTGGAGGGTGGTCTGGTCATGTCCTGAAGTACCAGTAGACAAGTTTGCTTGGCTGGAGGCGTGCGAGGCAGAGACCGGAGTGCTGGAGGCAGATGTGGTCTCTTTGGCGACTGCAGAGACTTGGGTAGCCGCAGAGGGAGAGGTGCCAAGCTGCACAACATCCCTCTGGGATTTTTTCAGCAGCTTTTCCACCAAAAGATGGGAGTCAGTGTTCTTGCCATCTGGAAGACATGAGGAAAACAGACTAGTGACGTTTAGCCTTCGTAAAGCACGTTGGATATGTACCCTTACCTGTATTGTTAGGTAGACCCAATAACAGGGTGGTGGGGGCTGTGGAATGGATTACAAGAGGGGGACAAGAATGGCCAATAGGACAAGATCTGAACTCTAATCAGCATTCTACATGCAAGGATCCATTTGAACCCCTACCTCCATTGATCTGAATATCATCATAGCTTTTACTCATTGCCCTAGAGACAACTGCAGCCCTGGAGCGCCCCAAGTCTATGTGCTCAATATGGGCTCCAAAAACTGAGTTAGACTAGCAGGGACATTCTAGCAAATACTACAACTTAATTCCACCAAGCAAATTCACAAAGTATTAGAAGCTACAACTAAGAAAGTGTGTCAGACTACATCAACTTGATACATTTTTAAAGAAACTTGAGTGCACGTCCACTTATTTAAGAAAAAGGACGAGGTAAGGGAAATGCAGCTTCCTTTTAAAAGGCCAGTTGGCGCTGTGTACGAAGTAATTTAAGAGCTGGAATAATAATATATATATATCCAAGCCTGGATAAGGGCATCTGCTAAGAAATAAACACAAATAATAATTTTAGAAATTGGGTTATATACACAGCAAGAAACGTTACTTTAGACGCGAGAGAACTGCAGTGTTTAAATACAGAGCACCCCACTGTTCCAGCACATCGTAGACAATGAGATTGGGAAGCAGGTGCAGACAGTGCATGGGGATTTCAGACCCAAGTTCAAATAATATTATTATTAATAATAATAATAATAATAATAATAATAATAATGTAACTCACCGGTCACCAGCCACAGCAACTGCACAAAGCAGCACAACAACCCATTAGAAACGCGCATTTCAGCAGCTAGCTGATCAGAAGAGCAAAAAAAATAAACAATACAAATATACAAACGTCCCCCAAGCACTTCTTCAAAGAAAAAAACTCGAAGAAAAACTATGAGATCAGATCAGTAACCTGCAGCGTATTTATACGAACCCCACTGCCAATTACCGAGCCCCGAACCAGGTGGAGACAATCCCTAATTAAACCGGGTCCAGGGGGGTCGGTCGGAGAATTACGTGGTTTGAACTTGCAACATGACGTCCTTGAAGAGCACACGGCCTTGTCCACTGCGCAGTTGTTGAAATGCGGTCATTTTTTAAGCTTACATCCAAGCCTGACCAGCTTTTACTGAAAACCTGAAGTTTCTGCTCGATTCCAGAAATGCTCTATTTCTTGTTTGGAAATAGCTAGTTTCCTGTTTGGTAGATACCATAGAATGGAATTGCACACAAGAGTGGCATGTAGCTTCCTTGTCCAAATCTCTGATCTCTGATAAATTGTGGCTCCTCGTTTAATTATATAAAGGAATATTTTTTTTAGGTAGAAATAAATACATGATTCAAAAAATGCATAGAGGAATATATATATTTAGAAATAAATATTGTTTAAATAAATAAATGTAGAAATGAATGTTTATATTATAAATGTATAAATAAATTAATAAATTAGTAAATAGCAAGCCAGAAAAATATGCCATATTAATTGATTTGGCTGATGCTTTTATCCAGAGCAATTTACATTTGTATACCTATATACAAAAAGTACGTTTCATGTAAAAAAAAAAAAAAAAAAATGGTTATGTTATATAACGAGACATTAGTGCTTGTTCGCTTGTAGCCTACGTGGAGTAGTGGTTAGAGCACTGTGCTCTTGACTGGAAGGGCGCGAGTTCTATCCCAGGTAGGGGACACACTGCTGCTTTACCTACATTGATCCAGTAAAAATCCCAGCGGTATAAATGAGTAATTGTATGTACAATAATAACGTCGCAATTGTAAATTGACCTGAATAATGGTGTCTGCTAAGAAATAAAATAATAATTGTTCCAACCTGGTTGGTACTTGGATGGGAGACTGCTTGGCAATACCAAGTACTTTAAACTTTTCTTTGGAGTTTTACCCGCTTCTCATACAAGGGATACAGAGTTTACTCACTTCTACTCTACTCTGATGTGCAAATTATGTGTTAAAGACAATATGTTTTAACGGCGAGCGTCTGTGTTGTGTTCAGAGAATGTGAGCGGAGCGAAGCGGTAACAATTCTGCTCACCGCTCATAATAATATCCTCCGCTCTGCTCCGCTCTTTCTTTGCTCCGCCCGGTTCTTTCTTTCATTCCGCTCCGCTCCCCCGCTCCAGACAAATTGGTATATATATATATATATATATATATATATAAGTAGTGGGTTCAATCCCAGGTGGGGGACATTGCTGTTGTACCCTTCGTATCAAATTAGCTTTATACAGGGCTTATTTGTATCCGAATAGGGTGCTCAAAGCAACCCACGAACACATATGAGTGAGTCGACGGGGCTGGCGGACCACCCTGTACTAGTGTATGAACTATCCTTAAGAGTGCAGAAAATATACACCGTGTTCACAGCGCTGCATGGTGCATACCCGTATAGAGCAGCAGTGTGGAGTAGTGGTCAGGGCTCTGGACCATCTGGGATTGAACGTGGGTTCAATCCCAGGTGGGGGACACTGCTGCTGTACCCTTGAGCAAGGTACTTTACCTAGATTGTTCCAATAAAACCCAACTGTAATAATGTGTAAAAAATAATGTGAAATCTTCTAACAATTGTAAGTCGCCCTGGATAAGAGCGTCTGCTAATAAATAAATAATAATAAATAATCATAACTTAGAACTGTATAAGAATAATAACCGCAGACAGATGGACACACACACGGATGACGTTTCTCACATGTTCATATGGCACACATGCAGCTCCACAGTCGGCTATATGAAGAGTTTAGATGCAAAACGCAATATACGCCATTCCCACCAAAACTGAGCTAAAAGCAGGATCATTCATCTCACAGTGTCTACTTTCTGATGTTCAATGTCCTTTGTCCTCAAAACACGATATACGCCACGTTAAATAAACCTCAAATTATCGTTTATTTCCATAATGCGCTATACGCCAGGCTTCTAATTTAGCAAAATCCGACATATCCACTGAGCCAATCGGCGTGCAGTATCGCAGTCGTGTGACCCAGTTGGCAGTGCCCGGAGGTATAGTAGCGTATTTAATCTTGTAAATTGTGATTTTATGATTAAATGATGAATAATGTTTAAAAAATGCAACAAAGTCAATTTTCTAACGGGGTGTAGCAATGGTGAATACGCATTTGTAGAGTCTGTTTAGATGAAATACATGCTATAACTTTAAGAACTGAAGTACTAATTAGGAACACAGGCTGCTTGTTAAGGTGATAATTATTTCTCTTTGTAATGTATTTAAACTGAGCACGATGAGGGTCAAGACGCAGATTTTTTTTTGTAACGGAGGCGGAGGTTATTGGGGTGTTCTGTCGGAGTGCTTGGAAATCTGCTGCGGTGTAATTGCATTGAGACGGTCTCTTGGCTTGTGCTGGTTGTGTCATTCTTGGAGATCTACAGCGGAAGTATTCTGTATCGATAAGTACCAATTTGGAAGTGTTCTTGAACAGCCTTGTCCTCCACGCTCCGTGTTAGTGTATTGTTTGTGTGTTTTCTGCTTGGGTATTATATGATTAAGGTTGTTGTTCGCTAATACTGTATTGGTATAAGAAGTGTGTGTCTTTCAAGTAATTTCATGAAATTACGTTTTTTAAGAACACTTTTATACCAATGCAGTATTGGTGAGCGATGATCAGTTGGTTTGAAAACCAGGCTTTAATCACTGATAGTAGATGTACAGGCGTTGATTCCGTGAGCGCTCCAGGGCTCAATCACCAATGGGAAAATAAGGTTCTGCACAGTGCCAATAAACCACCTGTTCTGTCAAATTATAGTGTGGATGTGTAACGGGGCTACTTTCTGATTTCTGTATTGGTTCCTAGGCAACTATGTGTTTTTGTCTTGTTTCCAAGTATTTCGTTTTATATGTCGCTTTCCTTTTTTTAATTGATTTGATTTATTTGCTTCTCTTTGTTTGAGACGGGAGAGGAAGGACCGACAGGTGCGGCCGACCTGAGATTCGGAGTGCTGCTGCTGTACATGAGTGTTCTGCAGACGCGCTGTTTTTGAGTCTGCGGTGTTAGATCCGTGTGAGTATATTCCAAAAGTAAAGTGTTGGATAATTCGAGAGCTAGTCTGTTGAATAAAGCTCTGAGACGTGTGGTTAAATCCCGGTCTCATAAGTTTTGTTTTATTAGATTAAGTGTTCCAGCAGCAGGTAAAAATCCCCTCAGGTTTTTGGTTTCGTTTGCTAATGCTACACATTGGGTGTTTGCTTGTTCCTTTATTTTTGTATTATGTTTGGTGTGGTGTTGTAGACACTGTAGTTAAGTGATCTCTATTTTATTATGTTTTTGCTAGTTTTCTGAGTGTGTGTAATGAGTTGTTGTTATGTTGATTGTTTGGGGTTAATCAGTGCGGTTGAGGGCAGTAGCCTTCTGATTGACCTGCTAATTAGGTAATGTAATTCTTATTGCGTTGCCTTTTGTTTACATTGAAGTCCTGCCAGTCTATTAACAACTAATTAACCCTCAATTTTATGTTGCCCCCTATTTTGCTGCTAAACTCGAACTTTGCTGCTAATTGTCTTTAAATATAACTAAACTTGTATTTTGCTGTTGAACTGTTCTAATGTAATTAAATCTGGTATATTGCTGCTAACGTTCCCTGCTACACACAGCGTTTAACAGTATTAACAATTTGGCTTTTGTTGTAGAACCCTTGCTGGGAAGAGCCGTTTTCCAATCACCTACCACTCTGAATGAGAAGTGCAATCACTGCTATATGTTGGTCTAATACCCCATGCTTTTAAATACTGTGGCTATTGGCTGGCTTTAATTTACCCTTCTTGTTTTTAGTAAAACTTTGTATTTTATTGTATAGTTTAATTAAACTGATTTTATGTAAACATTAGATCATTGTAATAAAGCTTTGTGAACTTTTTATTCTGCCTCTGTCATTCCTGGTCACTTTGCCTCTATTCCAAACCTTTTAGAAATGTTGCTGGTTTTTCGCCATGTTTATAAAAAAAGCCGGAAGTTTGTTTACTGTACTATATTGCTGTATCTTGATAATATTTATGTTATGCATTTCTAAAGTAACCGGTGTTACCGGACTGATAACTGATTTAATCAACACGTTTCTTTAGAGCGATATTTCTGCGCATGCGCCAGGGACCGGGCCAGCGCTCAAAAAAAAAAGCATTTTTCATAACTAAGTATTGGCATAGTTTGCTAATGTTGCCGTTTTCTTTAAAAGAGCAGAATCAAATGTGAAATCTACTTCAAAAGTTATGCATTTTATTTTCATAGCGAAAACCAGCAACATTTCGTACGCCTGCAGTGACTCTCCATAGATTTTTTTTTGCCCAACTCTATATACCACAATGCTTTGCGCGGAGTGAGACGGAAGTCTCCATTGAAAACGCTATGTAACACAATTTTTGTTCCTGAGTAGTAAGTGTTATTTCCTAATTGCTTATGCCTCAAAAGTATAGAAAATGGCTATTATTCCCCACAAACTTTGCTTTTGTGATCAGGACAGTGATATTTTGAAATTTACTTATTTCCAATGAGAAAACGGGCGAATTTGTGTCTTTTCGTTAACAAAGTCAGAAAAAAACAACATATGAATCCAAATTAACATGTATTTATACTAAAGTAATACAAAAATGACTACAAAAGATTTAGAAGTGAGTAGTTTTTCGAGATTTACGATTATACTTTAAATCACTTTCACGAATCAGCCCCCAAATGTAGTCTCCCATCATGTTCTCGTTATACTGTCCTTGGTAGCGGCGTTCAAAGTCCAGTATATCCTGGTGGAAGCGCTCGCCTTGCTCCTCCGAGTACGCTCCCATGTTCTCCTTGAATTTATCAAGATGAGCATCAAGGATATGGACTTTGAGGGACATCCTACAGCCCATTGTGCCGTAGTTCTTCACCAGAGTCTCAACCAGCTCGACAGTTTTCGGCTTTGTGATTGCCCAGGAAGCCCCGAACCACTGCGACAAAGCTGTTCCAAGCCGCTTTCTCCTTACTAGTGAGCTTCTTGGGGAATTCATTGCACTCCAGGATCTTCTTTATCTGTGGTCCGACGAAGACACCGGCTTTGACCTTTGCCTCAGACAGCTTAGGGAAGAAGTCTTGAAGGTACTTGAAGGCTGCCGACTCCTTATCTAGAGCTCTGACAAATTGTTTCATAAGGCCCAATTTGATGTGCAGTGGTGGCATCAGCACCTTCCGGGGGTCCACCAGTGGCTCCCACTTGACGTTGTTCCTCCCCACAGAAAACTCGGTCCGCTGTGGCCAGTCCCGCCTCTGGTAGTGCGCCTTGGTGTCCCTGCTATCCCAAAGGCAAAGATAGCAGGGAAACTTGGTAAAACCGCCTTGGAGACCCATTAGGAATGCCACCATTTTGAAGTCTCCTATGACCTCCCAGCCGTACTCATCATACTTCAAAAGGCGTCCAGCAAAGTCTTGATGCTGTTGTAATCCTCTTTGAGGTGCACCGAGTGAGCCAGGGGAAGAGACGGGTACTTGTTACCATTATGGAGCAGCACGGCTTTGAGGCTCCTGGATGAGCTGTCAATGAAGAGGCGCCACTCATTCTGGTTACAGGCGATTCCGATTGCCTCGAACAGACTGGTCACATTGTGGCAGAAGCAGAACCCATCTTGACGGGTGAAGAAGCTGGAAAAAGGTTGGCAATGCTGATCTGCGACTTGCACACTTTCATCCAACAAGTTCCACTGCTTGAGCCTAGACGTCAAAAGCTCGGCATTGGACTTGGTGAGACCAAGATCTCTAATCAAGTCGTTGAGGTCTTTTTGGTTGGGGTAGTATGGGTTTTTCTCCTCAGCTCCACCTCTGAAATTGTCATCTGGATCTACAACGTCTTCCTCGCTGCTCTCTTCTAAAGAGGGCTGCTCTCTCTCCGGAGGAGTGGGTACGGGGAGCTCATGGCAGTGTGGCACCGGGGCGATGGATGAAGGAAGGTCCGGATACGTGATAGCAGGTGCATTCTTGCCAGTCCGATGTTTGGAAGGGTCCACCATGCAGAAGTAGCAGTTGCTTGAGTGGTCAGTGAGTTCCCGCCAAATTCTTGGGATAGCAAACTTCATGGCTCTCTTTTCCCCTCTGTACCATCCTACAAAAATACATTTATTTCACCCATGACTAATGTGTAAGAGATTCTCGCAACATTTTTCATATATGATATATTTTTTCAATAACATTGAAAGTTGTAAAATGTTTTAAAATTAAACACTTAATTTTAAAAATTAACAAATTTTATAACATAAAATTCCAAGCAACAATTGTCCATCTTACCTTCCAGAGTTTTTCTGCAGTGCTTGCAGGTGAAATGAGGTGCCCAGGGTTTGTCTTGATCCCCGACAGGCATGCCGAAATATGCCTTGTAGGCCTCACACATCTTAGCAGATGCTTCCACGGAGTACTTTTTCCCTCTTGTCTTGATAAATTGGCCGCAGACATAGCAAAATGCGTCTGCTGGATGCTTGCAGCCTCTTGATGCCATCTCAGAAAAATGCAGATATGTGTCCACTTAGGCAGCTGGAACTAAACTGGTGGGCTTAAGGCCCCTGTATTTATAGTACTATTTATATTACTGGAAAGTTCTAGAAGTTACTCCAAGTTTACTCAGCACTGAATCTATCTGGAATGTTCTGGAAAATAAGTAAATTTCAAAATATCACTGTCCTGGTCACAAAAGCAAAGTTTGTGGGGAATAACAGCCATTTTCTATACTTTTGAGGCATAAGCAATTATGAAATAACACTTACTACCCAGGAACCAAAAAAAAAAAAAAAAAAAAAAAAATGTGTTACACTGTGAAATCAGTGGAGTGTCTTGTTAGATAAAATCTTTTGAAACACCCTTCTAAATATTATTGGCTGAAGCAGTTGAGTGAGGCTGGGTTTTCATTGAATAAAATGTTAGCGTGTACTCACTCCCATTGGCTAGAAAGGTTTCAAACTGCAGCAGCTGCCCGATGAAGCAGAGTTCTGGAGAGAGAACGCCGCGGCGCGCCTTAACAGAAATCATTGTTAAAATATTAACGAATTAGCTGTTTCAACACTAGTATATCAGCACAGTGGGTATATGTTCTGACTTAAGAAAAAAAAAAAAACTAAATTGAATACCCTTCCCCCCAGCACAATATCAGATCTTTGCAGAACAAAATCACCCCACTCAACGGTAATTATATACTGAAGTGACTCGGCCAAAGTTTAAACATCTGGAGCCATGTATATGGACAGATTGTTACTACATTAAGTCCGCACAGACAGTAGTTCAAAACTTTATTTTTTTTAAATTCAACATCAGTCTTTCCAGCAGGGGGCGTGCTGTTCTTTGCCACAATGGTGTCCCGTCACAAACAAGTCATCAACAGCTACACCCCCACAGGGATTGTTCCCAATAGTCCCCTCCAGAATCATCTAGAAAAAGACAGAATTTGGTTCAAAGTGTGGTAGAGTTTGAATTACCTACATTTGAATACACAGCATAGGGCACTGCTACTCTAGTAGTTAAAGCAGGTAGTTACTGTAACTGTGTGCTATGCCAAATCACATCTAGCTTAGTGAAGACAAGCAGCTTAGCTTTAGCCTGCAGTGTCCACAAAGTCATTTCTTAATGAAAGTTACTTAGCAGAATCTCAAATATGCAGATAGCCCAAAGTTGACAGAAGAGGGGCAATCAAAGAAAATAAATCCCCACCTGGAATGTCTCGTTGGGATCCACAAACAGTTCCAGGTCAGCCAGGTGCCACTTCCTGCTCTTGTTCCCACCGACTGACCAGAGCTTGTGCCAGGTGCCAGCTGTGCTCACATACTGCATGTACACACTGAGAGAACCTGGGGAGAAAGGCACTCCGTAAAACCATCCGATACTTTTAGACATGTCAATAAACTGGGGAAGGCCAGTCCCTCTTTCAGGAAAGAGTACCAGCAGGATTACTCACCCACACCATCCCCAAACAGACTGTACCAGAAGGACAGGCACTTGGGTCCCTTGAAGACTGGACTGATGAGGACTGCAGTCTGACCACTCTCCCAGGGAAACGCTGCCTCCATGTACAGGTACTGCCCTGCAACAGACCATAGGGAGTTAGCAATGTAGACTGGAGCTGCACATTGCCCAGCTGTAGGAATAAAGCCTCCATATATGTACGGCTCTGCATACAGGCAACAGTGTGGCGTAGTGGTTAGGGCTCTGGACTCTTGACTGGAGGGTCGTGGGTTCAATCCCAGGTGAGGGACATTGCTGCTGTACCCTAGAGCAAGGTACTTTACCTAGATTGCTCCAGTAAAAACCCAACTGTATAAATGGATAATTGTATGTAAAAATAATGTGATATCTTGTAACAAATGCAAGTCGCCCTGGATAAGGGCGTCTGCTAAGAAATAAATATAATCGGCCAGCTACAATCTGACCGTCTAGAAGTTTGAATTGTTAAATGCAGTACTATAACAGTTCACAGGGCTGGTTTAGACTGCCATGTTTACAATGGAAAATGGTTAAAATCAGCATTAACAGCTGCATATATCCTCTAGGTTAATAAAGTATTTTCCAGAACTCAGAATCTCCCATCATACTGTACCTTCAAAGTTGCGGCACTTCCCCTGGGAGTCTGGCTGCGTGGCACTGAGCAGGGGCGGCAGTCTCTCTTGGTGAAGCTCCCAGTCAAATTCATCACTGGTACACTGGGACCAGCCGCACAGCCCCTTCTCAAAGTCACAGAACAGCGTCTCCAGCACCTCTGGAGGGGGCAGCACTGGGGCAGTGGAGACCGAGGGACTCCCTTCAGGTGCTGGAGTAGCTGGCAGCTCGCGGCGCCTGTGGAGCCTCTTGAACGACGTGCAGCGGTTCTCCGAGACCGATAAGTCATCTATTGCAGCGTCACCACAGTAGTTGTTGCTGATGGTTCCCTCCAGCAGAATCTACACAAGGAGGCAAAACAAAAAGGTGTTCGTTTAATACAAATTGCACGATAAGACTAATTCGGAAGGCAAGGTCAGTTCATTGTGCTGGTTGCCAGCACTTCTGAACAGGATTCTGCAGTCACAATGTACGTGAGCAAACCAGAGTGTCTAAACTTAGTCTTTAGGGTTTGGAACAAATCAATCACTCCCTTGCAAAGCTGCCCAGACAATGCAAAAGTGAAGTCAACTAGAGAAGCGGTTCAGACCAATCCCGTAGCTGTACAAAAGGTCTAGAGACACTAAAGGTACACTACAAGTCATCTGACCTGGAACTCCTCCTCGGGTCTGACAAACAGATCCAGTTGCTGAAATGACCACTTCCTGGGCATGGCACCACTAGCAGACCACAGCTTGTGCCAGCTGTCTGGAGAGCTCACATACGCCACATATACAGTGACAGCTTCTGCAAAGAACACAGCGAGAGTCATTGCCTTGGGGCTACATAGCTAGAACTACAGAATGTTGATAGCTCTTTGGCTTGTTTATAGAAGAGAGACTCCCCAGGCGGTGTCTGTAACTTACCCACACCATCTCCGATCAGACTGTACCAGAAGGACAGGCAGTTGGGTCCCTTGAAGACTGGGCTGATGAGGACTGCAGTCTGACCACTCTCCCTGGGAAACACTGCCTCCATGTACAGGTACTGCCCTGCAACAGAGACCAGAGAGTCAACATTCAGCTACAGACCATTAACTGTAGCGGTGGAGTCAGTCTATGCAGGTACTGCCCTGCACAAGTGAACAGTTTAACATGGGCATTGAGTAAGGGGTGCAGGGTTAACGAGGCATACAGACAGGCACTTGTTCTGCAATAGACAGGTTTGACAGACCAGACAAAAAAAAAAAACCACACACAACCCAAACAGACTCACCTGCAAAGTTGCGGCAGCTAACATGGCCATCAGGCAGAGTCTGGGTCTCAAACTCAGTCAGCCTCTCCCTCCTTAACAGCCAGTTGAAGTCCCCGCTGCGGCAGTTCTCCCAGCCACACAGGTCAAGCTCAAAGTTACAGTACAGAGAGGGAGGTCGAGGTGAAGGGGTGGGCGGCAGAGACTGGGTGACCTCATTGGATTGGAGGGTGGTATGGTCATGTCCTGTAGAAGTACCAGTAGACAAGCCTGTTTGGCTGGAGGCCGAGACTGGAATGCTGGAGGCATGCGAGGCTGAGACTGGAGTGCTGGAGGCAGGGCCTGTCGTCTCTTTGGCAGCTGCAGAGACTGGGGTAGCTGCAGAGGGAGAGGTGCCAAGCTGCACAACATCCCTCTGGGATTTTTTCAGCAGCTTTTCCACCAAAACATGGGAGTCAGTGTTCTTGCCATCTGGAAGACATGAGGAAAACAGACTAGTGACGTTTTGCCTTCGTAAAGCACGTTGGATATGCACCCTTACCTGTATTGTTAAAAGGTAGACCCAATAACAGGCAGCAGTGTGGAGTAGTGGTTAGGGCTCTGGACTCTTGACCGGAGGGTCGTGGATTCAATCCCAGGTGGGGGACACGGCTGCTGTACACTTGAGCAAGGTACTTTACCTGGATTGCTCCAGTAAAAACCCAACTGTATAAATGGAAATTTTATGTAAATAGTGATCTGTATAATGTTATATCTTAATTGTTAGTCACCCTGGATAAGGGCGTCCGCCAAGAAATAAACAGAATAGTGGGGGCTGTGGCATGGATTACAGGAAGGGATTAGAATGGCCAATGGGACAGGATCAGAACTCTAATCAGCATTCTACATGCAAGGATCTATTTGAGCCCCTACCTCCACTTATCTGAAGATCATCATAGCTTTTATTCGTTGCCCTGGAGACAACTGCAGCCCTGGAGCTACCCAAGTCTATGTGCTCAATATGGGCTCCAAAAACTGAAACGGAGCACATGTGTTAGACCAGCAGGGACAGTCTAGCAAATACTAGAGCTTAATTTCACTAGGCAAATTCACAAAGGATTAGAACTTCAACTAAAAGCATGTCAGACTACATCAACTTGATACATCTTTAAGTCAACTTATTTAAAAGCAAAGGACGAGTTACGGGAAATGCGACTACTTTTGAAGGCCAGGTGGCGCTGTGTACAAAGTTAAAGTAATTTAAAGAGCTGGAAACAAGAACCATTCAGTGTGTAATTATATATATATTAGAGTTTAATGCTCTCGTTACTGGTTTTCAGAATTGAGTTATAATTAAGGCTTCTGATTTCAGGTTTTAACCGATAAAATACCCCAATACAAAAAGTGAAATGGTGGCTAGCCAATAAAACACTGGAGAGACTGTGGACTGTTGGGAGATATAGATAGATAGATAGATAGATAGATAGATAGATAGATAGATAGATATATATATATAAGACACAGTACTGATTTGTTCTGAATACTTTAAACCCGCCCCAGCTACCGAGTGACAACACACTCCTGGAGAACTCTGCTTCCGACATTACTATCAGGAAGGAGGCTTGTTAGCGAGATTAAAGCTGTATTTAAAATACCGAGGATGTAAAACAGATGTGGCTTAATGTACAAAAATGCCTACACACAAACTCCAGAAGAATGTGCCCGTGACCATGGGGATTTCACTGGGTTAGACAGCAAAGAAAAGGGCCAACAGAAAAAACACCCCTCAAGCGTTTTTGAAAAGTACTAAAATCACTAATTTCATATAGTATATCAAAAACGAAAGCCCCAGAAAAAAAATACAACAACCGATTTACATAAAACTAGAATAGGTAACGGTTAAGCACCGAAAGTTAAAATTGATAAAACCTGAAAATCAGAAGCTGTAGTTATAATATACAGTAAGAAATATCACTGAAGACGCGAGAGAACTGCAGGGTTTAAATACAGAGCACCCCACTGTTCCAGCACACCGCAGACGTAGTGAGATTGGGAAGCAGGAGCAGACAATGCATGGGGATTTCAGAGCAAAGTTCAAATAATAATAATAATGTAACTCACCGGTCACCAGCCACAGCAACTGCACAAAGCAGCACAGCAACCCATTAGAAACGCGCATTTCAGCAGCTAGCTGATCAGAAGAGCAAAAAAAATACAAATATACAAACGTCCCCCAAACCCTTCTTCAGAACAAAAAATTCGAAGAAAAACTATGAGATCAAATCAGCAACCTGCAGCGTATTTATACGAACCCCACTGCCAATTACCGAGCCCCGAACCAGGTGGAGACAATCCCTAATTAACCCGGGTCCTGACACGTGTTCACGCCGACCTGCATATTAAACACAGGGCTTGGCAACAACTTACAGTCTCCCGTGTGATTGATTAGACAAGAAGACACTTTGCGTTTTAATTGTCTTGATCACAGTGTTTAGAACAGGTGTTGGCTGCCCTTACATTCCTAAGGTCGGAGATACACGAGCAATTTTTTTGAGCAATTCAGTGGATAATGTGTCCACGTGACGGCGTGTTCAGCCAATGATCTTATCGTTGTCTTCTGTCTTACTGGTGTCGTGCTCGTATATCGAAGCAGATGTAGTTGACGCGCTGGATTACTGTACAGTGCAATGCTGATGTGCACAAAGTACACTTTTAAGACCAGAACAACGCTAAAATAAAAGTCGATAAACTTTCAAAAACTGTAAAGACTCGGTACATAAAATAGTTGAAAACAAACAGGAGATGCAAATATTTGGCTGGAATTAATGCCCACTATTGAGGTTCTAAGAATCCAGCAGATTGCTTTGGAATACCATGAATGTAAACAGTGAAGGGTTTGTTGATGAAAAATACAAGGACATGAAAATGAATTGCTTTTCCTCACATTTCAGATAGACTTGAGACTCCAGCGACCCTGCCGGGACAAGTTAAAAAATATGTCCCCTGGGTGGTGAAGGTATTAACACTGTGTTTGTCTTGATGTCAGACTCCCTGCAATGCACACACTGTCATGGCCATGAGAGGATCAGGTATTCACACTGTGTTTGTCTTGATGTCAGACTCCCTGCAATGCACACACTGTCATGAGCAGGAGAGGAGGAGGCACACATTGATGGCAATACTATACCAGAGGGCTCTGTTTAATAAACAATAAGATTTGATATTAAATATGATTGGCAAGATCTCTCCCTACACCCCGACTCGACCTCTCCGCTCCGCCTGCACTAGAAGACTGGCTCTACCTCCTCTACGCTCCCCTGCCTCCAGAGCCCGCTCCTTCTCCACCCTCGCCCCGCAGTGGTGGAATGACCTTCCTACAGATGTCAGGACTGCTCAGTCCCTGACCACCTTCCGGCGCCTCCTCAAGACTCACCTCTTCAGACAGCACCTGTAATACTCAACTCTTCACTCTTCCTTAAATGCGCTTTACTTGCTCTTATCTGCTCCCTATTTTACTGCATTTAATCCTGTACTTTAGAGTACTGTAATCTGTCACAAGTGTTATTTTAATCTGTAGTATTTTGTATTTAATTATATCCTGATGTAACTATCACTGACACTGTTATCTGCTGTATTATTTAATCCTATTTTGTCATACTTGTACTTGCTTGTATTTTGTCTTGCTCTTAATTGTATTAATACTTGTACTGCGATTCTTGAAATGTATTTTTGTTTACGACTGTAAATAAAATAAATAAATAAATAAATAAATAAATAAATAAATAAATAATAATAATAATAATTATAAACAACCATTTTGCCCTGTCCTGCTTATTTATATATATATATATGGGATTTCTTTACTTTGTTTTTTGTGAATAGTTTATTTTTTTTACACTGTGTTGTGATTTTATTGGGAATGTGTGTAATTGAGCTGCTTGGGCTGTTTACTTTTTATTCTGTTTTATATTGTATTGTTGTGTTAAGTGAAGTATCACTTCGAATCTGTTATTGACATTGTTCCTCTTTTTTAATAAGAGAATAACAGCGGTAAAGACAGTGTGCGCAGTTGGGCCGATTCAATCAGACTGCACATCCTAAAGCAACACCTGGGCCGATTAGATCGTCCCCTGCCAGTTAAAGAGTTAAGCATATGACGGCAACAGTATTCAAGCACGTGTGTGGAGGTGTATTTTTCTAAGTGTGTGTTTGGGCAGACGAGAGGGGCCCACCAACCTTCATTTCCAGGGCCCCATTGCAGGTGCTGCAGATTCAATGGGTTTCCCGTCCCGTCCCGCGCAAACAGGCGCATGCGGATATGTATTGAGGGGAGGCTGCGCTTTTACTCACGACAACGCCAGACTGGGAAAGAGATGAAAAACAAATAAATAAATGAAAATACAGATCTGAAAATCTATTTGAAATTCACCTGCATAGCTTTAAATGAGATCACTAGGACTGTCACAGCTTACCGTGCTGTTTTTCAGCAATGTGCATTTGTAACGTTCTCAGCACCCCCGTCTTGCACTTGCACTTGACTGGCACCAGGGGGCACATTTTGTTATACAGTATATGAAACCAAAGTAGTAACTACAGTTCCATTGTAAACTACATACCTGGCATGGGATTCGCTCATGAACTGAAGAAAGACATTTATTTATATTATATAGTCCTTACATTTAGTTAAATAAGGATAAAATCAGTCGCGAATGAATGCTGTTTCACAATGCCCGGTCTCAGCAGTGCTGTCTCGCTGCGTGGTGGTTGGGATCATTTTAAATGTTACAATTACATGTCATAAACTTTCATTTCAACAGAATCGGTCTCATATAAAAAGCTCAGCACAGCAATCATAGATTGTTGGATAGTGACAAGCGTGGAAACGAAACAAAGACAAACAATTTCTCTTTCTTAAATAATCTATTTTTATTATTTGTATAAAAAAGAAAGATTCACATCATGTTTGAAATGTGTTATAAATATAAAGTGCAGTGCTTCATAACCAACCGGAAATTATTGCAATAGTTACAAACTCACGCGTAAAATAACAAGTAAACACGTCAAACACAGTGTTGAAAAATGCAGCTTTAAAAAGTGTTCCGTCTGTGATGAAATGGCAATTCTCTCATCGGCTCGGTGACGTCACGTTTTGCAGTGCGAAAATAATTGAAGTACTCACTTATACAATATAAATCGTCCTTGTTTTTGTATTGCCACTTACATTTAGGCTCGATTTTGCTCAATTGTGCTTTTTTGATTATTTCCAGCTTTAAAAATAACCCTCTTTGTGTGAAAGACTACACACGCTTTTAACAGTGTGCTCACATGACTAGGCCACATATATTGCCTATGCCATTGGTCTGAGATATTTCCCACTGGTCCAAGAAGTGCCAATACACTGTCTTCAAGTGGAATGAAACTGTCTTCAAACTGTAATCCGAACGTATTGCTCTATATATTATAAACAGTGCATATTGCGTGAGGAGTGTGTAAGGAAACTGCGCGCTCACTGTAAACAATAGATTTGGCAAACAGACAATGGCCAAAAAAAAATTAAAAAAAATAGGCCATTTTAAAATGTGCATTTAAAGGCATATTTAAAACAATGTAAGCTTTTTTTTCCAGGAAGTTTTGATGAATTCGTATTGTGTGTTAAATGTTGCATCCATGTAACCATTGCTTATCATGGGTTGTTTTTTTTGCATCACAATTTAACATAAAAATGTCAGTTTTGAAAAAGTTCATGCATACCGCGATTACAAACATGTCTTTTAGTCTCATATTCCAGTTGCATATTGAATATAAATAGTATTATTCATTTTATAAATAAACTAAATCACAGTACACCAAGTCTTGTAAAGTCCAGGTCTGCCAGTTGAAGTTCAGTTCGTGCAAGGAGACGCACCGCCTTGTCATTTCAACCGCGCCGTCTCTGTTATTCAGCAAGTCGTGTTTCCTCAGCACCGACAGTAACAGAGGGATGTGTTGTTCTTTGACAGGGTCTTTGAGTCTCTGCTAATCCCGAGGGCTCCAGGGTTGCGTCTGGTCTCTGCGTGCGTGCTCGCGTTCCATTGCGCACGTCGCGGGCTGGCTCAGTGACACAGCACGTCGGTTTCAAACTGCAGCAGCTGTCCCATGAAGCCGAGGTTCGGAGAGATAACGCCGCGGCGCTCCTTGACGAAATCAAAGGCTTCTTCCAGTCTGACCCGCCGGGACCAAATGAGGTAAGCTAGGCAGATGGTGGCTGAGCGGGAGATACCGGCTTGGCAATGAACCAGAACACGGCCGCCGCTGTTCTTCACGGAGTCTGTTAAAGGATAAATAAAGTCTGGTCAGAATAAAGCTCTTGGTTCTAAGGTGGGGACAAATGTAGTATATTTGAGACCGTGTACTGGTATGTATGCATGCTGTCATTTATACTTTATGACTATAAAGACATAACACTAGACTTTGAGGAAACTGTTTTTTTTAACCAAACAAAAAAATAGCCACAAAGTACATTATTGATTTGAACACAAGCGGGGATAATCTCCGCTCAACTCGATAACTGGCTGCCTGCGTCCCTCAGTGACCTTGTTGATAATATGATATGATGTGTTCGTACAGTGTGTTTATCATGCGTATATATCGCGTGGTGTGACTCGTACCGATGAAGTCGATGGCCGCGGGGAACCAGGCGCTGATGTCCGCCGCCTGGCTGTCCTCCACCGGAATGCTCTTGTAGCGCAGCTCGCTCTCGAACAGGTTCGGGCACGAGGAGGAGACGTTGAGGACCGCAGTGATGCCGCGTGCCTCCAGGGCCTCCCTGCGCGAGGAGTGGTGCGCGCTGCCGAGGAAGAGGAAGGGCAGGATCTCCACGGGACCGTCCTGCATAGCAACGAGAAGAAAACCATTCATTGATACGCTGTTATAGTTGTCATTGTGTAACAACAAGAGCTAATGGCTTATTTAATGTGCCAATGTAATATAACTTTCAATAAGCAATGATCTCATTTTACTAGAAGCACAAGTGCAGTAAGTTACAGTATATGTTTTAACAAACAAAAACTGAAATCTTACTCAAATGTATCACTACCCCGTATGTTATGTTCCCAACAGAAAAAAACAACACATTAAAAAAACAAACTTGATAAATGATGTCAATTATAATTTTAAAAAGCACGAAATTAAGGGTAATAAAAGGTTTGGCTAGTGTAAGGAGCATATTGCAAAGGCAAATAATAACAACCATTCATAACAGCTAATAATAATGGATTCTCTGGAACAATTTGACGCTGGCGATTTGACTAGTTTAATGTTTTATATGATTTAATTATTTTTCTCCCTGTCGACTTCTGCTCACCTGATCGTACAGCGGTGTGTTCCTGCCGGTGAGACCGGGCTCGGAGTCACTGAGGGCGGGGGAGAGGCACAGACCCGGGCTCTGGAAACACAGCTCCGGAAACAGCGAAAAAAAACCTTCGAAACCGCCTGGAAATGAAGCAAAATGATATGAATTAATCGATCTGTCCATAAAGACTTAAATATGAATGCATACAAATGTTTTGTTTTCCCATTGCTATCAAATGTTTCCCTCACATAATTCGTAAATCGTGTGCAGCAGACTGTAAATAAACTGCGGCTTGAAAATTGTTTATTTCAAGTCTTGCCAAAATAAACTTTACAGATGTAAAGTATAAAAACGCAAAATGTGTTTAAAATCCGTTGCATAATATTTATATTTAACGTTTAAACATAAAGCGATCACAGAATTCTTATTACAAACATCGCAATATAGAATGTGTTATTTAGCGAACTTCCTGTAACGAAACGCATACACTCGCAGTGTTATACTAAATGAATTTTTTATTTATTTATTTAAATAACAGCCCAACAGATATGCCAATCAGCAAATCCGTTTTTCTCCAGCGTTGTGTACATGCACATTTATGAAGCAGTTTGATTTATACAAAAATACAACCTGTATGCGTGGTAGTGCCAGATCTGTCATTTAAAAGACTCATACAAATATTTGATACAATACAATACAATATGTGTATATGGAATATGGGAGATTGCTGTTATCAGGACAAGATAACGACAGAAAGAACTACAATTGTGCCTCTGTGTTTACAGTTCAAGCTTTTTTTAAAAAAAAAAAAAAAAAAAAAAAAAATTACCTTGTAAGAAGCAGATTTGTGTTTTTTCGGGCTGGACCTCGCTCGCCAAGGCGTTCAGCAGCATACAGGCCAGACTGTCGGCTTTGAGATCGGCTACTGATCGGCTCTCCTCGTCCAGGACCACCACAGAGGACAGCTCCCCTCCTCTCAGCCGGGCCAGGAGCGCTCTGTCCGGGACGAGCCATTCCAGGCTCACAGTCGAACTCTTTGACCGGCGGCGCAGCATCGAGTTCCAGTTCACACTGCGGGACCCCTTCACGTGGACGCGGGAATAGGAGAGGAAGGGTCGGCAGTCGAGAACCAGGGAGCCGGTGCTGGAGCTGAACTCATCCCGGTCAGTAGCTAGGATCTGAATGCAGTCACAGCTCCCGATCTCCAGCACATCTGTCACTCCCATTCTTGCAGTTTAAAAGTCGTTATTCAAATAATAAGAAGAATAAACAGGGTAGAGCAAATTCTTATTGGATTTGTTCAGTACAAATTCAGGCAGATTGTGTTTCGATTTTCTCAGTAGTTTAAAATACAGAATTGTGCCTGCCCCCGTTTTTTATTATTTATATTCGATAACAAATAAAATCTTTATTTATATAAAAGTTCAGTCTGAAAAAGAAAAAGTTTGTAAAACTGAAGTTTAATTTATTTTCTTTAAAAAAGGTGTGTTTTTGTAGCAAGTACAAAACCGATCTAATAAGTTTTGACTGATAGTACCTTCAAAAAATAACGAATATATCTTTCTTTAATTCAGCAGTATATATGTGTAAATCTTGCTTTCTCCGCAGTTACTGATGTCAACGCTTTAGATTCTTCGCGTTATAACACAAACTCTCCCAGAACCCCCGCCTTCTTGTTCCAAATAAGGAATGACGTATATAGGCGGACCTCCATATTAGGTCGCAGCTGTCTTTCCCCGGTTTTGCCTTACATGGGTAGTGATGTCACAGTCCCGCCCGCTCTCCTCCCCCCACCTCCCTCGCTGCACGTGGAGCTCGGGGGATATCCCGTGTGGTGTTGTGACGTCACTCATTCGGAGCGTGATTGGACGGTAGCAGTGGGGTTTGACAGAATTCTGAACCGAAGGAATGCCCTGATTGTGTTTAGTGCGGTGGTTAACGTTAGCACCCTGGTTTCTTATAAACGGCAGACAGTTATACTGCATGATAAGAAACAACCACATTGCCTCCTACTACTCTGTGTGTAGGTGCAGAAGCAATGCCAGACCAGGACTGTTTTTTTGATTAAAAATGTAATTCAAAAACAAAAATATAAGCATTGCATTGCATCATCCAAGCAAATGCTTTTTAAATGGTGAACCCGAGCCCTAGTCACTGTGCTGGGAGGTAGGGCTTTACCCCTCTGCTTGGTGCACCAGAATGCGCAGTGCAGTGCTGTTCTACACACACAGCATGAGTCACATCTCTTCATCATAAACACAGACTCTTAGCTCACCCCCTGTCTCTCTCCTTCCTCCACGCTCTCCCCCACTTCCTGAAGTCATTCTCTCCTCCTCTTTCATTCTCTCTCTCCCCCTCTCTTCTCCCCCACTATCCTGAGCCATTCTCTCTTTCCTCCCCTCTTTCGTTCTCTCTCCCCCTCTCTTCTCCCCCACTATCCTGAACCATTCTCTTTCCTCCCCTCTTTCGTTCTCTCTCCCCCTCTCTTCTCCTCCACTATCCTGAACCATTCTCTCTTTCCTCCCCTCTTTCATTCTCTCTCTCCCCCTCTTCTCTTTCCCTTTTCTCTATCCCTCATCCCTTTCTTTATCTTCTAATCTGAGTTGAATGCCAAGGTTCAACATTAATTGTAAATTAATTAACTCTCCCTTGGTCCCCCTCTTCATCCTTTAATCTGAGTTCATGCCTGACACTAACGTGGGGTGATGAGAGGACAGAAGTCTCATTCCCTTCCTCTCTCTCTTTCCTTTTCTCTCTAAGTACATTCCTCTCCCTCCTCCTCTCTTTCTTTCCCTTGCTCTTACTCTTCCTCCCCATTCTTTCTCATTTCCTTCTCTCTCCTCCCCCTCTCTCTTGCATTCCCTTCCTCTCCTCCCCCTCCCTTTCCTCCCTCCCTCAATATGTTCTATAATCTGAGCTCATCCCTGGCAGCTTTCTCTCTCTCCCTCTCTGTCTCTCTCTCCCTTCCTCTTATTATTCCCCCTCAATGCATTCTATAATCTGAGCTCATCCCCAGAAAATTAGTAAATAATGATACAACAAACTTTTCTCTCCCTCTCTCTATCTTCATTCTGTAATTTTAGCTCACCCCATCTATCCTCATTCTTAAATCTTAGCTCACCCCCTCCCCTCTCTCTATCCTCGTTCTTTAATCTTAGCTCTCCCCCTCCCCTCTCTCTATCCTCGTTCTTAAATCTTAGCTCACCCCCTCCCCTCTCTCTATCCTCACTGTTTAATCTTAGCTCTCCCCCTCCCCTCTCTCTATCCTCGTTCTTTAATCTTAGCTCTCCCCTTCCCCTCTCTCTATCCTCACTGTTTAATCTTGGCTCTCCCCCTCCCCTCTCTCTATCCTCACTGTTTAATCTTAGCTCTCCCCCTCCCCTCTCTCTATCCTCGTTCTTTAATCTTAACTCTCCCCCTCCCCTATCTCTATCCTCGTTCTTTAATCTTAGCTCTCCCCCTCCCCTCTCTCTATCCTCGTTCTCCCCTCCCCTCCCCCTCTCTATCCTCGTTCTTTAATCTTAGCTCTCCCCCTCCCCTCTCTCTATCCTCGTTCTTTAATCTTAGCTCTCCCCCTCCCCTCTCTCTATCCTCACTGTTTAATCTTAGCTCTCCCCTTCCCCTCTCTCTATCCTCACTGTTTAATCTTAGCTCACCCCCTCCCCTCTCTCACTCTGTTTGCAAACTGAATCTGAGCTCATCTAAAATGAAATATTAATCAAGTCTTCAGACAGTATTTTCTTACCTCTCAATAACTCCGTTCTCACTCTCTTGAGCTTTACCATGCCGTGGTGAATTCTAAGGCTGTGATGTAATATAATTCATATTTAAACCTCTTGTGTAAATGGTCATTTACCATTTAACCCATCAAACACATTTTCATAAGACTCTGATTGCATTGCAGTTTGACCCATTCCATGTTTTACTATGAGCTTGATTAGCCCCAGTGTATAATTAACAAGCACAGATGTGTCTTACTCACAGTAAAACCAGGAATGGATCAAACTGCTATGCAACGGGAGTCTTATTTCTATCCCTGAACTTGAATTAATATTGACAGACATTCAATACACAGCCATAGGTTTTCATGCTTGAATATTCTTAGGAAGTTTAGGAACATTTAAATAGTCATTAATTTTGAATTAGCTGTAAAAAAAAAAAAGTATAATTAGAACCATATTAGAATAAGAAAAAAACTGATACCCCATTAAATTGCCTACTAAAGAAAGCAGAGTTAAACTATCTTTCGTTCAGTAGAATTTGTGCTGTTTATTGCTGACCTTATATATGTGTTTCTTCTCTTTGCATGGCATCTTTTTCATACAGTCATTTATAAATTATTATCTGAACAAACACGAATATGGTGTCTTGCCACCCCCCCCCCCCCTCCACCCCCACACCCCCCACCACCCCCCCACACACACTTCAAGCATGGTTTGTTAGAATATCTGTATATTTGTCCCAACTAATTAAAATGGAGCCCTCTGTATAACAGTGTTATAAAAATCGACCCTAATCTAAAATCTCCCAGTGGCTGTGTGTGTAAAATGAGTAACGTGCGGGTGGGGGTGGCTCCTGTTTTGCTGATTTGAACAGTGCTGCTATTCAGATCTGACAGTGTTTATATCAGATGAGTTAGGTACCACAGCACATTTTCCTTCGCTGACATTTTCCTCCCTCGCACATGGGAAGTGGCTTGAGGTTTCTGCTACAAGAAGCAACCCTGTGTCACTTCCTCTTGCTCAGGTAGCAGGGGCGTTCCACCCCCAGCTCTGATGTCACAAGACCTCGGCGCAGCAATGCTCAAAGGAACACAGCAGCGCTGAAAGAGCCACTTGGTTCAGGGTATTAAAAACATTCATGCTGTTGTCAATATTATTAACTGATCAGCTGCTAAGGGGGGATTTATTACATTAGCATCAACAAAAAACTAGCAGTTGATAATAAAAAGTGCCCCTTAAAATAAAGCCTGATAAGCAGTAATGTACACCTTGGGAGAATAAACTGTTGAAAACCGACTATAATGTTGCTGAATGCATTTGCTATCACAATCACACTTCTCTTGCACTGGGGTATATCACAGTCATTGTTTACAGGGATTTCCCCCTTTGGTAGAGAGGTCAAAATCTGAGGTGTCTGTGGTCAACCGGCCGTTCACTGAGCACAATCCACCATCACCACACACACAGTCATGTCACTTCCTGTCTTGTGTGTGTACGTGTGTTGCTAAATGTGTCAAGCCTAGACTGTATCATGTGCTGTATCCCACTCAGAGCTTCATACGACTGCATAATAGAGCAGGTCACTGTGACCAATATCTCTTAAAGAACAATTTGGTAGAGCTCTGAAATATCACAGGCATCTTCAGTAATGCATTCTTCTTGCTGGTGGTATCACTTTGTACCTCATTGTTCAGTTTCAGTCATTACATCCTGGTGACTTTAAAAAAGAAATGAAACTACCCCTGTGATGTCAGATGGGCTCTCCAACGTGTCACCTAGTGATGTCACCGCGATCAGATGATTCCAGCATTCTACAGCTGAGGGAGGTTTTGATTATTTCCAGTGACACAAAATAATTGTCTTTGCCAATATGCTGGTGAAAGCATTAACCTTTTTTTGTATGTATGCAAATTCAGGTTAGATGTAAGTAATGACTAAAGTAATGACTAAAGCTAAAGTTTACAATTTTAGAAAAGCAAACTATGAAGGTATGAAACAGAGACTAACAGAAGTAGTTTGGAGTAAAATAGAGAAAACATCCACAGAAAAAGGATGGCTGTTATTTAAAAAAAAATATTCAGCGAAAAAAGGGACCAAAAACAAAGTACACAGAAAGAGTACTTAGAACTGCAAACACAAGTCAAAAAGGAAGTTAGAAAGGCCAAGAGAGAGATAGAAATAAACATTGCTAAGGGGGCTAAAACCAATTCCAAAATGTTTTTCCAATATTATAACAGCAAGAAAACATTCAAAGAGGAGGTTAAATGTCTAAGACATACAAATGGCAAAATCATAGATGAAGAAAAAAAAAATAGCAAATATATTAAATGATTACTTTTCACAAGTTTTTACAAAGGAGGATACGGACAACATGCCCCACATGTCGACCTGTTCCTATCCAGTTTTAAATAACTTTAGCATAACAGAGGCAGAAGTGTTAAAAGGACTAGGAGCTCTTAAAATAAACAAATCCCCTGGGCCGGATGAGATCCTCCCAATAGTACTCAAAGAAATGAAAGAAGTTATTTACAAACCGCTAACCAAGATCATGACACAGGGGTTGTACCGACAGACTGGAAAATTGCAAACGTAATACTGATCCACAAAAAGGGAAACAAAACCGAACCAGGTAACTACAGACCAATAAGCCTGACTTCTATTATATGAAAACTTATGGAAACTATAATAAGATCCAAAATGGAAAATTACCTATATGGTAACAGTATCCTGGGAGACAGTCAGCATGGTTTTAGGAAAGGGAGATCATGTCTAACTAACATACTTGATTTTTTTGAGGATGCAACATCGACAATGGATAATTGCAAAGCATATGACATGGTTTATTTAGATTTCCAGAAAGCTTTTGACAAAGTCCCGCATAAAAGATTAATTCTCAAATTGAACGCAGTAGGGATTCAAGGAAATGCATGCACATGGATTAGGGAGTGGTTAACATGTAGAAAACAGAAAGTACTGATTAGAGGAGAAACCTCAAAATGGAGCGAGGTAACCAGTGGTGTACCACAGGGATCAGTATTAGGTCCTCTGCTATTCCTAATCTACATTAATGATTTAGATTCTGGTATAGTAAGCAAACTTGTTAAATTTGCAGACAACACAAAAATAGGAGGAGTGGCAAACACTTGCAGCAGGAAAGGTCATTCAAAATGATCTAGACAGCATTCAGAACTGGGCAGACACATGGCAAATGACATTTAATAGAGAAAAGTGTAAGGTACTGCACGCACGCAATAAAAATGTGCATTATATATATATCATATGGGAGATACTGAAATTGAAGAAGGAATCTATGAAAAAGACCTAGGAGTTTATGTTGACTAAGAAATGTCTTCATCTAGACAATGTGGGGAAGCTATAAAAAAAAGGCCAACAAGATGCTTGGATATATTGTGAAAAGTGTTGAATTTAAATCAAGGGAAGTAATGTTAAAACTTTTCAATGCATTAGTAAGACCTCATCTAGAATATTGTGATCAGTTCTGGTCACCTCATTACAAAAAGGATATTGCTGCTCTAGAAAGAGCGCAAAGAAGAGCAACCAGAATTATCCTGGGTTTAAAAGGCATGTCGTATGCAGACAGGCTCAAATAATTGAATCTGTTCAATCTTGAACAAAGAAGACTACGCGGCGATCTGATTCAAGTATTCATAATTCTAAAAGGTATTGACAATGTCGACCCAGGGGACTTTTTCGACCTGAAAAAATAAACAAGGACCAGGGGTCACAAATGGAGATTAGATAAAGGGGCATTCAGAACAGAAAATAGGAGGCACTTTTTTATACAGAATTGTGAGGGGTCTGGAACCAACTCCCAAGTAATGTTGTTGAAGCTGACACCCTGGGATCCTTCAAGAAGCTGCTTGATGAGATTCTGGGATCAATAAGCTACTAACAACCAAACGAGCAAGATGGGCTGAATGGCCTCCTCTCGTTTGTAAACTTTCTTATGTTCTTATGTGCTTAATAGTTTTGATGAATCATTTTGAACAGAATAAGTTTCTGTCTTGAGCAAGGAGTTGAAAATGTGATATTGTTTTCAGATGCTCTCCCAATCACCTTCAGTCAGATTCTCATTTATATCTTGACCAAAGTTTTATTTTACATTTATATTCTAATACTCTGAGCATGGCATTCATCTCCTTAATAAAAAGACAACGATCCCCAGGAACCGGGCTTCCCAAACTGTGGTCAGGAGCAATCACATTCGATGTGTTTTTTTCTATTAATAGTGAAAAGCAGCGCCGGCGGCAGCTGTAACTAGAAAATTAAAGTGTAGCAAGGCTGTATTGGCTGACTGTCAATCAAAGCAGAAATTCACAAATCAGAGCTAACAGATTGCCTTCCTGTAGGCGGGATGTAGAGCCAGAGCTCTGAGAATAGGCCAGTGTTAAGGTCATGTGATCGCTCTGCTGGCAGATGTAAAAAGTGTGTTCAGTATTAATGAAATTACAGTATGTCGAATCCGCTACCAAAGAATACGTTTTGCAAAGTATAAAGAACAAAAAAGGCAGCTGCAGGAGTTCGAATGGATTTGTACCGCGGGCTCAGATTTGAGGTGCTGGAATGTTTGTTTTTTTAAAATTTTGTAGAAACGTTCATTTAAAAATTCAATTGATGCCGTTTTTTGTGACTAATTATTAACTGTTAACATTTACAATATTGAGTACTCTGATGTATGTTTCAATATTAAGTAAATCAAGTTATTAATCAAACTGATACATCTTGTTACATACCGGTAATTGATTTATTAAAATGTTTTGGATATAACTGAATGTGATTTTGCAAGTTGAATTTGGTTGTACAGAGTATTGGCGAAAAAAGTAACTCCTGCAAGGCTCTGGTTTCCTTCTGTATTGTGCGAATTCTGTTTTTTGTGCGTTACAGTTCAGCGTGAGAGGTAACGGCTGGACGTTTTATTTACACAGTGTTCAGAAATTAGGATTTAAGAGTTATGTTTTTGTGCACGTTGTACTGGTTTTACTCAAAAGTGATTCCTGTTCAGGTAGTTAAGAATGGGATTAATAAGAGACATGCACTTCTTTCTTGTTTGAGTACCAAGAAAAATAACTGCATTTCTAAAATGATCAATTGTACAAAGGTACCTAATTTAAAGGTCTGATAAAAACGCCTGTTTAGTTTTTTTGCAATTTATTTTATTTTTCTAAAATTAAAGTGTTTCAATTTTTTTGTTCACTCAGTGCATATTCTATGTGATTTCCATCTTTCACAATATTTATTCAAATGGATAAAGGACAGTTTAGATTGGGTTCATTTATAATGTTACAGGTTTAAACATATACAATGTTTTTTTATTTTGACATTTTCCCAGGGAGTGCTAATAGCGGGCTGCAGTGTCTAATGCAGCTGAACAGGTGGGCCTCGGGTAAGAGAGTTTGAGAACCCCGCCTCTAGAATGTTCCAGCTATAGACCTGTTTCCTTCATCAATACCGGTTGTAAAATCAGAACAGAATTGCTAATGAAAAGACTACAGAATGTCATTACAAAAAGAATCCATCCCAATCACAGAGCTGTAGTGTTTGTTATGTGTACTGGGTGCAGATTGTTGCGGGAGGGACAGGTTAATGGTTACATTCTAATGTACCAGAAATACTTAAGAGATGCAATCCAGGGTAATGCCGTTATCTCGAGTTTTATAAACAAACAAACAAAAACTTTCTTTTTTTATGGTAATGATTTACTCCTGCATTGCATATCAATAAAAAAGTAAAAACAAAACCAGTAAACACTGGGGCACAGTACTGGTGAAGCCTCCAGTATGTCACTGGAGAGATGCCAGTATGAGGCGTCACATGACCAAATGAGCAGGATTAACAAGGCTCAGCGCAATCTGGATTCAATTGTTCTAATCTGAAACCTCCACATTGCTTTATTACCTGGTCTATCTATCTATCTATCTATCTATCTATCTATCTATCTATCTAACAGTTTGTCATTCTGTTGATCCACATCATTTGTCTCTCAATCAATCTGCCTGGCTGTCAGTCCATACCTTGCTGTCTGGCTATGAATCCATCTATCTTTTTCATGTTTTTGCAAGCCTGACTGTATATCTATCCGTGTGTCTTTCTGTGAGCCTGACTGTATATCTATCCGTGTGTCTTTCTGTGAGCCTATATCTACATCCTCTTTCTATATAAACTATGAGATAACTCGGAAACCAAAGAAAAAGACTCGCCTCCCATGTGTGTTTTTGTAAACAGAAAGCACGGAATATAGAGCTCAGATTTCCTCACAGGGTTATAGTATTGTGATACAATGGTATTAACACATTTAAAACAACTATATATTGCTGTTTGCCTGCTAGTTCCGTTGAGGTTTACCGGCACGAAATAAGCACAGCTCAACAGTTCAGCAACATGTACAGAAACAGGCAAGCTCTCTGTTTCTCGCTCTCTCTGATCCTCTTTCCATTGGCTGGTGGGCAGGGTCACATGACACGGTGACATCATGGCAATCACGTAGGCGACTCGTAATAGGCAGGCATGTTGTGGAAAATCTGCAATATTTCCTGCCGCTTTGTGTGAATGTCAATGTGTGTGTGTATGTGTGTCAGTCTGTGTGTGTGCGTGTGTGTATTCTAATTAGCTCTCTTTTTGCTCTGAGTAATAGATTGGGTACGTTACACTTAACTCACATATTTAAAAACACAAAATTCTGCCATAATAACCTTTATTATGACGATCATGTTGAAGCTGACACCCTGGGATCCTTCAAGAAGCTGCTTGATGAGATTCTGGGATCAATAAGCTACTAACAACCAAACAAGCAAGATGGGCTGAATGGCCTCCTCTCGTTTGTAAACTTTCTTATGTTCTTATGTTCTTATATAATCAATAACATTATGTTCTTATGTTCTTATATAATCAATAACATCTGCGGATTATAAAACAATGTCTATACATATTTACAAAAATATAACGAAACAAGATACAGCTGTACCGTGTAAAAGACACAGACAAACAAAAAACAAAAATACTTAACAATAGAACAAAAACCACTGTATCGATAATCTATCAATCAATCAATCCTTTACTTATATAGCGCCTTTCCATACAGAAAGTATATCAAAGCGCTGCACAGGAGGACACAACAGGAGAAAATCTAGAAATTAAAGAA
>CM072700.1:2785325-2810325 GCA_036884735.1 Huso huso
AGTACGTGCAATACTCTCTCAAATAAACGTGTTATGATTTTGAATGTGCAGTTCTTAAGAACGGTATTATTGTCATTGCTTGCCCCCCAGCACCTCTTTCTTTACAAATTAAGCACTGAAGGTATTGTACAAAATTACTTTCTAATCACCCTGTACATCCCTCACAGACTGTGTGGGCACTTCTTGGAGGAATATGTATTTGGCTACTGTGAAGCTATGATGACCTGCTCTTACAAAAAAAAATTAAAAATCTGTTATTTAAATATAGTTTAGTTTGGCAAATTTGCTCTTGTGAGCATCTCCAAAACAAATAGATAAAAGTCTGCTTTGGGAGGGTGGTGAACTACAGTGGGCCCCAGAGTACTGGAGTTTTTTTAATTATTATTTTTACACTTTTGAGAATCAAAGCATGTTCAAGGACTTATGAAAATGTATTCTGTTGCAACAAAAGGGTCACAACTCAAATGTTATTGTAAAATACCTTGCACTTAGTATTGTAAATGTATGGAAAGAAATATATTCAAAAGTTCTTAAAATTGTACAGTACAAAATGGGGAAACGTTAAATTTGAGTTGCTCTTTCTCTATAGAGCTGGCGTAGTCGGATTCCTTCACGGCACGGCGTGGCTTGGCTTGAGCGCAGTACAGCCCTGCTGCAGCTGCCCATGCTCCTATGCTGGGCTGGCTCAGTTGCCTTCGCCCCCCCGTTACACGAGTTGTGTCTATACATTATGACCCTGATGACTTGCCATAGACTGTGTATGCCATTGACGTGTTAAGTAGCGGACACGGCTCATTTGTATACCTCTGACGATTGGTTACATAAAATATCTGGGTAACTGTCCATGATGGAAAATCACAACAAAAACCATTACTGGACAGTAAAATAACCAGCCTGTAGTTTTATAAATCACGTTTTAAATACTGCCCGGTAATTTATTTTACTGGCCGGAAATTACCATAATCTTTTATGAAATGGGCCTGTAACTGATAAGCAACAAATTGGTTTATTTAAAGTCGGGTTATCTAAAATTGTAAACATATATGATTTTGTGGGTGAACTACAGCTGGTCTTGTTTCTAGTGATTTGTGGAGTGGTCATTTGTAGCATTGACAGTGTACAATCTTCTGACGATAAACGGGTTTGCGTACCACATTCTGATGATGTTCCACACCGGTAATTAAAAAGAAAGAACAACAATTTAATGAAATAATATACAGTAAATCAGATGCTGAATGCAAACTACTTTTTATTGGGTTTCTACTTTGTTTAGATACAGAACTGCAGATCTATATGAGAGGCAGAGGGGCGATGTCAGGGGCGATGTCAGGGCCCATGTCGACATGCCCGCAGAGAGACACGCCCAAGATGAGCAGATCAACCCGGAGGCAGGAACCGGCGTCGATAAAGAACATCTCACCTGAAACACACACAGAGCAAACAAAGCAATAAAGCCGTGCTCGTGAGAGCAGCAATACTGTGATCCTCAGGAGTCTCTTCACTTAGGGGTCGATTTGATCAGCCAGTACATTCAATAATAAGCGTTTTCCACTAGAAGTCTTTCTCATCAGTGGCTTCACAGTCAAAACGCTTGTTGTTTAATTTAGATTATTTTAGTATTATTAAATATAGCACCATTGCATGTTTTATATTTAAGGTTTTTTTTTAGAGCATTTTACAGCACTGGGGAATCCCCCCTGGCGTGAACAAACCATTTATTTCAGGGGTGATCCCAGGAAAACCAAGAAAGGTGGTTGATGCAATCCATTCCCAGGTGCTGTGAAATGCTTCAATGTATTCCAGCTGTAAGATACTCTAATAT
Organism: Huso huso; assembly: GCA_036884735.1. Classification (NCBI taxonomy): domain Eukaryota; kingdom Metazoa; phylum Chordata; class Actinopteri; order Acipenseriformes; family Acipenseridae; genus Huso; species Huso huso. The sequence goes on from CM072700.1 coordinate 2,787,148, forward strand.
AATGTGTAAAATACTCTAATACAATTCAGCTGGGGCTCATCACAGTATAGGTTGATTAATTGACCCATATGCCTCTTAAAAGCATTTCTAAGCCTTGTTCTGACTGTCTCTCTTTACTGAATATGAATATAAATCACAAAGTCACTCTTGGAAGATCAAAAGCCACATTTCAAAACAGTCCAGTTTGAGTTTTCTGTTGTATCAGTAGACTGACAACTGAAAACAGTGTTTCATTATACCTTGAGAGACAGGGTCGACTGGACATATTAACTGATATGAGACAGGGCTGATTAACTATATTAACTCATACAGCAGGGGGGTCCAATCCCGGTCCTGGAGGGCCATTCCACTCCAGGGTTTAAAAGGTAGAATTAGATAAGGAACTACTTCAGGGTCTGGATGGAGGTTTAGTTGGTTCAATTAAACAATTTAGAACAGGGTTGGAACAAAGACCAGGAGTGGAAGGGCCAGCTTTGGCCCCCCCTGTGATCCCGCCTGGGCCTCACCGATCTGCTCCTGTGCCCAGTAGGCCGGAAGTCCCTGGCACAGCGCCTGCACGGGGGCCCCCAGCTTCCCCTGATCCTTCATCGGGACGGGGTTCACGTTGTACTTCTTGCCTGGGGGAGGGGGGCTCTGCTTGTGATTCTGAGAGAGAGAATGTAATCAGGAATATTATTGGGAGGTGTGGAGTAAACAGCAGAATTTGCTGTTGCAATGTGTAGCTATCCTGTCACAGTCTGAGAGACACGCTTTAGAGACACTGCTGCACTTTCTGTTCACACTGCATTTGATGCACCTGTAAATCTGTATACATGTATTGCATTTGTTGAAACATGAAGTATTTCTAGTGATTGATGAGTATCCTGTTGGATCCGGATGCTCCTTGGATAGCGAGCTGTTTGCTGTCTTGAAATTCTCTGTTACTATCTGTGGTGGAGTGTCCCGCCCCTATATTTATATGCACACTGTGTTTTTATGATTTGTATTATTGTTTGCAGCGCAGAAAAAAGCACCGCGTATTTGTTATTGTTTTTATAGTTTAAAAACCTCATGAGGATGCGTGGCTGATCAGCTAATAATTTATTTAACTAGCTGACAGTCACGCATCCTTATTAAACTCGTGCAGACGGTGACCATCTCCCGAGTTAATTCATTGATTAATTGTTGCTAATCAGGAGATGGTCACTGTATATAAACCTGCAGCTCTCTGCCCTCAGCGGAGAGTGTATTAGGAGTGAGAGCGGAGAGAGCGAGGAGAGAGAAAACGATACATAAAAACAACTGCTAAACCTTATTTGTTTATTTGTTTGGCCCTTGTGCCTTTTTGTTTGTTGTTTGTTTAAATCTTTTGTTTTGTTTTATTATTTAATAAAACGCTGAGCGCTGTTGCGTTCAGCTTCATCATTGCCATCCATTGTTTGGTTTCCGTTTACTTCCTGTTCCGTGACGTCACCAGTCACACGCCACTCAACAGCTGCTCGGCCACACTATCATATACAATATGCATAATATCAGGCATGGTTCGTTTTACTTTCATGGAACTGCCATAGATTACATTTGCAGAAATGAACTTGGCTATTGCCACATTCTTGTTTTTTCCATGTGTATCAGATCCTAGGCTGTCCCAGTCGTGCTTTTTGCTCATTAATGGCTCATTTTGCATTGATTTTGTTTTGCTCGCTGTGTTTTGCTTGCTGTGTTGTGTGTGTGTGCTGTGTTGTGTGCTGTGTTTTGCTCACAGTGTTTTGTGTGCTGTGTTTTGCTCACAGTGTTGTGTGTGCTGTGTTTTGTGCGCTGTGTTGTGTGTGTGTGTGCTGTGTTGTGAGTGTGCTGTGTTTTGCTTGCTGTGTTTTGCTCTGGCTGCAGTGAGTCTCACCTTCTCGTTGTCCAGAGTCTCTCTGAGCTTATCCAGGGCAGGGAAGGTGTTCCGGTTCATTTTGGCTGCATAACATGCCCGGCCGTCGAACACCCTGTACGCAATGATCCCCTGAAACAAAGCGCACATCCACCCAGCGTCACGCATAGTAGATCCAACCCAGGGGGCTTCAAAACCCCCTCCCCTCTTCCCCTCCCCTTAGCACCTCTTCTCTCCCCTCTCCACCCCATTCAACTCCTCCTATTAGAACACCATTCATCTCTCCCTTTTCCTGTATTCCTCCCCTCCCAACTTCTCTCCCTGCCTTCATCTCTTCTTCTCTCTCTATTTATCTATCTAGTCCCCCTCTCTCCCCCTCTCCCCGGCACTCACGTTCTTGTAGTCGAAGAGGACAGTAGCTGAGTCTCGCCCGGCCCACACATGCTCTGTCGCCAGCTGCTCCTCCTTGTTGATGAGCAGCATGTAGCGAGACAGACCCCCGTCCTTCCGAGTCTTAGAGACGGACACTGCCTGAATACAGAGAGGGGAGAGGGGGGAGAGAGAGGGGACAGGAGGTGGAGAGGAGAAAAGGGAGAGGTGAGAGGGGGACTGTATTATTGAGTATAAGAAATTTAAGAAATACAAAAATAAAAATCGATTTAAAACACATGGTGCATTATAAGCAAACACTGCAGTACACAATCACTGCTTATATTTATACACACACACGCACAATACAAGATGAAAACATTTTAGTGGAGGTTAAAGTCACAATGCCAAAGCTAGCTTAAAATAAATACTAAAATAAATAGTAAAATAAATACTTTTTTTAAGCTGGGCTATGACATTTTATATATATATATATATATATATATATATATATTTATAAACTCCAGTATGTCCGGTTAGGGTTGGAGTTTTATCTATCTATCTCTCTATAAAATATAAATGCTTATTTACAGTACAACCTCAAATTTCTGTCTGTTACTTTAGGTTACTTTAGGTTGTATTATTTTCAATATTTTGTTTTTAATAATATTTTATTGTTTTCCCAAAATAACATCAATACATGATCAGTTCATCTGCTAGTGTACAATAAACGAACCCCACATGTCAGTGAATGGACACGCAGCCGAGCGATTGAATGTTACAATGAGACTGAAAGCAGGAGTGGTGAAGAAACGAAAGGGGCACAGCCAGGGGTTCATTTGTGCCGGATCCCAGATCCACTACCTTTGTGTCTGATAGACTAGATTTATACAGTTCGCAAAATGATGAACTGTATCACCTATTTTACATAACATGTACTGATAGACCTTTGAGGTCCCACTGTCTAAGAAAGCTGCTAATCACACACAGGCTGCAAACTCACCTCTTCAGCAAGAACCTGAGCCAGGAAGGCTGCAACAAACACTGCGAGAGCAAGGAGCTGCAGGAAAAACACACAACAAGGTCATGAAGCTGAAGAACTGGGGATCAATTAAACACACGACAAGGTCATGAAGCTGAAGAACTGGGGAGCAATTAAACACACGACAAGGTCATGAAGCTGAAGAACTGGGGATCAATTAAACACACGACACACAGACACAGCTGAGCTTCAATTAAACACACGGCACACAGACACAGCTGAGCTTCAATTAAACACACGACACACAGACACAGCTGAGCTTCAATTAAACACACGACACAGACACAGCTGAGCTTCAATTAAACACACGACACACAGACACAGCTGAGCTTCAATTAAACACACGACACACAGACAGTGAGCTGCTGTACAGGACCACAGTCTGCGCTGTTCAACAGCTCTTACAAATCCATTGTAAAGCTGCCATTGCTTCAACACCGTGGGTCTGCTAATGGTTTTGAATAGGTACCGTCTTCAATAGTGAATAAGGAACAGTAATAAGGGCAGTCATACCGTATACAGTACAGGTCTGGAAATAAAGACTCCTTTGCACAGCAGCTTCACCCATTAGCCACACTGTACAGGTAACAAGATCAGGTGAGTCTTATTAAACTCATAGTAAAACCAGGACTGGATCAAACTGCTCTGCAGTGGGAGTCTTATTTCCATCCCTGCAGTGCATAATATATAGCAGACTATTCTATTGATAACATCACAGATGTCTTTGAATCAAACAGTTTGCATCAGATGGATATCACATTAACATTAGTTTTACCATTCTAATTATTCTTACTAAACACACTTATAATACAGTGGCAGAAAGCCCATTCGTAATATATCAGGTAGATATCAGCTTGCATCCCTATATGATATTCTTTATGTATTTTCAATAAGTTGTCGGCTCTTACCTTAGCCATGGTTCCAGTGGAGTCGAGTGTAGACTGGTACCCCCTGCCTGCCCGCTATATAGCAGCCTGACACCCACAGTGTGCTGGACACGAGCCAAACGCAAACAGGCACAACAAAGACGAGGAATTCTGTATTGATACATGTTCACATATTGACTGAGGTGGGAACATCTGATAACTGAGCCAGTTCCCAAACAGCTAATCAAAACGAAGATAAGAGGCTGAAGGGAATTCCAGCATTCTGAGCCCCCTCTCACCCCCTGAGAGAAAGGGTGCTCCCTCCAATCCAGGGCAGGCTTGAAGCATGGAGACTGAACTGCTCCCTCCTGCCCTCACCCCTTAAGAGAAAGGGTGCTCCCTCCAATCCAGAGCAGGCTTGAGGCATGAAGACTGAACTGCTCCCTCCCTGCCTCACCCTTTAAGAGAAAGGGTACTCCCTCCAGTCCAGGGTAGGCTTGAGGCATGAATTTCACTAAAACAAAGCTTGTCTCATCCTTGCACACAGTTTTGCCTGATCTAATGGAATACCAAGGCAGTTTGATATTTTTTTTTAATGTTCCTAGGATGACTTCTAAAAACCCTAATGTTGCTAGCATTTTTGGTTTTTAGATGTTCCTATAAGTGAATGTGTTGTATGTAGGGGGTGTCTGTTATTGTATGTTGTATATTATTCTATATCACCAGTCCTGGGAATGTAGATCTCACCTCACAATGTCAACAACAAAGCATTCTAAACGTTTCAACCACAACAATATGTTACAGTTTTTTACGATTGCTTTGACTCCTTTTTCAATACAGCGACCCAATGTGCACAACTCTTAACACAAAATGACAAACTGAGTGGTAAAATACAACCGTTTAGACACATTTTTCCATGCTAACATACAACATGCATAACTGTAAATCACCTCTTCCAATCATGAAGTTGCTGATCGTTGTCGTGCTCGTGGTCACGGCCGCGGTCGTGCTCAAGGTCGTGGTCAACAAGAAAGGCGCATTACAGTGTCCAATGAAATCAGAGCTACAGTGGTTGATCTTGATATAAACAGGGGTTCAACTATGGCAGAGGCTGGTCGCACGGTCCAACCAAACCTCAAACGGTCAATGGTTGCATCAATTATCAGGACATTTCGCGCTGAAAATAGGTATGTGTGTAGCATTCAAATTTTATTCTTTACAGTAATTACTCAATGTTACTCATTGTATATATTTGGTGCTGATGTCAAAGTTTTGTCTTGCAGAACCAAAAGAAGACCTTCCTCTGGAGGGCGAGGGGGCATCCCTTACTGCTCAGCAGAAAGATGGCCATTGTGACATGGTGGTGGCACAAAATGATATACCTTACTGCTCAGCAGAAAGGACATACATCCTTACTGCTCAGCAAAACACCTTCCTTACTGCTCAGCAGGAAATAATGAAACATTCCAAGGGGTTGAGACCATAAGCACTACCATCTATGCTCAGCAGCAGACATTCTGAAAAGGCACCAAATATCTATGAAGTAGATATATTTGGGTTGAGACCATAAGCACTCCACTTTCCAATCTATGAAGTAGATATATTTGGAAATGAGGACTGAGTCAAGGCATTACGATGTGAATATGTTCAAGTGAGTATACAGTAATGTTGCAAGTATTCTAGTGGTGGTATGAACACGGTGGTGCTTAGTGGTACATCATTTTGCATCATTGCACATATTCTTTTGCTTAGTGGCCATTGCTCTACAGTACAATGGACAAGCTCTAAACATTGCTCTGTGATTGTAATATGGCAGAATCTACTGTAAATCACATGCATTATCCTTGTTGTTCAGAGAATGATGGAATTGGATGCAGGGGTCAACCACCACAAATTCATCTACATGGATGAGGCAGGCTTCAACCTGGCCAAACGTCGACGACGGGGTCGGAATATCATTGGACAACGAGCCACTGTCAATGTGCCCAGGCAGCGTGGTGGAAATATAACCATGTGTGCAGCAATTTCTGACAATGGTGTTGTGGCCAGAGACCCAGTCATTGGGCCATATAATTCTGCTCACAGTCTCCATTTTCTGGATGTGCTTCACAATTGCCTCGTACAACCACATGCAGCAACTACATTTGTCATAGTTAGGGACAATGTGAATTTCCATCGCACAGTGAGGAATTCTTTTCTGCCTGGAGGTGGAAGGTCTATGAGCATAACCCTTACCAGCAGGCCACACTCATCCAAGCCATGGATGAGGCATGTGAGGATATAACAGCACAACAGTGCCAGGCTTGGATAAGGCATTCCAAAAGATACTTTCCTCGGTGCCTTGCTAATAAAAACATAAACTGTGATGTTGATGAAAATCTTTGGCCAAATGCAGAGCAGAGAATAGATCATTGATGTCAATATCAGTGAATGCGTGTTACAGTATATCTAATATTCTATAGTTACTGTAAGTAGATTTTGTTCATTTGTAATTTTGATTATTTTATGTATTATACTTTGTAAAACAAAATGTCAGCATACTTTACTTTAGCTTTCTATTACTGTATTTTTTTTTCCAACAGCAGTATTTGTTATTGTTACTGTAGGACTCATTTATGTTATTGTGTTTCAAAGATTAAAAAGAAAATGTTCAAACAAAGTTTCTGATGTTTTGGACACTATTTGCTTTTGATGTCTTTATTGTTTCATGGTTGACTCCACTGCATTCATTTTCCAATGTATACAGGATTTTGATCAGTAGTTTGGGTTTTGGTCATCTTTGGACTGCTACATAATATTTGATAGAATTGTGTAGAATATCACTGAATGCTTGCTGTACATTCTTTAGAATATGTTTTATTCTGTAGGTTGCTATCATTTTGCTCATTGTAATGTTGATCATTTGAATATGAGCAAATGACACTTTTAGACTTTCTTTTGATTTGAATTATTTTGTGTTTGACCTCATTATTTGCTAATGGGTGTTTTATTTAGCAATGCTTCAATGATTAAACTGCAGTGATCAAAGCATCTGATGTTTTGGTGCTATGATTTGTTTTTGCATGATGTATTTATCTCATTTGACATAGTAGTATTTATTTTGCACTCTGCATGGGATTTTGACCCCAAAATGAGCAGTTCAGCATCTTGTGTTAAGAGTTATGCACATTGGAACGCTGTATTGAAAAATGAGTCAAAGCAATTATAAAAAACTCTAATATCAGTCTGTTTTTTATTTTGATTTAATTACTTACTGTATAGTATGTTTCCAAGTGTTCGATGGCTGCCTCTAATAATAATAATAATAATAATAATAATAATAATAATAATAATAATAATATTTTAGTTTTTTATAGCGCCTTTCATAATGGACCACCATCACAAAGCACTTTACAGAGGTAGGCTGAGTCACTTACAATAGGACATTGATTTAACATCTCATCTGCAGGATGGAGCACAAGGAGGTTAAGTGACTTGCTCAGGGTCACACACAGTGAGTCAGTCAGTGGCAGGGGTGGGATTTGAACCGGTGACCTTCTGGTTACAAGCTGAGACTGTACTTTCTCTTTCACTCTTTGTGTGACAGACCTGACTTGATTAGAGGCAGCCACTGAACACCTAGAAACATACAGGGGATGCCATGTGGAGCAGTGTGCTGTTCTCTGGCTGCTCAGACTGTGTTTGTAGAAAGAGACACGCACCCGACAGACACACTTTAGAACTCACAAGCATAGATACTAGAACCTAAAAGAAAGTCTTGTGTTGTTTTTACTTTCAGACTGTGCCGTATGCTCTATCCACGGGATGACATCTGCTCACATGACAATGACATGTTCCGGAATTCAGACAAGTCCTTAGCAGTGATTGGTTGATTTTGCATACTTGGTTTTTATACACTGCTTCCATGTATTTCCTGCCTTCTGGTCTGAACTTTAAAGTACAATACAATACAATACACATTTATTTTTATACAGCGCCCTTTACACCATGGCATCCCAGAGTTCAAAACAAAACAAGAGCGCTCATGTGTACAACACACTCCAGATACAACCGATTGTGTAAAAGCACATTCAAAAAGTATGATTTCAATGTAGACTTCAATCCAGTGTTTAAACCTGCGTAACGATGTCAACCGGAATAGAGTTCCACAAACGAGGAGCACAACAGCAGAAAGCTCCGGCTGATTTTCTGATCTCAGGATCGAATAGAAATAGACAGGGATATTGGGGATAGGGTGGCCCTAATCCATGAAGGACCTTATAAGTGATAGTGTGTGTGTGTGTATAGTGATAGTGTGTGTATAGTGATAGTGTGTGTAGTTATAGTGTGTGTATAGTGATAGTGTGTGTGTGTAGTGATAGTGTGTGTAGTGATAGTGTGTGTATGTGTGTGTATAGTGATAGTGTGTGTGTGTGTAGTGATAGTGTGTGTGTATATTGTAGTGTGTGTGTTGATAGTGTGTGTGTGTGTGTGTGTATAGTGATAGTGTGTGTGTGTAGTGATAGTGTGTGTGTGTAGTGATAGTGTGTGTGTATGTGTGTGTATAGTGATAGTGTGTGTGTGTGTAGTTATAGTGTGTGTGTAGTGATAGTGTGTGTGTATATTGTGTGTGTGTGTGTGTGTGTGTGTGTGTATAGTGATAGTGTGTGTGTATGTGTGTGTAGTGATAGTGTGTGTGTGTGTAGTGATAGTGTGTGTGTGTGTAGTGATAGTGTGTGTGTGTAGTGTGTGTGTGTGTGTGTGTGTGTGTGTGTGTGTGTGTGTGTAGTAGTGATAGTGTGTGTGTGTGATAGTGTGTGTGTGTGTGATTGTGTGTGTGTGTAGTGATAGTGTGTGTGTGTGTGATATTGTGTGTGTGTAGTGATAGTGTGTGTGTAGTGATTGTGTGTGTGTGTAGTGATTGTGTGTGTGTGTGTGATGTGTGTGTGTAGTGATTGTGTGTGTGTGTAGTGATAGTGTGTGTGTGTAGTGATAGCGTGTGTGTGTGTAGTGATAGTGTGTGTGTATAGTGATAGTGATGTGTGTGTGTTGTGATTGTGTGTAGTGATAGTGTGTGTGTGTAGTGTTAGTGTGTGTGTGTAGTTATATTGTGTGTGTGTAGTGATAGTGTGTGTGTGTGTATAGTGATAGTGTGTGTGTAGTTATATTGTGTGTGTGTAGTGATAGTGTGTGTGTGTGTGTGTGTGTAGTGATAGTGTGTGTGTGTGTGTAGTGATAGTGTGTGTGTAGTTATATTGGGCAGCAGTGTGGAGTAGTGGTTAGGGCTCTGGACTCTTGACCGGAGGGTCGTGGGTTCAATCCCTGGTTGGGGACACTGCTGCTGTACCCTTGAGCAAGGTACTTTACCTAGATTGCTCCAGTAAAAACCCAACTGTATAAATGGGCAATTGTATGTAAAAATAATGTGTAAAAAATAATGTGATATCTTGTAACAATTGTAAGTCGCCCTGGATAAGGGCGTCTGCTAAGAAATAAATAATAATAATTGTGTGTGTGTAGTGATAGTGTGTGTGTGTGTGTAGTGATAGTGTGTGTGTAGTTATATTGTGTGTGTGTAGTGATAGTGTGTGTGTGTAGTGATAGTGTGTGTGTAGTTATATTGTGTGTGTGTAGTGATAGTGTGTGTGTAGTTATATTGTGTGTGTAGTGATAGTGTGTGTGTGTGTGTGTAGTTATATTGTGTGTGTGTGTGATAGTGTGTGTGTGTAGTGATAGTGTGTGTGTGTAGTAGTGTGTGTGTGTGTGTGTGTGTAGTGATAGTGTGTGTGTAGTTATATTGTGTGTGTGTAGTGATAGTGTGTGTGTGTGTGTAGTGATAGTGTGTGTGTGTTATATTGTGTGTGTGTAGTGATAGTGTGTGTGTGTAGTGATAGTGTGTGTAGTTATATTGTGTGTGTGTAGTGATAGTGTGTGTGTGTGTAGTGATAGTGTGTGTAGTTATATTGTGTGTGTGTGTAGTGATAGTGTGTGTGTAGTTATATTGTGTGTGTGTAGTGATAGTGTGTGTGTGTGTGTGTGTAGTGATAGTGTGTGTGTGTAGTGTTAGTGTGTGTGTGTGTAGTGATAGTGTGTGTGTAGTTATATTGTGTGTGTGTAGTGATAGTGTGTGTGTATAGTGATAGTGTGTGTAGTTATAATGTGTGTGTGTAGTGATAGTGTGTGTGTGTAGTGATAGTGTGTGTGTGTATAGTGATAGTGTGTGTAGTGATAGTGTGTGTGTGTAGTGATAGTGTGTGTGTGTGTGTGTGTGTGATAGTGTGTGTGTAGTGATAGTGTGTGTGTGTGTAGTGTGTGTGTGTGTGTAGTGATAGTGTGTGTGTGTGATAGTGATAGTGTGTGTGTGTGATAGTGTGTGTGTGTGTGTGTGTGTGTGTGTAGTGATGTGTGTGTGTGTAGTGATAGTGTGTGTGTGTAGTGATAGTGTGTGTGTAGTTATATTGTGTGTGTGTGTGTGTGATAGTGTGTGTGTGTGTGTAGTGATAGTGTGTGTAGTTATATTGTGTGTGTGTGTAGTGATAGTGTGTGTGTGTGTAGTGATAGTGTGTGTGTGTGTGTGATAGTGATGTGTGTGTGTGTAGTGATAGTGTGTGTGTAGTGATAGTGTGTGTGTGTAGTGATAGTGTGTGTGTGTAGTGTGATAGTGTGTGTGTGTGTAGTGATAGTGTGTGTGTGTAGTGATAGTGTGTGTGTGTAGTGATAGTGTGTGTGTGTGTAGTGATAGTGTGTGTGTGTAGTGATAGTGTGTGTGTGTGTGTGATAGTGTGTGTGTGTAGTGATAGTGTGTGTGTGTGTGTGATAGTGTGTGTGTAGTGATAGTGTGTGTGTGTAGTGATAGTATGTGTGTAGTGATAGTGTGTGTGTGTAGTGATAGTGTGTGTGTAGTGATAGTGTGTGTGTGTATATTGTGTGTGTGTAGTGATAGTGTGTGTGTGTGTAGTTATATTGTGTGTGTGTGTAGTGATAGTGTGTGTGTGTGTGTAGTGATAGTGTGTGTGTGTAGTGATAGTGTGTGTGTAGTGATAGTGTGTGTGTGTGTATAGTTATATTGTGTGTGTGTAGTGATAGTGATAGTGTGTGTGTGTGTAGTGATAGTGTGTGTGTGTAGTGATAGTGTGTGTGTAGTGATAGTGTGTGTGTGTGTATAGTGATATTGTGTGTGTGTAGTGATAGTGTGTGTGTATAGTTAATTTTATTTATTGATTTATTCTTTAATTCTTTAACCAGTAAATAAACCCATTGAAACCGAGGCCTTGTTTACAAGAGTGTCCCGGCAAGATGAGCAGAAACAGACAGCAGTGATTTCACATCCCTAAAAACAACATCACTCTAAAAGACAATGACATCATACATTCAATCTGGGGTCAGAAGCATTTACACTTCCATACTTGGAACCGACTCATTAAAATCAATGTAATCTCAGTCATTATTCTTCGTTTAGCAGCTGATTCATTTGGGTTATTTATCTGATGCTTGATCATATCCCGGATGCTCTTGTCCAGACTATTCCATGCCATAGTTGTAGCTAAATGCTGATCGGCTAACCCAGGACCTTCTCCAAAGCACTTGATAAATAAGTGCAAGACTAGATCGTAAGCTATGTTTACCTGTAGCAACAAACCTAGGTAATGGGCAACAAACCTATTACAGTTTTACACACAAAAAAGTACCCAGTGCAGTCGCCTTCTACAATGAAGTGACATCCAATTTAAAGAAGCCAGTAACTGTCAGTGATGGGTTGAAAGTGGAATTCTAATACAATCTGGTTGCTTTGTTCATTAGTCCATCCAATTTTTTTTTTAATTGCTCACAGAGGCATGTAAAAATAAAGTACCACCATAATCAAACAAAGGAAACATACAGCTCTTTATAGCACGATTTCTATTTGAAGTGTATAGCGATTGTGTACGTTGTGTGTTGTGATGTCTCTACACAGTGAATATGGAGCAATCCCACACTCTGTATGGATACTAGTGGTTGATAACATGGGAAAGGCTGACTGCCTATAAAGCAAATATAGGTGGAGAGGGGAGTGATGTATAACTGATTCCTTATCTGATCCAAGACTGCTCACACTTATCTTATCTGATCCAAGGCTGCTCACGCCATACACTCAGTCTCACCTTGAGAAGCCAGGGTGCAGGATTGTAGAAGCAGACTTCACACTTGTGGAGCCACAGCATCTGAAACCAATGCACCTGAATGATGGAATCCACTGGCAAAATCAACAAGGGCCACAGTTAGCATATTCAAATCACGAATGAATCACGTTTTAGTTTATATGATACCATTGGTTCTATTAATTATAAACTTATTTTCAAGAGCATTGATATTTTATTGTATTGTAACTTTGGTATTTTAATACTGCCTGTAATTGTATTTTTTATTCCTATTTCTGACCTGTATTACTAAGTTTATATTTATTTATTGATTGATTGGATAACACTTTGTATTTAATTTAATTTTAATCTGGTATTCTTGGTATTTTTAATTTGTGTTTAATGGTTGTGTTTAATTCTGTAAAGCACTTTGAGATGTTCGTATGAAAGGTGGTAGAAATATATATATATTTTGTAATTATTATCTGCTTTGTGTTTTTTTATATATATGTCACAGGCAAGATCAGCCAGAAGTGAGAGCCAGCGCCACCTAGTGCACAGCTGTGTATTGCCAGCAAAACAAAAGGAAACAGGAGTCAAAGGGGCTGACCACTAGATGGCACTGGTGCATACTTCTTTAGTTTTGCCTTTGTAACCTGACTTACAATTATATTTGTTTTCATCTACCAGTAATTTCTTATTTTTGTAATTTCCTGTTTTTTTCAATTGTTTTATGGTTATGGTACACTTACCTCATACATTCAAAAATAGAAAATTCTGCCAATTTTTTTGTTGTTAAGCTTTAATAGATCATTTTTAGAAAAATAAAGTGAGGAAAATAAGAAATTATGAATGTATTCAGAAATATAGGTTAAAATATTACTGTGTATTACTGCCGTTGCCCTTTAGAGCAGGATTTCCCTAGTCCTGGGGACCCCCTGGGTCTGCTGGCTTTCATCCCAACTGAACTCTCAATTACTCAACTAGACCCTTCATTGAACTGATCATTTGCTTAATTAGACCGTTTTACTTGTTTTCAGCTCTTTAACAGAACAGATATGAGAAATCCCTAATGTATTGCCAACTTTTGTGAAACTGAACTATTCATAACCAAAAATGTAATAAAATAATTTGAAATATTCTGAAAAAAAAGTAAAAACATTTGCCCTTATTCAACTTATTCCACATAACATAGGCCTATTTTTATAATAATAATAATAATAATTCCAGTACTCTTTCCAGTGTCTCTGCTTTCAGCACAGGGAAGGCAGCATTCAATCTGCTTAGTGTATTCCATGCCGTTGTGCTCCATTGTATAAATTTGCACACCATGATTGCCTTCGTATTAATGTACTGAGAAATTAAGCTCTTGTCGGCTATACCTGAAATATGTAATTATTTCTGATTCGATTTATACCTTTTATAGTCTACAATACACCTTTGGTCCTATAACCGAATGCATGTGTTTTGTGTGTGAATTAAATAATGAGGACTAATACAGGTTTTGTTCCTCCTCTCACGCAGCTTCATTCATTGTGGTGGTGTTTTAGAAAAATGAGATTATACATGTGAATGTGGTTTAAGAAAATGTTCTTCTGCATTCAGCCTTATACTTTCGTGCATAAATACATTTCATACATAATGTTCTTAAGTTAAAACAATTGTAATTAAAAAAACAATAATGATTAAGATGTTAGGTTTCTTAAAAAAAAAATTCGATCTTGTAACAAAAAATAACACTCAGAGTTTGAGCCCCCTCTCCTTTAGTTCCTGTTGGTAGCACACTACAATAATAGCCTAGGGCCCCCCACCCCTTTTTAGGAGGTCGTAGCTGTGTCCAATTTTCAATATCAGAGTTTCCCTGAAAACCTAGCTTTGCGTTGGTGCAAGGTTGTGCCAGAACTTTGTGGGCGTTTCAGGGCGTTCCCTGCTTTTCTTGACCCACCTCCCAGTTTACCTGCAATCTTCAATCAGCAGAATGATCACATCCTACGGTGGCCCAAACGTGCAAGTCAGTGTCATCTTAAAAAGTGCAGCGGAATCTACAAAGATGCATGTCGAATTCACAGAGAAGGGTGACGAATACAGAAAAACGTATGACGGAAATAAAAATGGGCAGCATCTTAAAAGGGTGGCGAATACAGAAAAGCGTGACAGAAAGGGGGCTCCCGAGTGGTGCATTCGGTAAAGGCGCTCCGCGTGGAGTGCAGGATGCCCCCTATAGCCTGGACGTCGCCAGTTCGAGTAAAGGCTATTCCATTGCCGACCGTGGACAGGAGTTCCCAAGGGGCCGCACACAATTGGCCGGTTAGGTCAGCCAGGGTGTCCTTGGCTCACCGCGCACCTGCGACCCCTGTAGTCTGGCCGGGCGCTTGCAGGCTTGCCTGTAAGCTGCCCAGCGCTGCGTTGTCCTCCGAGGCTGTAGCTCTGTGGTTGCTGCACGATGAGTCTGCAGTGTGTAAAGAAGCGAGCGGCTGATGGCACACGCTTCGGAGGACAGCGTGTGTTCATCTTCGCCCCTCCCGATGGGGTGAGATGAGCCTAAAAATAATTGGACATTCTAAATTGGAAGAAAAAAATAATTGCCGACTACGGAAAAAAAAAAGCATGATGGAAGTAACATTTTTATTTCCGTCATGCTTTTCTGTATTCACCACCCTTTTATTTATCAGCAGATCATTCACAACTCTGACAAGGGCCGTCTCGGTGCTATGTGCAGCATGAAAACCAGACTGAAGCTTCTCTAATATACCATTGTGGAAGAGTGTGGGTATTCACTGACATGGGAGACAGAAGAGTGTATTTGACAACACCGCACAGGTGCCCAGTTTTATTTATTACTTTCGTTTTTTTTTTTTCAAGTGCTTTAGTTTAGCCCGCAGAGGGCGCTGTTGTCCGTGGCCTGAATACCAGCGATGGTAGACAGGACCACAGAGATACCCACAGGTAAACAGACCCGCTGACGCACTCACAGGTGCTCTCAAATAATAACAACAAAAGGCGAAATCAAAAAGAGAAAATAAAACACAGTAATCAAAAACTACAAAGAAAAGGTGCTGCAGTCTGCAGCGTTACCCCGACCGTCGCTACCCGCATGGCCTGGGTCTCCGTCCTACACTTTACCGCTCCCTCAGCCTGCTTCCTATACACTTAAGGGGTTTGCCCAAGGTTTCCCTGCTATCAATATTTTAAACGTTCTTTCTTTGGGTTTCTTTTGGTTTTCTTCCCTGGCCGTTCTCGGTTCTGGAGTAGAGCTTCCGCTAGCTTGTTGTTTCGTCGTACCTGGGCAGAGCTGAGGGAACAACAGAACGTTATTTTATAGGGCCAGCAATCCCCCCAAGGACCACCTCTCAGCCACTCAGAGAGAGGGAAAGCCCACACCCTCTCTCCCACCTCTCTGTGTCACTGCCATGACTGACAGGCGGATATTGCAAGGCTGCTGCCCTCTTCCTGCAGCACTATGAACGCACCAGAAGAGTCAGCACAGATCTCCCTTAAGTTATTGAGGACTTTAGGGTCCAAATTATGTTTCTTAAGCATAGGCTTTACCACAGCTACCTTAAGTGCTGAGGGAACTGTACCAGAGGAAAGTGAACTATTTATAATTTTTAAGGGTGTTAATAACACCAAGAACATCTTTTAATAGAGAGCGTGTAGTAGATCTCATATGTTGAACTAGCTCTGTCAGTCCCTGTAAGGTAATCAAAGAAAAAGCTCCCATACTAGCCTTAATAGGTGTAGTCGGTAAAATTGTGCTGGAGTCCTCCTTAATAGAAGGGGTCTGTGGAATCTCATTTCTGATGTCTAGTATTTTATTTTTAAAGATATGCAAGAAGTCATTGCAGCTGTGAGAGGAGCCAGTGTCAAGGGTACATAAGAAGAGCATAAGAAAGTTTACAAACGAGAGGAGGCCATTCGGCCCATCTTGCTCGTTTGGTTGTTAGTAGCTTATTGATCCCAGAATCTCATCAAGCAGCTTCTTGAAGGATCCCAGGGTGTCAGCTTCAACAACAATACTGGGGAGTTGGTTCCAGACCCTCACAATTCTCTGTGTAAAAAAGTGCCTCCTATTTTTTGTTCTGAATGCCCCTTTATCTAATCTCCATTTGTGACCCCTGGTCCTTGTTTCTTTTTTCAGGTCAAAAAAGTCCCCTGGGTTGACATTGTCTATACCTTTTAGGATTTTGAATGTTTGAATCAGATCACCTCGTAGTCTTCTTTGTTCAAGACTGAATAGATTATTATCATTATTATTTAGCATACGCCTTTATCCAAGACTAGGGTGTGTGAACTATGCATCAGCTGCAGAGTCACTTACAATTACATGTCACCCGAAAGACGGAGCACAAGGAAGTTAAGTGACTTGCTGAGGGTCACAATGAGTCAGTGGCTGAGGAGGGATTTGAACCGGGGACCTCCTGATTACAAGCCCTTTTCTTTAACCACTAGACCACACAGCCTCCAGTTCAATTCTTTTAGCCTGTCTGCATACGACATGCCTTTTAAACCCAGGATAATTCTGGTTGCTCTGCACTCTAGAGCAGCAATATCCTTTATATATATATATATATATATATATATCCTTTTTGTGTGTATATATATATATATATATATATATATATATATATATATATATATATATATATATATATTGGTGAAGGGTTGGTTAAAGAAAACTAACAAAATGTGAAAGGACAGCATAAACAAACTGGTTGGTGAACAAAGTAATCAAATCATGTAAAGTGTTTGTATTAATGAATAAACTTGTAAATGATAATTGTGTGTTAATTAAGGAAAATTAAAAACAAATAAGTTTGGTTTAAAATAAATATTATTGTGCAGGAATAATGCATTGGGGCCATAGGACCCTGTGGCGGTTGAGTCAGGGTTGACTCTAGTCTGAGTTTGTTGTTTGGTTTCATGTTTTGGTAATTGTTTAATGGTGTAATTGGATATGTTTTAAAAGACATGTGTATGTGGGAGGTTGGAGAGGTGGTATTGTGGGAGTTTGGTTGGTGACTTGGAGACCAAACGAGTGGAAAAATTATTATTATTATTGTGAAAACTGGAAAACAAAAACATTAGAAAGGGTATTTTGATAAAAAGATTGGATTATGATTTGGTTTTGGAGATGTAACAGGCCTAGTCGGCCTCATAATTAGATAGACATCTCTGTTTAGATAGGACCCGAGACCGGGATAGGTTGTTTTGTTGTTTCCCGGTGTCAAATTGTTTATTTGAGGAGGGAATGAAGACTGTGACCAAGAGCCAATCCGTCACTATATATATATATATATATATATATTGGCCCCAAATGCCTTGCATAAATATTCACCCCTTGGACTTTTCCACATTTTGTAGTGTTACAACCTGGAATTAAAATGGATTTAATTAGGATTTTTTGTCACTGATCTACACAAAATAGTCCATAATGTCGAAGTGGGAAACAAAATCTACATATTTTTCAAAATTATTTACAAATAAAAACTGAAAAGTCTTGATTGCATAAGTATTCACCCCTTTGCTGTTAATGACACCCTAAATAAGCTCTGGTGCAATCAATTGCCTTCAGAAGTCACATAATTAGTTGAATAGAGTCCACCTGTGTGCAATTAAGGTGTTTCACATGATTTCAGATTAAATACACCTGTTTCTGGAAGGCCCCAGAGTTTGTTAGAGAGCATATCTAAACAAACAGCATCATGAAGGAGGCTGTGTGGTCCAGTGGTTAAAGAAACGGGCTTATAACCAGGAGGTCCCCGGTTCAAATCCCACCACAGCCACTGACTCATTGTGTGACTCTGGGCAAGTCACTTCACCTCCTTGTGCTCCGTCTTTCGGGTGAGACGTAGTTGTAATTGACTCTGCAGCTGATGCATAGTTCACACACCCTAGTCTCTGTAAGTCGCCTTGGATAAAGGCGCCTACTAAATAAATGAAGACCAAGGAGCTATCAAAACAAGTCCGGGATAAAGTTCTGGAGAAGCACCAATCAGGGTTGGGTTATAAAAAAATATCCCAAACTTTGAACATCCCCCGGAGCACTGATAAATCCATTATTAAAAAATTGAAAGAATATGGCACAACCGCGACTCCTAGAGAAGGCCGTCCACCAAAACTCAGTAGCCAGGTAAGGAGGGCATTACTCAGAGAAGCAACCAAGATGCCAATGGTAACTCTGAAGGAGCTGGAGAGATCCACAGCTGAGATGGGAGAAACCGTCCATGGGACAACTATAACCCGGACGCTCCACAAAGCTGGGATTTATGGAAGAGTGGCGAGAAGAAAGCAATTG
This sequence comes from Huso huso, assembly GCA_036884735.1. Taxonomy (NCBI): domain Eukaryota; kingdom Metazoa; phylum Chordata; class Actinopteri; order Acipenseriformes; family Acipenseridae; genus Huso; species Huso huso. The sequence continues at coordinate 2,805,671 of CM072700.1, forward strand.
CTGAAAAAAACCCATATCAAATCCCGTTTGGATTTTGCCAAAAGGCATGTTTTTAGACACAGCAAACATGTGGAAAAAGGTTCTCTGGTCTGATGAAACCAAAATTGAACTTTTTGGCCTAAGCGCAAAACGCTATGTGTGGCGCAAAACCAACACTGCTCATCACCCTGAGAACACCATCCCCACGGTGAAGCATGGTGGTGGCAGCATCATGTTATGGGTATGCTTTTCATCGGCAGGGACTGGGAAACTGGTCAGGATTGAGGGCAAGATGGATGGAGTCAAATACAGGGAAATTCTAGAGGAAAACCTGTTTTAGTCTGCAAGAGACCTGGGACTAAGGCGGAGGTTCACCTTCCAGCAGGACAATGACCCTAAACCAGGGGTGGGCAATTCCGGTCCCCATGGTGGATCTCTCCAGCTCCTGTCCCTCCTGGCTTTTTGTTCCAATGCCCTCCTTACCTAAATCACTTAATTAGACCAATAATTGGTAATAATTGGTCCAATTAAGTAATTTTAGGATTTAAGTTGGAACAAAAGCCAGGGAGGGACACCGCCCAACAGGACCGGAATTGCCCACCCCTTTATCCTGGACACACAGCCAAAGCTTCACTGGAGTGGTTTAAAAACAAGAACCTGAATGTCTTAGAATGGCCCAGTCAAAGCCCCAGACCTCAATCCGATTGAGAATCTGTGGCAAGACTTGAAAATTGCTGTTCACCAACGGTCCCCATCCAACTTGACAGAAAGCTTGAGCAATTTTGCCAAGAAGAATGGGCAAAATTGCAGGATCCAGATGTTTTTTCAAAGCTGCTAGAGACTTACCCAAAAAGACTCACAGCTGTAATTGCTGCCAAAGGTGCTTCTACCAAGTATTGATTCAGGGGGTGAATACTTATGCAACCAACAAATGTCTTTTTTTTTATATATTTAATTAACTTTTGTGTCACAATAAAAAATATTTTGCACCTTCAAAGTTTTAAGTATGTTGTATATAAATCAAATAGTAAAAATCCCAATTAAATCCATTTTTTTTTAATTCCAGGTTGTAACACTACAAAATGTGGAAAAGTCCAAGGGGTGAATACTTATGCAAGGCACTGTGTATATATATATATATATATATATATATATATATATATATATATATATATATATATATAATATAGATAGTATTTAACCATATATATATATATATATATTTTTTTTTTTAATTATAATGTAAAGGTTATGTATTTAATCACACGCAGATCAATGTAATATCAAACGTAATACCAATCCACAAAAAGGGAGACAAACCGAACCAGGTAACTACAGACCAATAAGCCTGACTTCTATTATTAGTAAACTTATGGAAACTGTAATAAGATCCAAAATGGAAAATTACCTGTATGGTAACAGTATCCTGGGAGACAGTCAGCATGGTTTTAGGAAAGGGAGATTGTGTCTAACTGTCTAACTAACCTGCTTGATTTTTTTGAGGATGCAACATCGACAATGGATAATTGCAAACCATATGACATGGTTTATTTAGATTTCCAGAAAGCTTTTGAGAAAGTCCTACATAAAAGATTAATTCTCAAACTGAACGCAGTAGGGATTCAAGGAAATGCATGCACATGGATTAGGGAGTGGTTAACATGTACAAAAGAGAAAGTACTGATTAGAGGAGAAACCTCGAAATGGAGTGAGGTAACCAGTGGTGTACCACAGGGATCAGTATTAGGTCCTCTGCTATTCCTAATCTACATTAATAAAACCTCATCTAGAATATTGTGTTCAGTTCTGGTCACCTCACTAGAAAAAGGATATTGCTGCTCTAGAAAGAATGCAAAGAAGAGTGAACATTATTCTGGTTTTAAAAGGCATGTCGTATGCAGACAGGCTAAAATAATTGAATCTATTCAGTCTTGAACAAAGAAGACTACACAGCGATCTGATTCAAGCATTCAAAATTCTAAAAGGTATTGACAATGTCGACCCAGGGGACTTTTTCGACCTGAAAAAAAAACAAGGACCAGGGGTCACAAATGGAGATTAGATAAAGGGGCATTCAGAACAGAAACCAGGAAGCACGTTTTTACACAGAGAATTGTGGGAGTCTGGAACCAACTCCCTAGTAATGTTGTTGAAGCTGACACCCTGGGATCCTTCAAGAAGCTGCTTTATGAGATTCTGGGATCAATAAGCTACTAACAACCAAATGTGCAAGATGGGCAGAATGGCCTCCTCTCGTTTGTAAACTTTCTTATGTTCGTATGTTCTAATATAAAGTATCCAGAGATGATAACAAAAGCAAGAAAAGTATCAACATTACAATTAAATACCAATAAATAAAGAAAATAACAAAACATGTAAGGGTGGCAATTTCTGGTAAGGTGGCATATTTTGGCAATATATCTGCCACAAATTACTACCGGTAGTACATTCTGGCAGGGAGGCATATTGTGACAATACACCGGCTCCAGTGACCCTGGATGCGATACCATATTTATTCCAATTGACTTCTATACTGACTAGTGATTATACCAAAAATGTATCATGAAATAAAAGTTTTAGTACTCCTGCGATATGAGGGGAACATTTCCACATCAATGAAAAAGTGTAAATTATGCTTCTGGAGTGAGCCGCTCAGCTAGATCTAAACCTTGGATCAGATTGATAAGGAATCAGTTATACATCACTCCCCTCTCCGCCTATATTTGCTTTATAGGCAGTCGGCCTTTCCCATGTTATCAACCACTAGTATCCATACAGAGTGTGGGATTGCTCCATATTCACTGTGTAGACGCATCACAACACACAACGTACACAATCGCTTTACACTTCAAATAGAAATCGTGCTATAAAGAGCTGTATGTTTCCTTTGTTTGATTATGGTGGTACTTTATTTTTACATGCCTCTGTGAGCAATTAAAAAAAAAATTGGATGGACTAATGAACAAAGCAACCAGATTGTATTAGAATTCCACTTTCAACCCATCACTGACAGTTACTGGCTTCTTTAAATTGGATGTCACTTCATTGTAGAAGGCGACTGCACTGGGTACTTTTTTGTGTGTAAAACTGTAATAGGTTTGTTGCCCATTACCTAGGTTTGTTGCTACAGGTAAACATAGCTTACGATCTAGTCTTGCACTTATTTATCAAGTGCTTTGGAGAAGGTCCTGGGTTGGCCGATCAGCATTTAGCTACAACGCCCTCTATGGCATGGAATAGTCTGGACAAGAGCATCCGGGATATGATCAAGCATCAGATAAATAACCCAAATGAATCAGCTGCTAAACGAAGAATAATGACTGAGATTACATTGATTTTAATGAGTCGGTTCCAAGTATGGAAGTGTAAATGCTTCTGACCCCAGATTGAATGTATGATGTCATTGTCTTTTAGAGTGATGTTGTTTTTAGGGATGTGAAATCACTGCTGTCTGTTTCTGCTCATCTTGCCGGGACACTCTTGTAAACAAGGCCTCGGTTTCAATGGGTTTATTCCTGGTTAAAGAATGAATGAATGAATAAATAAATAAATAAATAGTCTAGTGCATTAACATTAACCCTTTCATCAGGGCTCCCGAGTGGCGCATCCAGTAAAGGCGCTCCGCGTGGAGTGCAGGATGTGCCCTATAGCCTGGAGATCGCAGGTTCGAATCCAGGCTATGTCAAAGCCGACCGTGACTGGGAGTTCCTAGGGGGCGGTGCACAATTGGCTGAGCGCTGCCCGGGTAGGGAGGGCTTCGGTCAGCAGGGGATTCCACGGCTCACCGCGCATCAGCGACCCCTGTGGCCGATAGGGTGCCTGTGGTTCTGCAGTGGAGCTGCCAGATCTGTGTTGTCCTCCAGCATTATAGGTCTGGTGGCATTGCTGTGGATCTGCAGTGCGAAAAATGACGGCTTGGCAGCCTCCGTTTCCCAAGTCGGCGGGGGGGTTGTGAGTGGTGAGCCGGGGATACAGATAATAATTGGGCATGCTAAATTGGGGCGAAAACTGGGTTAAAAAAAATAAAAGAACTGGCGACGACTACATTTAAAACATTTTTTTTTTTTTTAAAAACCCCTTTCATCAAAAAGAGGCCTCAGTCTTAGTGGGTTTATTCCTGGTTAAAAAATGAATGAATAAATACATACAAATAACTATACACACACACACTATCACTATAGACACACACTATAACTATATACACACACTATCACTATAGACACACACTATAACTATATACACACACTATCACTATAGACACACACTATAACTATATACACACACTATCACTACACACACACACTATCACTACACACACACACTATCACTATAAACACACACTATAACTATATACACACACTATCACTATAGACACACACTATAACTATATACACACACTATCACTATAGACACACACTATAACTATATACACACACTATCACTATAGACACACACTATAACTATATACACACACTATCACTATAGACACACACTATCACTATAGACACACACTATCACTATAGACACACACTATCACTATAGACACACACTATAACTATAGACACACACTATCACTATAGACACACACTATCACTATAGACACACACTATCACTATATACACACACTATCACTATAGACACACACTATAACTATATACACCCACTATCACTATAGA